>JAPQRN010000017.1:15862936-15874444 GCA_037367275.1 Coranthus polyacanthus | reverse complement strand
GCTGTATGGGGACATTTTGGATTCAGTGACTCATGATACATTTGTTTATTGTAAATTGCAATATTGTCCACAAAATTTCAGATTTTTTCACCTAAGCATTTAGCCCTAATGACCTTTTTGAAAAAAAATTAAGCATTGATATCTTTTCTTCCACCCTCAGTAGCCGTGTTTCATTAATTTGTGAAAAAAACCCAATGAGAATTAGGTACATTTCCATTTTGAGCAAATAATAAATAAAGAAACAACCGAGCGGTCCAAAGATTAATATTGGCTACATCAGAATCTATTTGAAAAAATGTTTCCGCATACACCATATGGATTTCCATAAACCTTTTCTGATGTGATACATTTGGAATATCTAAATATGCAAATGTTCATGTCTAAAGGTAATCTTTTTGGGCACCAGGACTGCATGATTTGGTGGGAAAATCACATTTCAGTTAATTGTGTGATGTCTAATTTGAGACACGTTAAAAGGAAAATGCACAGATCACTGATCATTTTGAAATGTCAAATTTTTTTTCCAGCTCAAATATGAAAAATCTGAAGTCTGGATTCAATGACACTGAGCAAGAACTTCAAATTATCACCAGACACACACTGGACCTTTTTTAAATTGCAGCCTTTTGAGACTATATAATTGCACAGGCTGACATTGCGATTGATTGTGCAGCTCTACTGGGCACTAGATGTTTTGTCTTAAGTCCACTTAAGGGATGTCTTCAGGTTTCCACATCACACTTAAAAGTCATGTTAGATCACGATTGAGGGTTTTTTCACTCCAAAAGTCTTTGTGGCATCAAATAAAGTTTGGAGCCAAACTCTGCACAGACATGATTCAGTCAAAGATTACTGTTAACTGACACTGAAAAAATACTTGTTTTTGAGCTGAGCAGGACTGAAATCAGTGCTCCCGGTCAACTAAATGACAAAATAACTGATGGAAAATTAATGTTCATCCCCCCCAGTGCAGTTCCCTGTATGTCTGTATTTTATATTTGTTCCTTTCTTTTATCTCCACAGCCTTCCGCAAACACCACATCCCCGTCACCATCGCTCCTCAAGCCCAGCGTACCCAGCACTGAGGCGAAGCCCAGCCCCGTGGGCCCGAGCCCAGGCTCAGATGCAGTCTCCCAGAGCAGCAGGGGTCGGGCAGCGGAGCCCGAAGAAGCGAGCACCCAGCTGGATGAGCTGAGGAGCCAAATGAAGGAGCTGCTGCTATCCGTGGAGCTGCTCAAAGCCCAGCAAACGTAATGACCAAAAACACACAGAATTTCTCACTGCAGCCCTGGAAAAACATCCTGCTGTGACAGCTCATGTATCTTTTAAAGCTTTACCATAAACAGGGGTTAAACAGCGTCAGGACAAAGTGATGTGACAACATGAGATGTGACAGATGTTATATTTGGATCCAAGGCTTACATAAAATACATAAAAGCCCAGTCAGTCTGGATTAGTAATAGTGATTGTTTTTGCCTAAAGCAGTTTTCCAGCCCACAATTCTCCATGTCCCACAAAATGAAATCGCAGTGTTTCTTCTACACTTGTGAGGTTGATTCTGAAGCGTATGAAGGTATAAAGTTACTATGTTATGATGTTATGTTTGCTGTGTTTTGTTGATCCACAGTTCAGACTAAAGTGTTACAGTTCTGACCTCGTTTGGACAATTCAAAACAGATCTTTAGTGCGGCTACTGACAGCACAAACCATACAGAAAACGGAGGTGATTAGTGGTTTTACTGTGGCTGTTTTCTGTCTAAAAACAAAGCTAAGCTAACAGAGCTATAATGTAAACTATTGGAGATTATGAGACAGTGTTATTTTGACCGACTGACTTTGAGATTGAAGGAGAAAACTTGATGATACCATAATACAAACAATGTAAACAATGAGTTTCAAACTTTACAGTCTGTGGAGACGTAGCGTTAATTCACTGGTGGTTTTCGTAGCTGTGGGTGCGTTCTGGTATGTGACTTCCCTCTGCCGTTGATAATGTTGAATATCAATACTTTCACATAACCTGAGGAAGGAAATGTAAGCCTTTTATTTATGTGGCTAATTCATTTAAAAAGCCTTAAAAAAACAAAATTTTTTGACCATAAATGGTCTTCATCAAGGCTACAAATAACCACAACACAGGTGTAGCATCAATTATATGACAGCAACCAATAAGAGACAGTCATGTAACCATAACAGGTGAATTCAGTACAGCGACATATATACGATCCCTCGTGTGACATCCAGTGCCTGGATTTCTCCAGTTTTTTTTTTTCCTTTCTTTTTTTTCTCTTCTGTGCATTCCCCTCTCAACCAAGAGACACACTGTTAATCTATGACTTGTTAAAGAGAGCAACCGCTCACCTTTGCCTTTTTTACTGACACATGCTGCAAAAGTTCATGAATAATTTAAGATTACATGTAGAGATGTGCACGTGTCAATGTGTGTGTGTGTGTGTTTTTATTTCCAGGAAAGAAATAGCCGAGCTGCGAGGAGAGCTGGATGAGGAGAGGCTAAAGCGCGTGGCACTGCAGGTAAAATCGATCTCCACTGCAACACACGCTGGGCTGTCGACACACATTACGGCCAAAAGCACGCTGACTCGAATGCACACAGTTAATGCAACGGATACAGCTGATGGAGAGCTACAGTAAACAAGTTACACAGAGGCTTTCAGTGACCTGCGACAGCGAGAGGTCTGCGTATCAAGCAGACAAAAGTTTTGAGAGTCCGGCTGTAAAATCTGAAAAGTAAAACAATGGTAATGAAGGAGACGAGGCTTAGACGCAGCACCCAAGCCATTATGGACACCACCTACTTAAAGTCAAATCTATGTGCAGAACATTACAACTAAATAACTGATCCCACATTTAATGGTTCGAGGTCGTCCCCAGTGGTTATTTCTTTAAGCTTTTTGTCTATTATCTGCTGCAGCTTGGTATAGTTATAATAATGGTCCAAAATTATGTTAATTTCAGTATTATTACTGAAAAATGTTCTTGCAAGACGACCCCTAAAATGTCCACCTGTGTGCCGAAGTCCAGACCTGAGGAAATGATATGAATCTGTAAAAAAAATTGTGACTATAAATACAGTAGGTGTTGACAGTTTCTTTTTTTCCAAATATGGAATGGATAATGGTTGACGATATGTAAAAATAAATCAAATCAAACCCAGACAGTCCCTAAGCCTTCTCAAAACCAAAGGAAAACGCTGTCTAAGACTTGCAAATGAACAACGCTCTTCTTTTCAAAGCCGGAGGAAACCACCTTATTTCTCATGGCAGTATTTTCTAGATTTTAATGTTACAAGTTAAATTCTGTGGCGTCCAGTCCAGTCTCTCATGCAGTCTTCTTTATAATCGGGTCAAAGTTCTTTTTCATTGACTATATCTTTAATTGTATGTATATAGCCCGATATCACAAATCAGAGATGCGCCTCAAAGTACAGTCTGTAAATTATACACTGTCCTTTGACCCGTGGTTTGAGCGACAGTGTGATTTTTATGATCACACTGTATACTACATACATATATTCTCTGTGCTACATGCTAGGATGCTGTTGAAAATTAACATAGTGTACTACATAGTCACATGACCGCCAAGTTTATCACCATGGAGATGATTGGCCGTTATTGGCAGATGTTTGCGTTATGTTTAAATCTACGTGAAGTCATTCGATACAAATGAGATTGTTTAAATGAGTTGCCGGTGTCAGTCTCGACCTTGCATTTGCTCACTTATTAGCTCATTTCAACATTTCAAACTGAAAGAGTGTGCATAGAGTATTTTTGCCTCGAATCAACATCCATATGAAAGTGTATCACAGTGAATCGTACCATAGCAGTTTTATGTACTTTCACTCGTGGTTGTTCGTCTCCACCACAGCATATGGCTGTTCTTGCTCTTCATTTCCTGAGCTGTAAATCCATATTAATAGTGGCCCACACTCCACCAGTAGCAGATGGTGGTAATGTACGTTTATCGCTAATTGGGACGTGCCATAATGCATTGTGGGATGCTGTACATGACAAAGATCGTTCAAGTAATGTCCTGTGGAATGTGTCGTATACGTCCGGGTGTCTTGGGCAGGTTTTCATGTTTGTCACATTACATACTTCTACTGGTCATATTCAGCATACCAGTTGCAGATACAGTGGTATGCTATTTCAAACACAGCCCTAGTCTTCCTCGCGTTCTCTGTCGTTCTCTTCAGAGTCTCCATTGAAAACATCACATTGAGCCTCCGTGAGCTCTGACTTGACCTGACATCCACATGCAGAACATTTGATTTCCCTTCAGAAACAGTGGCTGACACAGCCCGACCCAGCACATCCCCCATACAACACCCCGCACGGAGGGAAGAAGCCCCGTGGAGAGTCCCACATGTAGACACACACAAAGAGCTTTAGACCCCCCACCCCCAGTGATCTTGTGCTTCTACAGATATGTAGCAGGATGCAGGTTAGAGAAAAGAAAATTAACAAAGAGGAAGATGTATTCCTCCTGGTTTGTTGCTCGGTGAAGCATGGAGTTGTTTGCAGAATGTGTGACACAACATGCAAAGCTCTTCCCTCATCACTGTATCCCACCACACCCCGAAATCTATCAAACCTATCATTTATAACAAATGCTTTGACTCAACAATTTGAACACATTTTTGTTTTGTTTTTACTTTTCAGGGTGATGAGTTTGTTTGTTCTGTGTCCGTCCTGATTTGTTCAGTCTGTTTAAATCCTGATGTGTATTTGTCAAAACCACCTCCTGCAGGAAATCAAGGCCATTAAGTATAAACATGGCTGGTGCCCTTTAAAGTGACTTTTAAAACTAACTGAACATCACTTTACCAAAGGCATTTGTTCCTAAGCCCAGGTTCTCAACCAGAACGTGCCTTCATTGTCATTACAGTCCTATTAATCACTGATTCTGAAAAATACTTCCACAGCGTGACGCCTCCACCGCTGTGATGCACAGCAGGTTGATGCCGGTGGAATCACGAGCCGGACACCCCGACAGAAACTGCACTTTTATTCAAGTACAAGCTACATCCAGCCCAGCTTCCCAATCCATCCTGCCTGTAAATGTGATCCAGTATTTAGGATATGTATTGGACCTACGTTGAAGCAAATTCCAAAACAACTCTGATGGAAATGATTTTATTAGGAATGATTGACTTAACCCTAATATGTGCATTTGACCTATATAGAGACCTAGACATAGGTCCTGTATAAGCTACAAATCCATCTGTTGTAGTCAACACAACCCGATGCAGGAGTCGGGCCAAACCTAAGCCTAAGATGCAGCGATGGTGTCTATTATTTCACATTTTCACTGTGAAATAATAGAGACGTTTACAGAAATGCATTTTATGCACATTTTTGAAATATTGTTTTGGAAGAAGAAAAAAAGAGGTTTTACGCTCCCTCGAGGTGGATTTTGGTGGACCAAATTATTCCTCGATCTCATCCATGAAAAAAAACTCCACAGCCGATATAGATGAAAATATTTCAGCCATGTGTAACATCGCCTACCTATCACCAGCGGCTTTTTTTTTTTTTATGATCTTTTGCTTCAGATTGACATGACACTTTTGTCTGCTTACATTCTGGCCCTTGGACGAATGTAGTTTTTATTTAATTTAATTAAATTAATTTATTTTTATTTTTTTTACATCTCATTGAGAAGAGAGATCTGAACGAGAAACAACCACAAGAACAAACAACACAGTAGAAAAAGAAAAACAGTTACATGAGTCATAAACATTCTAACATGATGCATACATAAACATGAACATAGCAAAGCTTTAAAAATAGTCGCGGATCCCCGTGTCCTTCACTGTCGTCTTCTTCTGTCCTCTCAGATGGAGATCGAGAAGCTGAAGCGGGCCGTCCACTCGACGTGAAGACGCCGCTCCACTCAACAGCAAGCCTCAAGGTCAGCCGCTGGCCTGTCGACCAACAGCTGGAGGGCGGTGACGGATGGACGGACGGACGGACAGACGGATGGACGCATGGTTGAAACGGACGGGGAGAGAGAGAGAGAGAGAGAGGAGGGGGGCGGGGACTCGGACCGAACCACCTCGAGCACAATCCTTTTCAGTGATCTACAAAAATAAACTCTCCCTGTATTTGTAAGATTTACATTTTGCACATATATTTTTTTTTTCAAGCTAGATGTAATTAAATTACAGATGTATATGTTTCTTTTTTTTTTTTTCTTCTTCTTCTTCTTCTTTTGCCAACACACACACAAAAACCCAGACAAACTGAGGCCTTACTTTGAACTACTGCGCTGGACTCTGCCACTCCCCCTTCACTCGTACTACTGACTGTATAAAGCAGGGGGCGCTTGTTTTCTTGGTTTCTTTCCGATTCTTTCTTTTCTTTTTTCTTTTTTTAATGATGCACAAATAATTGATTTTAAAAAACAAAGTGTTTGATTTGAGCTAACCTCCTCCCAGCGTTTTTCTTTTCCTCTGTGGCGCCTGGCTGCAGTACTCCACTCCACTCCAGCTCCAGCGCTTCACAGAGAGATCCGCTTTAACGTTTCTTTGTCTTTTTATATGTTTTCTAGCATTCCTATCCAGGGTAACACTACTGTGCCTGTTTAAAAAGAAACAACAAAAAAAACTAAAAATCTATTAAGTGTTTGTAATGGGAGCTTATATTTACCAAGATGGTGTCTGGAAACTCGCAGCATGATATTGTATATCTATATTTTTAAAGTCTACTGACATGCCTAGTGGAATACTATATAGAGGGCCTCTTCTATGCTGGTCTCTTCTATTTTTGTCTGTTTCAGCTACTGGGAATGTTCTCAGAAGTTCAGCCACAATCCACACAACACAAAAAAAAAAACACCCAACAATTGATAAAACTGCAGCCTCTTGATGATCATCTCTGCATCGTCTTGTCTCATCTCAATCACCAGATTGAGACGCCCATTCTACGTCTTGTCTCTCCCGTGATCTCATCCCTTTGTTTTTGTTTTTAAATTCAGAGTGAATCAAATGACCTGCCTTGTTTTTCTGCTCAACAATGTCATGCATGAGTATGCATTCAATCAGTCCTTTCTCTGTGTCTCATTGTCGTCTCGTCCTCGTCTCTTCCCACATTCCGCAACTGATGATAACTGGAAGAGCTCAGTAAAGAGCAGGGAGAAAAAATGACTACAAATGGATCGTCTTAACTCTGAGCTTTGAATTAGAGGAGTGTTAAAGCCCCTGGGTGTAGGCTCTTTTTGTGGGATTCTGAGAAACTTTAAGCTAGAGCTGCAACGATTCATCAATGAGCAGGTTTATGTACACTTCATGAAAACTAAAACTAGCAGTGGAAAATAATATGATAAATGAAATGAAAACTAAACTAAAATGGACAATGCAACACAAACTAAACGAAAAACGAAATGCAGGTAAAATCAGCGTAGATTTTGTTCGCCCCAGAAAGTTTGGAAGTCACCTGAACTACTTGTTATACTAAATAAAAACTCAACAAAGACTAGACAATTCCTCAAAATAAAAAAAAAAATAAAACTACTTTTGCACTTGTGAAACAAACTCAAACAAAACTGAAATTAAAAACTAAACTGAAAAAGTAAAAGGAAATTTCAAAGCTATAATGCGGTCGATTGTCAGTGTCCGCTCTTAAACTGTTTGGAAACTATTTTCATACTCGGTTTGAGTGATTTTAAGAAACAAAAACGTGCACATTTTCTGATCACAGCGTCTTAAATCTTTGGGTTGATCAAACTAGGCGCTCGAGGACATTATGTTGGGCTTTGGGAAACATTGATCGAAATCTTTCAACCTTTTATATAAGCTACAGATTAATTGACAGTAAAAAAAGAGTTGTTGCAGTTGCAGTCCTGCTTCAAGCTAAAGCCGTATGTTTTTGATTGTGTTTAAAATGAGCACAAATTGGAGCGTCATTTTAGCCATTACTAGTGGCCGGGCGCTGGTTGTTACTCAGCGCTCGGTTGTGACAGAAGTATCATCAATAAGTATTGGATGAAATTAAATGTACAGACATGTATTGTCTTTTCTTAATGTCGCTGTGAATTTGACACTTGTAGTTTATGAGTGAAAATTGTAAGAACTATTGAACCGATTGCTGTTAAAATGTCATGAATTGGCACAGACGTGTCAATTCATATGACGTTCCCAGGTGTGTCCCTGGTCCCATCCAGGCCCGGCCCAGCGGTCACATCACAGGGGACCAACACACCCTCAAGTACACTTTATTCAATTGTATTGAATTGCGCTTTACATTGTTCAAAATACCTTGATTTAAGATCAAAATCCTGCATAAATGACAATCAGGTCAACATTTCCCATTTTCATTGGAAGTTCATTAACACACACTTGCAAGCATGGCTGTAAACCACAGACTGTATAAACAGATGGATGATGTGACGCTGCTTCCTGCTGCTGTGTAAACATGAAGCCAGTGCAGAAGTATCTTAAAGCGTAATACAGCTGACGGCCACTAGATGCTGACTCCCAGACACTTGCAGTGAACTTAGTTTTTTTTTTTCCTGGAATCATTCTGGTCTCACTCGTTTTATTTGGATCCTTGAATAAGTGTCCTGGCGGTCCATCTGTAAATTATTTCTTCATTGATAAGATTTTAGAGCTGTAATAGAGGTGTGATTGACAGCTCAACGGTAGTCGTGGTTAATAACCTCCGTTACCAAGACCGTCAAATGATTTTGTTACGCAAATGTTTGATTCTTACCATATCAGTAAGCTAGCGTTTAGCATTACCTCAGCCATTACTCCTCACACTCGCGCAGCTCCGCCCTTTTGTCCAAATATGGTCACTTCTGGCTTCAAAAAGCCTAGATGGAAACAGCCACAACACAAACCCCTGGCTTCAGAACGACGACTCCAAAAACCACGTCGCAGCAGCTCTGACCGTTAATTCCATCTGATTTCATTTCCTGCTGTGTGTCTGATGGACTCTTGACAGCGATTGGTCGTTACAGCTGTGAATTAAGTATTTTTATATCATCAAATAACTTATTAAAAACCAACTGATCAGACAAATGGTGACTTGAACACAAATCAGTCTCGTGAAAGAGAAAGCACATGCAGAGTTGTCATTTCATCCATTTTTCTACACAGTCTATGGTCTGTTTGCCCATCAGAATCTGACACCTTCAGACCTACATGCAGGGGCTTTAAACTTTAGCTCAAAACGGTTGCTAACTGTACATTGTTGGGAGTTTTTTTTGTATAAATCTTCTCAGTGCTACAGAACTAATGGTGCACTTCTAGATTCTAATAGAGTTTAACATCATGGTAACTTAACTCTGGTTCAGGGCTGCAAAAATGTACAGTGTGGATCTAGTCCTACTGATGCATTGGGAGGGGGGTTGAGCTTAGCCTGCAGCTCTGAGCTCAGTGTAGTCCATGGTTCTCTGTGAACAGCCATCAACCAGCTTTTCTCAGCTTTAGCAAAGATGTGACCAGCACAGCAACTAAATACATCCCCTCTGTCCACAATATGTGTTCAAGGAACATAGTCAATCTCAAATATTGGCCACGAGATTTCCAACAGGTTTCATTTCCAGCAGTGCAGGTCATGTAGGAGTTTCAGAGAGCTGTGTTATACAAACACAAGTACAGGTTTATGTTATTCCTTGTTTTTTTGTATGTTAAATACCTTTATACATATCTCACAAATGTCTTAAAGAGGTTACTTTTAAATGTTTCTCATCCTCAGGCTTCATTCCATGTGTGTGCATGCTTTGTACACGTTAACTGCAGCATTATCCATTATTTTAATGTTAATGTCAGACCTTAACAAGCATGTCGCTGCCTGACATGAAACCAACTGCATTTTCTTTCTACAGCTCTTTAAAAGTACGCCTGGGCAATGAAATAATCACATTGTGGTGTAAAACGAGGGGCCGGGGTGTCATGTGACAGCTCTTTATGTAATCTGTATAACACGGCTTTACTTTCACATATTGTACATTCCATAGTTTGACACCAAGAAAAGAAGAAATCTGAGCACATTTATAACATATTTTCAAGTGATTTTGTTTACAAGAGCTGTATCCTTGCATGAGCTGAGATTCTTTCCAAAAAAAGAATAAATATCTTTATTTACTGTCAGACTCACTTCTGTTTATTTCTGCCTTTTCAGAGTCAAAAGTGCAACTTGAAACTACACTTGAAGCACACAACGACCTTGAGGTTTTTGCTTGCTGGAATTGATGATTGTTGATCTGACCTTCGTTTGTATCTACCCCTGCACTGAGTCTGGAAAAAAATAACAGCTTACATCCCTTATATACATGGGGGTAGAGATTAGGTGAGACATACTGCTCACAGGTAAATCAAAACCAATCAAATTATAGCGATAATTACTTCGCCATTTGGGGGCAGAACCACAAACTGTGAACACATTACTGACATCACCTTACGGACATGTTTCTAAAAACAAACTAACTGCGAGATAATGAGGAAATTGACATGAGGGGTTTGATATTTGTGCTTTCAACTGCACAAACCACAAAAGTAATGCAATGAATGTTTGGCATTCAAAGACGGACGCCAAGGGGCAACAACCACAGGTCCATTGTGGTTACACAGTTCAATAACAAAACTGTCAGATAAATTTGTTCTGCAAATGTTTCATGAGGTTTAAATTACAATATCCACCCTGTTAGCATAGCCTAGCTACATTAGCGAATGTTAGCATCAGTTCAGTATGTCATTATATGGTCTGTCAGCTAGCTTAATGTTTATACATATGCAAAGTCATCAAACACAACTTTGTGTTAACATTTTACAAGTAGCTGAACTTACTTGGTGACGTTAACCATAATATTTCCTACTTAGCAGTGCTGTCGGTCGGTGTTTGTAGTTGCTATGTTAGCTTAGCGTGTTTCATCAGGTTGCGCCCTCAAGAAATCCTACATGGCAACAAGGCTTGAAAACCAACCAGTGGGTGACCTCACCTTGTGGGGAAAAAAAGTAAAGCCCTGCCTGGTTTGTCACCGTTTTCAATGGCTAAGCTACTATTTGCACAGTAGAAATAGCTAGTGATATTACAGATTAGCACGGGACATGTATACGCTAATGAGAGAAAAGACTGCAGGAAATATTAATCACAGAATGATATAATGGTAATATAATAATACACATAATGAGCTACAAAATAAATTAATAGATCAAATAAAATGAAATAGACCCGATTCTGTATTTTAAAGTTACCACCTTATTTTATGGACAAAATTGTTGCACTTTTCAGATATAGAGCTGAGGAGGGAAGTAATGCTGCAGTTTTAACATCAGATGGAGCAGTCCTGAAGAGAGGCTTTCACACAGCAATTTGGGGGGAAAAACAAGTCTAGTCTAATTTGTATCAAGAGTTGGACGCATCCAGCCTTGTCCTTGAACAGCAAAAATGTGCAACCACTGGAGATGTGTCAAAATGAGTGTGACCTAAGGCACAACATGTGAGAACTTCCGTTTGGCTTCTTTTAGAGTGATTCAAGTAAATG
>JAPQRN010000017.1:15829764-15848341 GCA_037367275.1 Coranthus polyacanthus | reverse complement strand
CAGTTTCCTAGAAGTGGAAATAGATGCTTCTATTATGTTAGATTTAAAACATATGAAACCTCCATGTTTTAAAAACTGATAATAAACACAAACATTTCCGAACTTTTATCATTGTGCTCTTTGAGGAAATGCTTTTTTGGCCGTAGTACCGTGAGTGGCCACTGGGAGAGTTCTGCCTGGTGAATCCAGTTCATAAAACCAGACGTAAAAATTCAAGAAAACATTTCATTGGATGCAAAATTAGTACATGCCCCAAAGTGCAGGATAAGTCATGTTTTCCAGGATATAAGAATCTCTAAAATACAATTTTTATTTTATACCTTTAGCCATATACGTCCCTGATACTGGTGTATAGTTGACGTGTAGCACAAGACATATTATACAAAAACACTAAAACATGAAGTTTGGTTTCGTGGAGGCTTTAGATAGAAACCAGATGTTGCTCTCTTAATCTATTTCATCTGTTGTTTCTCAGTTTGAAGTAGTGAGGTTGCACGATTTACATTGCAAATCAGTCTCTACTTTACTGGTGACTTAGCGTTCTCTTGTTTCCATCTTCCTTCAGGTTCTACACCATCTCTGGCTCGTTAAAAGAAACACCACCAGCCAAAGAAGGTCACATCGAGATGTGAGACAGACACTAAACGCTGTGTGACCTTCTTACCTTCTTGCTTTGGACAGCTTGCCTTGTTCCCTGCCCTGTGTGCCCTACCTGATCACACGCTGCCTGTCATCCGCTATGACATCAGTAACCGCTCACCTTTATTTTTGTCGGTGGTTCCAGAGTCTGGCTGCTTGTCAACACCCACGCCTGATCTCCGCGTACTTCCCGCTGCTCCCTACCTTCTCTTCCTCGGGAACACATATCCCCCCGATCTGTGGAGTTGCGTCGTCTTTACCGTAGAAACAACATACAAGTGATGTGTTTTGTGAGCTTCTCGACTCTTGTTTCTCAGTTTTGCAGGCCAACCGTCCTTCAACGATACGGAAAAAACAGCAGGTGTGAAAAACTCACTGCAGTGACTCAAGCTTCAAAACTAAGTCAAGTAACAATCATGAAATTACTACAAAATGTTTACATTTATTTTAAATGGATTTCTAAACCAAAACTGCAAATTTAAAAAAAAAAAAAGAGCTTCACATGAATCAAATGAGGTTTGGGTGTAAGTGTCAAGCTCAGAGTCATATTTGTACTGATTGTTCAGTCTTGTCTTGTGTATTCCTACACCTGTGGCTTTATACAGTAAATATTTTAAAAGGTGCTGGACCACATCAACAGACATACACTCACATCAGCTGTGAAACTGCACACAGAGTCGCTCCGGTCCGTGAACCTGAGACTTTGCTGTTTTTTATATTGTATTTAACAGGGTGTTGTCAATTTGCTGCAATGATCAAAGCTGTTTCGTCTTAAATGTGTGTTTGCAAAACAAGCTGAATATATCTCACCTTTCACAAGAAGGTAACTAAAGAAAACACGCAAGAGAGGCACACTTTACTTGCATTCGGTATACACTCATAACCATTTTGTGTAACACATTCAGCATGTAGCAGAGAAGTGGAAGGACACACACAGGTGTTTCATTAATAACCAAATTCACAGGCCATGGGTAAAGGAACATGTGGCCAGAACACATGGCATATTTTCATTACACATTAAAACAAAAGTTTCAATGTGCAAAATATGTATATTTGTTGACACGCGGTAGATGAAAGGATGGATGACACTCTGCTAACTTAGCATAAAACAAAGTTGAAAGATACGCTGTTAGCACCTCGAAAGCTCACTAATTAACATACTGCATATCTTTTTTAAAATGAGTATGCAAACATAAAAAGTAAAAAAAAAAAAAGTATTGTTAGTATCCAGCTGCCGGATGCTGGTTACTAACTATAGCTACCTTATGTTATCCCATAACTTTTCATTTTGGGCCATTTTACTGTATTTCTGTTAGTGTACTAAACAGCCAACATGCAACATGTTAATGATATATTGGTAGGTGCAATTTTGTATTTTAAAACACTCCACGCTAGCTGTTTTCTCTTGAATCGTTATGCTAAGCTAACTCCCTGCTGGCGATGAAGCCCATTCACACCAAGCACGGATTTTCATCAGAAAAATTCACACAGGAATGTATAAAAACTGTGTTCATGGGTTCTTATGAGTGCTTCCACCTACAAAAGTATGCGTTTGATCAATGAAATCCTTTGTTCCAACTGGTTTTAATATTAGCTACTGTAAACCAACCCTTCTACAGCAGTGCACCTGCCATCTACAATACACTATCACTAGGACACGTGAGGGGGCTCTTGTGTGCCATTACGCAGTCAAGCACCTTCGAGGCATAATGTTACTTGAGAACCACAAAGACTGGTGAAAAACTCGCTGGAGACGCATCCATCCCTTCATATACCTCTTAACAAACGGTGAATTAAGACGGTCCCAAACTGTTGGCCTATTCTTTTTCGGTAAACCTTTACACCCATGGTCTAAGTATTAATATGTATTTTTTTTTTCATTCTGTGTATGCACATTTCTGAACATGAAATAGGCTATTATGAATATTGCTTGACAGGCTTCACTTGAGCATTGCGCATATCTGTCTTGAGCACATTTGAGAGCATCTTTCAGTGTTATATGGTGGGTGGAAGGAAAAGAAAAGCGGATTGTTGAAGGAACTGACTGTCTTGTTAGACTGACAGGCTGATGAATGCTCAGCAAGTTGACAGCGAGATTAGCCAGAAGACTGTAATAGAAGTACGTGTACTGGGAGGAAGACAGTCAGGCTGAATCACCGTGGTGTGCGCGCCTCCGGTTGCTGCTCAGGGGAAGTGGGGTAAACATGCAGTTACATGATTTCACTTCTGTCCCTTGTGAAAGCCCTCTGTTATAGTGAAGTGGCTCAGCTTTGTCTCTGTAAATTGTATCAGCAGGAATAATGAGAAGCGCTACTCTTGACTGAGACACTTAAGCATAGACACAATTCATTACTTCCTGCATTGGCACTGAATAGAAATCTTTAGATGCAGAATTGTCTACTTGATGCTGTGTGGAGGATTTGTTTCTTTACTGTTGATAAAATGTCTTGTTACGCAATATGACATATCACCTGTAAAATGATAGCAATCTGTTAACCATTGCAAAACCATGAGAAAGAAAGCTGAAAGGCAATACTAGGTTCACAGGACTTTTTTTATTTTGAGAAATTACTACATTCCAATTTTTTTTGCCAATGCGGAACTGTAAGTGTAATATCACTGACAGTCACTAGATGATCTCTCCCACAGACTTACATTGAACTTCTCTGCAAAAATACTATGTCAAGGGTTTGTCTTCTGGGACACAATATTGTCTCATGTGCTTTATTTGAGCCCTTTAATCAGAGTCCTGATGGTCCATTTTTGCCCCGTTAATAAGATTTTAAAAAGGCTCCAAAGCTGCGCTTTAATTGTGGTTAATAATTTACACTATCAAGACCGTCAAATGACTTTGGAGGTGGAGCTGTGATCTTAAAGTGTGTGATTTAAAACTACAGACCATATTCCACAGAGGTGTTTTTGTTTGTCTTTCCTGGCAGCAAAATCCATCAGAAGAGAGAAATGTAGAAAAAGAATGAGATGGGTGACGTGCAGTACGTGGCGGCGTCCGGCAATGTTCGTTTCTCTTTATCTTTCGACGGGCTCAACAGTTCTTATGTGGTATCCTAATAAGTGAGAACCTAAGAACCTTCAAATCAAAGGAAATATATCAGTACATTTAAGTAAAACGCTGAGCTTGCTCATCCCATGAGAACGTGCCACACAAAACATTTAGGGTGATTTTTAAACCACACGAGGTAACGCTCGTCCTGTGCGAACGCAGCTTTAGACACAACGTCCTATACTCTACTGTCGAATCTACAGTCGACTATACCAGTATGTGAGGACGGTGACTTTAGTTTGATGCTGCTGAAAGTCACTGAGCCTTTTGTAAACACGCCACACGGTGCCTCGTTTGTTTCCATCGCTGTGTGAGCACTGTGTACACACTGAAACCTGAGTGTCTGGACACGTCCATGTGTCTTTAACACCTGACTCTGAACACTCTGTGGCTTCATACCTAGTAGTGGCACTCATCCTTTGGATCTAAATTTATCCAGTCTTTTAGCATCAGCTTTTAACGTTGTTCAGTTGTTTTTTTTAACCTTCACCTCTTCACACCAAATGCTTTTGCCTCACATCCCAAATGATATATTTTTTTTAATTATGTGCTTGTTCCCTTTACATTTGCTTGACTTGTTTCATCTTGTAGCTCACATCTTGCATGCCTCATGACACAAAAGTTACTTTCAAGCAGAACGTAGTAAAACCAATGCAGTACCCAGTCAGTGGAAGAAAACTAGTCCTGTGTGAGGATCTGAACTCACAAACTCATCTATAGGCTAAAACATAACGTAAGCTTTCATTTCAAGTTAGAATGTTTCTTTGAAAATTCAATCCACTGTCCCACACATCCCAGGTCACATTCCTGTTCAGACTAAGAGAATGTGGACACATAGAGATCGGATTTGAATGCGTCCGCAGTGTGTCCTGAGCATGTTCGCACCTGGTATTAGAGCTGTGTGTGATTCATTAGGAAGGATGCTAATGCCAGGTCTGAACAGGGCCGGTGACTTCAAGACATGATCTTGAATCCCAGTTAAGGCTGTCGTAGAAACCGCCATGAACCACGGAGGATGGAAAGGGAACCGGAACACCGTTGTCACAGTTGTTCTGTTTGTCATGAGGCTAAACGCCCAGCGGCGTTTCCTACAGAACTGCTCTCTTGATTTGTCATCTGATCTGCTTTTCAGAGGAGCCGTAAAGATTGCGTCATGAAATAAATTAAAGCGCTATCCGACCTTTTTTAATCCACTAATATTCATTTTAAATGCGCCAAGTACCAGTGGACTCGGCAAACATTTGTTTTAAATGGCTCGAGTACCCTAAATTAAGGTATTTTACAGAAAGCGTTATTATTGGTTGTTAGCATTAACGTTGCTAGGCTAGTGACTTCATTTAGTGTCTGTCCTCACTAAAATGTGTGCTTAGTCTGCTGAGTAACCTGTAGACTTTGCATGATGTGTTTGGGGCTGTTGAAGAAATAATGACTGACGACGACTTGAGACAGTCAAGAATTGCCATAAGTCCGTGAGCTGCTGGTCCGGCTTCGGAAAATTCAATGTGCAAACAAATAAACAACCAGCTCCCACCACAACACAGACTTCAACACAGTTTTGACACTAGCTAACTCCATTTCTAAGCTAATGTTGCACCGTGTTGCTGAGAAACTATAGACTGTCTAAAAGAAGTGGACTGAGCCATCTTTGCACATTTGAATTGTTAACGTTAACTAACTCTATTTCTAAGCTAATGACTGTCTCAGTCGCCTAAGTCCATCATAACAGCCTGTACGCTTCTTTCTTTGTAAGGAGTATATATGAGAACTTGGGTTAGTTTGCTGCGGAAAATCATTTTCTAATCCTTTTTTTCTGCTCCTCTACCGCAGCAACAGTTTACAACACTAGCTACTGTTAGCTTAGAAATGGAATGAACTAACTTCGACAAATGACCAGCTCCCAGCACGACACACACTCCAACACAACCTTCATGTAAACACGTGAGCATGTGTGAATGTTACAAATTGAACCTTTAAACGGGTGTAGATAATAAGGTCCACTTGAAGGTCAACAGTTTGATGAAAAGGCATTACCGGAGACAATCAACATACACTAGCACTTTTAAAGAATGAACAGGGAATAAAACATCAGCTACACTTTTAATAATGCAGCACGTGTCCATGTTGGTTCAAATCCAAGTGGAGTTCTTGCTTTTGGGTTGCATTGATTAACAGGAGTATTTTTTACGGTGTGCCACACACAAAATAATCTCCACTTGTCCCAGAGACAATCTGACATTTAACTTGAACTCTCCCAGTATTTCTGGAGCTTCTTGAATTGTTTTGTGCATTTCAGCGTCGTTCAAATTCCAGTTAATGAGCGGATTGATAAATTATTCCTAACCATTTTGTTTTGTTTGTTGCTCATATGTTATCGGGTGGAACCACGCCGTGCGGTTTAGTGTTGTTTGTACGAAGCCGATCAGTGTAGAGCAGAAAGGAAACCGATGTTGAGTTTTTCCAGAGAGCACAGTGGACTGTGTGCATTCGATCAGGACTAACGCAACTAATGTTTATGCACGTAGAGAAGTATTAACACAGGTTTGGGTGTTGGTTATCTCTCGGTTCAAATGTCAAACCGAAACGAAAAATGAATGAATTGAGCATGTGAACTGAGCGTTAAGCGTCACATAATGGATGATGTCGTCGTTCGGCATCAAACGGACTCTCAGGTATTGATTGTTAATTGTTTGGTCTCTTTCTGGTTTGTTGGTCTATGAATGTTATAGTTTGATAAAAATGTGTTGCACAGAAAAATTGTTCAGAATTTATAAATGTTTTTTTTATATATATATATTTGTTTAGACATTTTATGTATTTTATGTTGTACATCACTTCTGTTCCAGTTCTTTGTACTGCATATTCATATACACACATGCCATAATTATTATATAATACTATTACTCATTTTGACTGTTCTCACTGTTCAAATAAAAAGCATGTCCTTACCATAAAAACACAGAATAAACTGTTTCACTTCATTCATGTGTGCTGCCGGAGTTTTATATAAGTCTGAAAGTACAAATATATGGAATAACAGTCGGAATGTGTGGAATTAAACCGGAATGCATGCTTTGCAAATTGTAAGAATGAAATTTGGGAATATTGAGAATATATGGAATGAAATTCTTAACATATGGAATAGAAAACAGAATATATGTAAAGAAGGTTGGAATATATGGAATTAAAGTCACAATATATGAAATGAAAGTGGGAATATAAGTACTAAAAACCAGAATATAAGGAAAATAAAGTTCCTGCTTCCCAGACAAACCTTAATTCACAAAGAAACATTCGTTCATTTCATATATTTTATGTTTTATGTGAAAACTTCAAGAGATTTACCACAAATTCAACATGAACTTTTTTTGGGAAAAACAAACAAACACATCACACACAAATGATAACGCGTCTGGGAACGACGAAACCTTCTTTATCTTAGTATTAATAAGTGCAAAAAGTGTTTGTTTTTTTTCCCCTAAGCATGACTTGTCTATGTGCATCTAATTCAAAGATAAGGCTGGTAGCCAAAGCATGGCTGTGTTTTGTGTTGTGAACGGAATGAAAGCTCAGAGGCGTACAATTCCACAGCTCCACCTGAGCAGGAAAACGACAATACTGGTCCATTTAGAGGGAGCGTTGGGTGACATGTTGCGTTGTTTACGTCAGTGCATGGATAAAACGCCATGCGGTCAGTCACGGCTTTGTCAAACGGGGACAAAGTTTGTGGGATTAAACACTGGAGCGATGTGATCAATAAAACACTGTCCTGTTTCAAACCGAACATAGATGCTGTGTTCATTTTGGTTATGTTCTTCTTGTAGGTTTCTTATTGTAGCCCCTAACTGCGATCCTTTCCTAAACCCAACCAAGTTGATTTGGTTTTGGTTTGTTCCTCAACCCAACCAAACCTCTGCCGTGACATTGTCACAGCTTAACTGAAAGAGTTGTTAATGCTGTTATGTGTAATATATATTAATGCTACTTACGGTGTTTTGTGTCCGCACATTTTTGTATCTAAGCTGCTTTTGGAGTAGATCTAATCAACGCGTGCTGTCGTTCAGGTATGAGGATGTGTTGGATCCAAAAGGCTGGACAATTTGGAACCGGTTTTGGATTCACACGTTTAGTCAGAGATACAGAAAGAGAAAGAAACGAGAGAACGTCATTTTGGTTTGGAATTTACTGACGGAAAGATGAAGAACGATGGCCGTGATGGATGAGATGTCAAGAGGTCAGCACCGAGTTACACATCACCTCAGACGCAAAGACAAAGGCAACAACAGACGCGATCGCGCAAAATGATGTGCAAAGTCTTACACTGTAAAGTCCAAGTGAAGGAAAATGATCACGTTCACACCTTTCGTGCCCGTTTGCTTGAATTCAATGTGAGGGTTTAGTTTTGCTTGCTCTCACTGCAGTATGACCCAAAAACATTTTGCCCGCAGTCAGACGCTTCATTCAGATAAACCCGCGTTACAGACGATTTGGTAAACACTGTGCAAGCAAGACTGTTTAACCCCGAAGCAGAGATGTCACCACAGCGGAAAACGCAAGCGGCACTTTGGAAACACTTAACAACGAACCGAAGGGGCTTTAACCACGTAACCACCACTTGTTGGTCTTTGAATCAATTTGCTTAGCATTAAATTTGTTTTTGTGCTTACGTGAGGCCTGAGATCCATCTGAGTATCATATGATAGTAAACAGCAAACAAATATTCTTTAACCTTTCAACATAACCCGAAGCTGGGGTTATGGTTACGGTTATAATGGAAGAAGTGTGAGACCGAAATGAAATGCATGTATTTCACACAGACTTCGTTTAAAAGGAACGTCTTCTAGTTCCTGAGTTTGAACCAGTAACCTGAGAAATGCTTTCCAATCAAACTGAAAATGATCAGTATCGTGCGAGTAGAGGAATATGTTTGACAGTTTGTCGTTAGAATAACACGCTGTTTACAAACATCAGCAAAGTGCGTCGCAACGGTTTATACGAATTTACATACGTACTGTATCGTAATGATCCCCTGCTGTTATAATCAAATGCTTCATCAGTTTAATCCAAGTCATCTTGGGTGGTGGTGACGTGGAGCAGAACATTTGTTCACATTGCATTGCATTTCAAATCTGTGGTGTTCTGCTAAGTGTTGCATGAAAGTGGATAATGAAGTGACGCACACAGATTTAGATGTAGAGGTTGTTTTCTGGGTTTTATGACTTTTTGCTGAATATCTACCAGCACTGCTCCCTGATGCTGACGATCAGTGCTCCGCTGGCAGTATTAGACAGGTTGTCCTGGTTAAACGTAAAGGTTCACGTACATCCTCATTAGCAACATCATGTCGTCGTCATCGCCGTCGTCGCTGTCTGAGCTTTTTCCTTCTTTTGACTTAAAACCGTATTAGTCACAGCTCCATTCCAATGACAGTGACGTGTGTCGGTGAAAAGGTATAGCCTTAACGCCTCCCCTGCTTTATATGAACTAAAAGTCACTGCCGTAGCATCAGCATTTAGTGGTTTTTAGTACGTCAAGAAGTGATAATCACTATGGTACATTTTTACAACCCATGGATACAGAAGACGTCAGCATTTGTGAATCACGATGACATTTCATATTAACATTTCTAGATATGTATTAACATCAAAAAATGTATAAAAAAAAAAACGCATAATAGGATTCAGGTTCCATGGTAGATGTTGAAACCTACAGGAGTTGAGACGCAAAATCCAGTCTCTGGTGGATTCTGGTGACTAGGTCCTACTGTAATGTTGAAATCTGTGTATTTTACGTATGTATTTTTGACTCAGAAACATTCAGATTTAACATATCTGTGGTTTGCAAAAACATACAATGGCTCCTTTTTTCCGACACTTGTGTCCACATTTAGTGTGTTTAAGACTACTATTACTATTACTACCACTATTAGTCTGTAGCTCCTAATAAGGGGAATCGTCATTCTAGAGCAGCAGCTGGCTATGAAAGGTCTTTAGGATTAAATATTTACATTTTAAAAAGTCAGCAGAACTAATGAAACAAAGCCACGAGACTTAAGTCACGTGTTATTCTTCAACTCATTTCGTTTCTGCTCATACAGTGACTTACATCATGTCATCGGTGGCGAAAGTTCAAACGGAGCTGTTGGTGGAAAGACACCTGCCGCACCTACCGTTCACGTCTATGAAATGAGAAATAAATAGAAACAAAAAATAGATCAGAGCTGTGATCAAAACGTTTGGGCGGGGTGTTGAAAACGTTCGGATTTCAAGTTGGGCTGCGTTATTGTTAAGTGTGGGAATGGCCGCTCTAGGCCGTGCAACAGTTAAGACAACAGCGCGCTTGTTTTTCCCATGTGGGAGAATTTGCCGAGACTTTTTCACCCAGCTCCTGTGAATTTGATCATTCTCCTGTGACTAAATGGGAGCAGCTGAAATGATGTGAAAACCAGCTGACTTATAGCAGCAGAATAACGGTCCAGTTGGAGTACTTAGTCATCTTGCAAAGATAAGGGGGGAAAAAAAAAACTCACTTGAAACAATGAATCTCTGATTCCTTAGATCACATCCTCCGCGCTTGAATAATCCCATCACTTTGTGAATACACTCAAAGAAACACATTTTATAAACCCTTCAAACATCCTCCTGGGATTTGGATTCATCCCGCTGTTCGCCTTAGTTGTTTTTTTCTTTTCACTTCCATTTCGATTTGCGTTGTGAACCGCGTGGCCCACAGTAAACAGAGATGGGACATGAGGAGCCTCTTCAGCATAAGTAATATGCTGTGGGTGGGGGGGGTTGTACGCAGCAGTAGAAGGAGCTTGTTGCCCTGCAGAAGCAAAGACCTCAGAGGAATCTCCATGTACGTAAAGACCTCCCAGTTAATTAGAATGTAACCTAGAAACAACAATTAGCTTATTAGGAGGATGCTCGCTCAATACCTCCGCTAACCTCTGATGAATACAGTTCATGAAAAAAGACCAAGAGGCAGTTTAATGTCACTCTCCAATTACAGCTGCCCTGTGACACTAATAAGTAGGTACTGCTGGTTCAGAAAAGGAAAATACTGTTAAAAGAAAGCGAGCTGCCTTGAGAACGTCCTAATATACAGCCGTGGAAAAAATGTACAGGTAGGTAACATTTCTCCCAAATTCCAAATAAAAACATCGTCATTTGAAGCATTTATTTGCAGAAAAAAACCACTGCTCAAAGTAACAAAAAATGAAGTGTTTTCAGACCCTAAATAATCCATTTTGAAACAACGCAGAAATCAATACTTGGTCAAATAATCTGGATTTCCAATGGACACTTTGATGCTCTCTCTTTCACGTTGCTGTTTGTGTTTCATGAAGCTTAAAGCTCAGCTTCATTTCAGAGGTTTTCAGTTGGTTCAGGTCTGAAATGTGGACTGGTCTCTTATTTCTTTTCCTCGGCTGTATGTGTGTCCTTTAGAGACCACTACAGACACAGCCCACTGGATCAAAACATGCACTGACTCATTGTTTTATTTCAGTCTCTACAAACAGAAATCAACAAGACACTAAATTACCTGGAAAACAAAGCAATATAGACTGAAAAGGTTTGGGCTGAAGCTACAGCTTATCACACCCACCCTTTTAACTTAACATGTTAAAGCAAAACTGGGTTAAAGCATCCCTAACCCTAACAAAAACAAGGGATTTTTAATTTTTTTTCATAAGTAGTTAGTTATAAAAATAAAAGAGACAGAAGCTAAATGTCCGTGTGTTTTGTACAGCAAACATTCAATGTGCTCATACATCACCTTTCTATTTGTTCAGCACCTGTTGCATAAACCTTTTTTTAAATGTGTAAATTGAGTCACACGTCCTCAATTCCTTGTCGTAGCCTTTCCACAGGTTCGCTGTTTTTAACACGAACACATCCATCTTTTTGTCTTTGTCCTTACCCTTGTTTTTTTTCTCTTTTTTTTAAACATCCTCTCAGTTCGTACTGGCTTCCTCTAACTCCAAACAACCTCGATTATGAGGATTACAAACCGATCCCCTTCATCACAATTAAAAAACACATTTTAACAACAAAACTAAAACATATTTTTGGGCTGTGAAGAAAATGAACGCACACACAATGAGCTCAGCAGAAGCAATCTGAGCAATAGTTGTTGTAGAACATAATCTGGTCATGCAGAAAATAAAATAGGCTGCAGTATTTGTGTGTTCCTTCAGGCAATGAAAAAAAAAAAAAAAAGTGAGGTAGCAAGCAGATAAGAAGTGAATTAAATGTGATGTTTAAGTGGTATACAACCAGCTCAAAATAACACAACTAACAGATTGTTCAGAGTGAAAGCTCATGAATAATAAAATGCTCTGCTGGTTCTCCAACTTTTTCAGCCAAAAGACCCAAAAGAGAAATCTGGCGTCTCCTCAGGACCCGAACTTAGAAAAATGTCATGAATTACCGTTGATGTACATTTTTACTGACTGTTCCACCATTAAAACACTTCTCTTAATCAAAGAATATAAGATTATGAGATGTTTTCAGTTTAAAAGTGTATATAAAGAATAAGATACATTTTCAGTCTCATTATATCTCTGAAAGTCTCTTTTTTTTCTGTCATTTTTTTTGGCTTCTTGTCTTCTACATCATTTCCTTGCCTTGGTGCGTCTTTTATGTCCTTTTTTTACATCGTTTTTGCACTTTCTTTAAGTCTTGTGTCTTCAACGTGACATCTTTCCTGACTGACGTCCCTCCTGTACATTTCACATGGCTTGGTCGAGGTCAACATTCATACTGGTAATGAACTGACACTAAGATCATAAGTCTTGAGGAACTGAGAGGAAGCCATTGCAACAATAAACACTGCCCTCTAGTGGTTAACTTTGTAAAAAGTAGAGGGGTGACACGATAACGGGTTTCATCCTTGCAGCAGCCTGTCGTGGCTGGCTTCATGTGATTTTATGTTGGAAATACATTTTAAATGTGACAGTGGTTATCCTGGCCTCTCTGCATTTGTTTGTACCGATTCATATAGTAATGAACTCTGAATAATGATCTGTGTTTGTGAAGCACTTTGCACAGGCCAGGCCACAAGAACTTATACGTAACAGAAGTAAGGCAACGCAGTAACGCATAAACAATATTAAATAATAATAGTCTAATAAGTACTGTGTGTATGTGTGATTTACATGCAACAGATCTTATGAATCAGATCAAAGTCTTGTTTTTAATCATTTTTAATACCCAGAGAGCCTCTACATCGCTCAGTCCCACCCCTCTATTTACAAGAAATGGTTCAGTCCTGCCCCAAAACCAGATGCGTGTTTTGTAAATGGTACTTTAACACTGTGTGTCAGCTCCCAAAACACAACAAAACAGACAGGAGAGAGAAAAGACAAGGCGACACCCAGTTTGTTCAAAGGAAGGTGGTTAGTGGTAGTAAATTGACACTGTGTAACTGTAATATACTGTAATATTAACACTGAACTACTGAGCTAACACATAAAAATTACATTTCTGTTTGACTTTTCAGGCTTTGTAATCAATAATTGCACAGGGTCAATTTGGCACAAAGCCTGTTACTTAAAAATATAGAAGAAATGACTGATAATGACAGGTAACAATAGAAGTGAAGGAAATGATATCATTAAATGTCTGAAATGATGGAAAATGGTAATGAAACTGACTCATTTCGGTCAGTTTCATCCTGCTGTTTTTAATCAAACTGAATGGTGTCGATTATCAAGGTTATGCAAAATAATTGCAGATAATGTGACCTACTCAGACTTAAAGTAGCAGCTGGACTGGCATGAAATGAGTTGAGTGCAATGAAGACCCCGAGTGGAAGAAACCTATTTGGTTTTGGTAACGACGTGACCTTCCCTCCAGCTCCACCTACAGTCTGTTTCATTTCTATTCCGTCTCCACTTTTACATCTGCTGATCACAGGGGTGTTGCAGTCCGGTCTGTGTGTCTGTGCCGATAACTCCAAATCTACACCACATTTTGACTTGAAAATTTGACACAAGGTACGGTAGTTCTCTACCGTATCTCGGCCCTACTCGAAGATGGTCCAGATCTGGATCCGGATTCTAGGAATAAGGCACTGGTTTTGAACATAACATACTCTTGGTTGTCTTGTTTTGTGGTTGGTTTCTATTCTTTGTTCAAAAATCTGATACCGTACGTGATGCTGTAAATGTATATTTAAACGGTATTTTTTTAACGTTATTGATTAACGTAACAGACGGAATCAGTCTTGTATTAAGTAGTGAATACATGTCTGCACAGTGTTTTCAGGGTTGGTGTGGCCTGTGGTGGTGGGTGAGTCCCTGGACGGTGCTCCTGATGCTAGTCCCGTTCCCGTTTCTATTTCGTGCTTTTTAAACTTTCATACAGTAGAAACATTGCATTTCCTGCACTATACCAATCTGACAGTTGGAGTAGTAGAAGTAACAAACTTCTACGTAAAATATCATTCAATGTTCAGTCAGTATCATTTGTACAAAAACAAAACATTCCTACCACGGCTGACAATTAGGTTGTGAAATTAAATTCCTTTCCACACTAATACAAATTTGTTTTAAAACACTTTAACCTCCTGAAAACTCCCGAGACTGTGTTTCAGTTTGGAAACTCCGGGGTTATGTCGTAATGTGGACAGAGAATAACAGAGAGGTGTAGAAACGTCGACGCAGACACCCACATCAGATGACCAACTGGTCTTTTCGGTCGCTATATTTCCGGTTCGTCACATCTCTTTCACGTGACCCTTTCTGCAAGAAGTCGAGACGTCACCTTGACGATCAGCTGTTAATTCAACGTGATACTGAATTACAGGTGATTCTGTCTTTGTTGTTTCTGGTAAATTCTGCTTATTATCACGATGCTACTGACTACATTCACCAGTATACATATACATATATACATACATATATATATATACGTATATATATATATATATATATGTTTCAGGTGTGTTAGAATGTTTGGGGATTATTTCTGAAACTTTGCCAAAACCCTAGTGTTTTTATGTTACAAAGCCCTTTTAAAATGAAAACCCATTATCTTTAATTCTAAGGTTTTTTTGTAAGAACATTTTCATTCGATTTAAATTCAAAACAGGTTGAACCATATCGAATTTCTATAAACTTGTTTTAAGAAAGGAGTCTGCATATAAAACACTATGAAAGTGGCATTCTGCGCAAAGGTTTGTACTCGCACGACTTGTATGAGTAATTTTCAAATGTAGGCCAGCCACTGATGCACACTGTACCGCACTGAATAAAAAGTCAAATCAGCTGGGAGCAGATGCAGCCTCCAGGGGGAGCAATTGCTCTTCGTTTGAAATCCAAAAGCCACTCGGTGGGCACCACTGGCTGCACAAGCATGAATGATAACAAATGTCAGAATTGAATTTTACAGAGTCTGAAAATGGTGCTTTGATTTCATTTTCGAATATTTTTCCACAGTTCTCTCTCTCTTGCAAACATGCCAGTAGAACACATCACAGGCACATAGCAGAACATTTGAATCAAAGCTCTTCCCAGTACATCATGCTACACTATATATTACATCCTTTCTCCAGGGTTTTCTTCTCCTGTATCTCTTCCCACCACTGCATCTTTCCTCTGTGATACTTCCTCCTGAACATCGCCTCCTGTTTTCGTCGTGTGAGTGCGGTGTAAGAAGACGACGTCCTTTCATATATGCAGGAGATCTTCAGATACACAGCTTGAAGTTGCAGTAGGTGTTGGTGGTGCAGGAGGTGGCGGTGGCCTGGCTGCTGCTGCTGCTGTAGTAGTGATCACACCAGTAGTAGCAGGAGCAGGAAGCTGGCAGGATGATAAGCAGCAGATAAAATCCAGGGCTTCCATGAATATTTCATTTCTGGAGAGATGCAAGCAGGAGAGGCTCAGAGTCTGGAGAAGGAAACGTGGCAGATTGAGAAGAATTTGGCCGCTATCTCTGTCTCTCTTTTTTTTTTTTTTTCTTTTTCTGCCAGCAGTCTTCTCACCTCGCTCTCGCTTCGCCAGATGGACTATTTTCACGATCTGATTGGCTTTTATAATTAGTGCCTCTGACATAATACATTCTGAAGGGATGTCATTCCTTTGTCGGTCTGGGCCAAAACCAACAAAATGTAAAATAATAGAAGTAAGGAAATGTTCCACTTGCAGCCTTTATGTATGGTGACAAAAATAAAGTTTTTTCCCCCCATGAGAATGTTGTTACTGTTGTACCTTTGAGCTACATTTAAACTGATGTCGTTTAGATTGTGTTTCAGTAACATGTTAAATCACATGTAAAATGAAGTCAAATATCATGCAAACTGGACTTGGAGTTCTTCTGTCTAACCCTAAGAAAAGAAAAGAGTGTATGTTATAATGTTAACCCTAACCCTAAAATGGGTCCGTGCTGACCTGGTGGATGTTAAGATTAACATTAACGTTATTCGTCATTATTGAAAAAGTGACAAATGTCTTAAGATTAATTAAAAAGAACGCCATTGTCTAACAGGCTCTCTAACATAATTAGTGTCCAACCTTAGCCAAAATGTGTAGAAGTCAGTGTGGCTTTAGTTGGATTCTCTTTACAACTTTAGAGATAAAAGTGAACCAAAAGTTACGATTTCATTACTGAGGATGTGCTGTTAATGTTGATTCATCTGAGCTCTGCTGAGCATGCATGGCCTGTTTCTGCACTGTCCAACTTCCCATTTAATCACTTTACACTGGACACGGAAGCTTCCCAATAAAATCATCATGTTCTTCCAGCACTGGAGCATTTAGCTAATTTGCTAAAGGACACTTTGATGGATGTAATTTGTTACATAAGAGAGTCGAGCAGCTGTTGACGCTTTTGTTTCCCTTCAGTTATTTTTACACGACAGACTTCGTTTTTTTGTGAGCTTGTGATTAATTAGATAGCCTGTAATGGACAGTGCTCAGACTATAATTTGTGTCTTGTGTTGACTACAGTAAAATCATCGTTCATCCATTGATTGGAAGTTTTAAACATAGATGTGGAATAATAAACATAGGGCTGCATGGAATAATTTAAGTGGTGGAGTGAGAAAAGATAAGCTTCATGAGTCTGAGGTCCAGTCCAAGATTCGAACATGACTTGGGCTCTGAAGTGTTTCTGTTTGAGGGCGTTGTGGCTCACATAAGAAGTGGATAGAGCCACCATTGGTTTTTACACTGACGTTTTTGAAGCCAGGAGTTTGCGTTTTTGTTATCGACATCTTTGCTTTTTGGAACCAGAAGTGACCATATTTGGACAAAAGGGTTGATAGTCTTTTTAGTTTAACCACAACTACAGTAGAGCTGTCTGCCAAGAAAAAATATGTATTATTCAATAAACGGCTGCCGAGTCACTAAAGTCCAACCCGGCAGGTGAGCGAGCGGTCATACGCACCTGTCAATAAAAGCCCGACACTTCAGACATCAAAGCCTTCCATTCACCCTAAAATCTTATTAAGGGATTTATTAAATTTAATTTAAAGATTTAAAGATGGGCCACTCACGGCAAGAGGGTTCCGAGTTCAATCACCGGTTGGACCAGTGCGGTCCAGAGTTTGTCCAACTCTGTGTGGAGTTTGTTCTCCCCATGCCATGCAGGTTTCCTCCAGGTCCAAAACATGTATGCTAGGTTAATTCTCCTGTCAGTGCCCTTGACCAAGGTACTGGCTTAGATCTGGAGCCTCAGGCGTCTTCAGTGGCAGCCTCCTTGTGCGTACTTGGATGGTTTTAATGCAGAGCTTGAATTTCCGTACAGGGATAATAAAAGTCAAAATTTAACTTTAGTATTTTTAGAGAGACATGTAAGTCTATGGGAGCTGGGATTTTTTGGAGCCAGCATCTAGTGGCTGTCAGTGGTATTACACTTTAAGATACTTCTTAAAGCTTAAAGTGCATTGGCTTCACTTGGACACCCTTGATTGTAATATAACATAGACACCCATCTGTTTCTAATACTAATGATTAAAGACCTATTTGCCTTCATACATACACTTGGTAATATTATAACACTCTAAGTCTGTAGATGGTGTCATTTTGCTTAAGTGGTTGGAGACTGTGGAATGTCAACATGACAGCTACAAGCTTAGTACACGCTAAAAAAGGATTCAAACATGGCGGCCATTCTTTCCAATGGGAAGTTGCTCTCTCTAGCCATAAACATTTTGCGTTAACCAGTCCACTGCACAAACAGCAGCTGTATTGAGCTGTGTCTTCAAAGTTCACCAAAAGACTGTCTCTGTGTCTAAAATCCTACCAAGGACAGAGTCCTTTGTTTGGAGAATTTCCACGGATGGTTCTGTGTGTCCTCAGTGATTCTCAACTCTTTCAATCACCCACAATCCTATGCATGCGTCTTTTAAAAACCCCACTAAATGTAAATGAGCCAAATGCTTCACCAGTGCAATTTTTTTTTAAACCTTTATTTAACCAAGAAAGTCTCACTGAGAATTAAAACTCTCTTTTTCAAGAGCATCCTGGGCAAGACCACCAGCTAAATATATGAATTTAAATCTAAGTATCTTATTATTGTCCTAGTAAATTCATTCATCAGTACCAAATTGTAATACTACTGTCACTGTAAATGTGTAATAATTCGCTGCATGTCAGCTTCGGTTAGCGAGGTAGACTGGATGAATATGTGTATCTGGCTTGTTGTTTCCTCATATGTGTTTTCATTTCCATTCAATAACTGCATCAAATAAATATGTTACTGAACCCTGAAACTGGGGATGGGACATTTTCAGTGAAGCAACCTGCACATTTGGTGCACGTGTTCTCTGATAGGTAGGATGGGCTCTTAGCCTATGAAGGACCAAGGACTTTGAGAAACACACTGGGAACTGGCAGTAAGGCTGAGTGACGGCATCCAGTATCCACAAAAACAC
>JAPQRN010000017.1:15798786-15813565 GCA_037367275.1 Coranthus polyacanthus | reverse complement strand
TAAGACGGGTGACTGACAGCTGTAATGGCCAATCACAATGAACAATGACCAATCAACATGGCAGCTCCTGTGACCATGACTGTGGGATTTTGGCTTCATATTTACCCAACAGGAGGAAACAGTGTCCATCTTTATATACTGTTTGTGGGTCTTACATTAGAATTCAAACCCTTGGTGATTGTAACGATGTTGAACAGTTAATTTACTAGCATGTAATACAATAGCCATCAACATGGTGTTATGCACATTTTGAGGTATCGCTTTTGAAAAGGATGGAAAAGGTTGAAAACATTTGAAGAAGATTTTTACGCTCACTTGAGGTGTTCTTTGTGTTTTTCGTAAAAAAAATAATTAAGAGGTGGAAACAACTTTTCCAAAGAGGTTTGGGTGTAAAGCACATTTAACTCACATGACTGATCAGCTGTTCCTGCTTCTAGAGAAGATACTCCCATAAAGCGTGAAAATGTGACTTGTAGTGTCAACAGGTATGTGTGGACTGATGAGGTGACCGGATTATTGGTCGGTTTCATCCATTTAAAAAGGTTTTGCGTCCTCTACGACTTCCAATCTGTTTGTACATTTTTGGCGTATTGTACAATTTTGACTGTGGTGACTGCGAGCCATTTTTGTTAGTACAAAATTTCAATTCTCTCTGCTAAAGTCCAGCAGTTCAGTTTTACTTCGACTCTCTATCAGGTTTTAACACAGTTCAGAGCAAGTGTATTTTACAGAAAGTATCTCACAGCTTAATTTGAAGCCTACTTCATTATCCGCTCCACACCCTGAATCACACTAAGTAGCAGTCATTCAGATTAGCTCAAATAACTCACGATTCATGGTTGATTTAAAAGACATTTGAAACTTACCTAGACTTTTTATTATAGAAATCTGTCCAAAAAAATCTGTACACTATTTGGCACCACTGTTCATCAAGTTACTGAGACGGATCAGTTGAAGCTAATATTGAATCACATTCAAGCCTTCCAGTTACCAGTGCCGTTCATAGACATTCATACTCTCACAGAAACGCTCCACTTATTGTCACCAACCTACTATAGTGTGCACTATTTCAAGCCTTGGAAACACTCTTTACTTTTGGTTTTACTGGTCTGGTGCAAAGTCAGTTGAGGATTTTCTTAAGTCATACTGTAAGAATCAGACTCACTGTCTTTTCAAAGACTGCTGTAGGACAGTCACTTATCTAATGCTGCAGCCCACTGCAGTTCCCTCTGCCATCGCCTAAGACCTTATATGACCTCAGAACTATTTGCCTCCCGCTTGTATAAACTTAGACAGTTTTATTCACACAATGCAATGTGCAAGTAATTCTTCATAATGGACACAGTGTATGCCATCTGCCCATTTCCGCTGATCAACTATGTTTAATGTCACAGAAAAGCATGCGGTGTGCTTTCGGTCCAGAGTCTGTCTCTTTCCACAGATTTTTGGTTTAGTTTCTTTTATGTTTTCAATATAAAGGATAAGGAGTAAGGAGGAAAGTGTGTGCACCCTCTGCACAGTTTTCAATTTGTTCACTTTTGTTTAACTGCTTTCACCAACTGCATGAGCATCCTTGGCTTTAGAGACTGCTATATTCCTCTCTCACTTCCTTTGAGACAAGGTCTGCAGGAGATTAACCTGTTGCTAGAATTTAAGTGGATTAATACATGTTTAAAATTAGACTAGGTATTTAGTGAGCATAAGTTCTGGTGGCAAACGTGTTGTTGTTATACACCAAATTGTTGGGAAAGAGCTTCAGAACCATGAGCATGTTGCAATTTGTGCAAATGAGATACACTGTCCAGACTGAAGGACTGAATGACTGACCAGTGGGGCTACGCTCTACTCTGGCCAGCTTAGCTGCTATTGGTTGGGAGAGACGAGTGCCCACTGCACAGGGGACACCTCAGACTTCCCGGCACTGTGAGAGATGCCTCACCATTGGAGAGCACCTCTCATCCACCACTTAATGGATACCCGCTGATACTCACTGCTGAAATTACAAACTGCTCAGACATTTGTCACATGATCAGGATTCTCCCTAACCTCGATGCACTCTATCTCCTCCCTTTCTCTTTCCCTCTCCCTTTCCCGCTCCCTCTCCCTCTCCCGCTCTTTCCGCTTGGCCCGTTTCTTTTTCTTGTGTCTCTTTTTGGACGGCGGGAAGAAGGTTAGGAAGACGGGCAGGATGACAAAGCAGTGCAGCACAGTGCAGCCCGCAGTGAGGAGGGAGCACTTGAACAGTGTGTAGGTCAGATTGGAAGGCACAAACACCAGGGGCATAATCCCGATCACAAAGCAGGATGTGTTCTGCAGGATGGCCGCCCCGTGCTCCTCCAGTGCCAACTTGATGCACTGCGTCCTAGTGTGCTCGGTAGCTAGCACAAAAGTGTACAGATGCGGTGCACAGTGATCCATGGCGAAGTTGAGGGTATAAATAAGGCACAGGATTGAGATGCTGTCCATGCCAACATTCCAGAGGGTCATCAAACCCAAGACACCCAGCTCGACGGACGTAACCGTCAGGATGAGCCAGAAGTTCCCCAGGGGGTTGATGACCAGGAAGAAAGTGAGGATGAGGATGGTGAGCACACTGAAGCCTGAGGTCAGAATGGGCGAGATGACGGAGGAACTGTAGCGGTCCATGAACACAAATGTGGGATTGAAGGCAATGAACTTGATGCTGTTGATCAACATCAAAGGGCGAAGCTTTTCTAGAAGCTCCACCACCTCCTCACGCTTCTTTTCTGTGGTCCGTGCCACCAAGTACATGCGTGAGGCGATAATGTCATATTCGTCAGTCTCACGGTTCTTGGAGAATATGATGTCCTCGGTGAAGTGCTGGTACTCTGGGCTGCGCAGGAAGGAGCCCTTGAGGATAGTGATGAAGTCGCTTTTGGTTGATGCGCTCACATTCACCACCCGCAGGTAGTGGAAAAAGTTGTCCATCCAGGAGATCTTGTTGAAGCCGTGACTCAGAGTCTTTAGGTGCTCTTGCACTGTGGAGTTCCAGTATTCGATGGGCTCATAAATGTAAAACCCAATCACGGGACTGTAGTTACTGAAGTATTTCTGTTGGGTCAAAGCATATGAAACACTCGGAGAGTTACTAGCAAGCAGGTTCACAATGTTGGATCCATCACTGATTTGTAAACATCCCATGAATGAGAAAGATGCGTAGATGAGATACAGAATGACAACAAAGGGTTTAACATAGGTGTTGGTAATCCATTCTGTGTAGTGCTCACGCAGGAAGTGCTGGATGAAGTGGTTCTGGTAGGGTACACTGTCATGGTGTGTGGATAAGTCATGGCCGTCACTCATCATGGTTTTAAACCATGTGGGCTGGCGGTCGAGATACTCCACTGACGGGATTTTACAACAGAAAACACTGTGGTAGCGGTTCTGCTCCAGTTGCCCAGCAAACACCAGGCATGAGCCGTAGAAAGAGAAAACGTAGAAGTAGTTGACTAGAATGGCGACGCACATGCTCTGACAGAAGATTTTCACTGACTCGATGTTGGTAAAAGGGCTAGCTCCCATGCCAAAGGTGATGATGTAGAGTGAGCTGGTCATGGTGTAGCACACCATCACGTCAGCGAAGGCGTCTGCCACGCGCTCCTTAAAGGGAAGGTTTTCCCTTGTTCTCCTCCAGCCTGCCAGCAGCTCAAACACCCCTTTGGTTCCATGACCTAGAAGAAAAGAGAGAGAAGTCAATGGGGGTTGTGTTTGTTATGTTTAGCAGGGTGTACTTAGTACGGCTTGAAAGACACTTGAGAGCCAAAGCAAAGTCTAAATGGTGACCCTCAAAAGCAACAAGACATTCGTTCAGCATCATAACAACCACACAGAAAAGGACATAAAGTAAGTGAAGAAAACAAAAGTGAGCAATTTACTTTTCAGTACTACTAGATATGATATGACCTTGAGTACAGCCGAGTAAGCAAGTACAGACGATTCAAGTGCTGTGATATCCAATTAATTTCTTATCTATCCAATAAAACTCCAAGGCACACTGTTTTAAACAATTAAATTACTTTATTATCATCATGACATAGTCATATTAAACCCAATAAACAAACTCCAATGCCTTCGCCGGGAGTCAAACCGATCTCAGAGAACACACCCTTTTATAGTGGTATTCCACCGATGGGATTGTTCCACCTCAACACAGATATATGGGGTGTAGATATATAAAAACTCCTGTGTCCTCCCCTCAGTGTAAATCATGGAACAACATACTGAATATAAACAATGGCAATGTTTGTAAAAAAACTAATGAATGGTTGCAAAAAAAGCAGAGATGCAGTCAATGCAAAAGGATTGTAATGTGGATGTTTCACTTTTATGAAAGTCCATAAAGTGAAAGCCTTGGGTTTTGGACCCCAACCATGTTTGTTGGGCATGTGGTTGAATGTGGCTTTGTATCAGTTTATTTTGTATTTCTGTACAAGAAGGATATCTCCTTAAACTGATTAATGGTGGTTCAGGGAAGACCTGACTGAGTATGCCATCACTCTCAATAATACCAACATAACAATTTATACTCCTTTTAATGTATTCTGTCACTGTACTGTATATTTTGACAAATACCACACTATCCTTTGTGTTTTAGAGCATTTCTTTCTTCTTTAATTAAGTTTGACTGCGCAGGTGTTTGGCTCAAGTATATGCTTTCATTATACACCTGTTCCAGAAAGCGTGACACCATTTTTCTTTTGTTGTGGCTCTTTTTCCTCATTGCAGATTCTCTGCACCCGTTGGAATGCACCTTCTCTTTAGCCACTTGGGAGTGAAGATCCTGGCATGTAAAACAGTGCTTCAAAACAGAGTGACTTGGAGTTTTATTTGATCTTTTATGTCTATATGCATACCTTCCAAAGAGCACCTCAAACAAAATAATAGTTCAGGAGGCTGCTACCCAAGCATTTTTTCACCTATTAACATCCACCCTTTTCATGGAACCCTCATCCCTAATCCTATGCAAAAGTTCCTTGAATTTTTGCATAGGATTAGGGATAGGCCTAGGATTATAACATTATAAGTGTAAGTCCAGGAGGCATGTTTTAGACCTCTATGGAAAGGAAGTTTCTGTGTTTAGAATGTGGTTAAAACAAAACCCACATGATATAGAAAGAAGACAGAAGCTAAAGCTACAGTTCCATGGAAAGGGTACATATTAAAAGGTCTTATTTGTTTTTGAACTGCATTATAGGACCAGTATGTTTACGTCAATGTCCTAGTCGTAATTGCAAACCTATTTCAACCTGATTTATACAGTATGTTTTGATATGTGATCAACCAGCTGGAGGCTCCACCATAGTCTGTGCATAAAAAGTGATGGCACCATGATGACCCATCCATTGGGTTTTGGGCTGCCATTCTGAAGTCAGGGGTTTGCATTTCGGCTGTCGCCATCTTGGCTCTGTGGAGCCAGAATTAACCATATTCAGACAAAAGGAGGGAGCTGGGGGAGGGTAATTTGAGGACCACCAGTACACTTACTTACTTATTAAAGAGTCTAAATAAAACAAACCAGAATGATTCCTGGGAAAAAATTACTGATTTATTATTTTTAGAGAGAAGTTTAATGTAAGTCTATGGGAGCCAGGCTGTATTGGAGCCAGCATCTAGTGGACACCAGCGGTATTACACTCTTGCACCACTTTCCATGTCCCTTGAGCTCCACTGGAGACCCCTAGAGGATGCCATGCTCACTACAACCTTCAATATAATTGTATCAAAGAGTAAACAATGTCCTAATATTATTTGTCACGGCAAGGCTGCTCCCCTTTTAATTTAAATTAAAATCTAAACTAACACATGCATTTCATCACCCTCCTCTCCTCTAATTGAGATATGTACCCTGTTCCTTCACATGTGAGATATCGTTGTGCACCGTCCTCTGTACCAAGCATCAGTAAACAGCATCCAAATCTGTTTGCAGCAGGCTCATTCATGTGAGTCAAATCTGTGCGATTTTCACCAGTCAAAAATACAGACGTGAATACACAGTGTTCAAAGGCATGCATGCGCTCCATAGTGCAAAAATCTCCCACACAGGAACACCCGCCCGCCCACGCACACTGTTCATTTGTAAAATGCCAGAGCTGTATTTCTGACGGCTGCGGAAAACTGCTGCGAGGGATGGTGTTATGAATTTCTGAACACTCAAATTATTTTAATGTTCCTCCAGCATGTAAATATTTCAGTACAAGTGCAGAGTGGATTTGGTCCATCTGTGCATTTCTGTGACACTGTCAGCGTTTAAATATTCCTTTCAAATATAGCAGGTGGACAGGGAAGTGAGAGGGATTGCTCCCGTTGACAACGTTATAAATTTCCTCTTGTTTGACACGGAGGAAAAAAAGTTAATTAACTATAAAGGATTAGGCCTATGTAATGAGTCGGCTTGATGTCTCTTCCTGCTTTTAGTTTTATTAAGCTGTGCTGCAAGTCAATTAGTTAGTGTCAGTTGGTTTAGAGGGTGTGGGGAGAGAGGAAATTCACGCCCTTGGTTTTTCCAACATTACACCAGGGGCACCCTCATGCGTTTTCCTTCGCCAGTTACCAAATAGGATGCTAAGTAGCGTGTCATTTTCTAGACATGATTGGAAAAGCTCTGGGATTCATTACAGTGATTGAGTGCTGGCAGGTGGAGGTGGATAATAACAATAAGGCCATCTGGTACACCGTCCCTGTTTAGTATCAATACTTAAGTAACTGAATAAGGATTCCAAAAAAGATGCCTGACAAAATAATGTCCCAATATCTTTAAGTACCGCATTTGAGCAAAAACTCAAAGAAACTTGATTTACTATGATCTCAAAGGTACAATAGCTATGTAACATATGTTCACTCTTATTAAGTCTAAGGACTTTCATCTCCCATAGTGTATGACCTCCCTTAATCAATATTCACTGAAATACAGAGGACCATCTCAACTACAACTACTCGAACTTTATTAAAGAAACATCTGAAAAGGTCTTAAATTAGCAAAGATTGATAACATATTGTATGGCTGCTTGAAATGTTGGTGATTTCATTTCATTTTTTTCTTATGAGTGTGACTGGTGCTTTGAAAATGGAAATTGAAATGGAGTTAGCTAACGTCAACAAACGACCAGCTCCCAACACAACACAGACGCCCAAGCAAACTTCATGTAAGCACACGAACATGAGTGAATGTTACATATTTGAACCATTAATTAATAAGTAATGCTTACTTAAGTTACACAAACAAACCTCTACAGCTACTCCAAGCAAAAGATTTTCATAACATATTGAATTAATGGTGGAAGTCTATGCTTTGCCAATATTAACATGATGCAAATTGAATAAAGCATTCAAGACTCTTTAAATTGACCTGATTTGAATGCACAGCATGTCATTTCTACTGCTAAGGGCCTCGCAGTGAAAACAATAGCAAAAGACATTGTGTGATGATGTCGAGAAGTTGCATAGGATCATGGGAGGAGGTGTTTTCATCACCATGGCATCACTGCTGATAAAAAATCTATCTGATGTGACTCAGGCAGAAATCGTGACTCCAGATGAAGTAATGTATTCAAGTTTTATTCATATTACATTTATTATATTCATGTTTATGTCATTTCATTCTAATAAAATAGCTGCAAGTGACGTTAGCTAATGTTAAAAGCTAACTTAACAGTAGATGAGTCGACTTATCTAATAGTGAGTTAGGTAATGACATTATGTTACTGTACACATTAGCTTAGTGACTTGCTGGTTGCACATCATGGTGAGTTAGATCAATATTAAAATATAGCAAGAAATTAAGCTCACAACTGGATAATTTAGTATAATTCAGTTTCTGTTGGTTTATCTGACCACTAACATGTAACCAAATGAAACAGGAAATACATCCGTGAAAATTATGTACGACTCTGTTAATATATAACATAGGCCTAGTCGTGTTTAGATATTTTGATGAGGAAATATCACATATTATAACTTTAAAAAACTTCTTTAAGAAACTACATTTTGACTGCTTTCTAGTAAGAAAAGAGCTCAAATGCTTGTGAGATTTCACACCTGTCTTGTCTTCCTGTTTCTCTTAGTGTTTGAAAGCCTTGTTGCTTAAAAGTGAAAAGAATCCCAATTAGACTGGATAAAAACGAACCGAGGGAGTGCAAGCAAAGATCAAAAACGGCAACACGCTCGCTGGAGTGATATATTCACACCCGAGTCAAACTTAGACAGGCGCTTCAGCGGGCAACATGCTCGAACTGAGCATCTATCAGCAGGGAGAGCAACTGCATTCCTTCATGCTTAGTGAATCTGAAACTAATGCCTTCTCAGAAACAGTATGAGGACTTCATTCTAACACAGGACTATAAATATCCATTTGTGCGAAACCGGTACAATGTCTCATCCCGGCTTGGAAGTTTTCACCCTTTATTTTTTTACAGTATCAAATCATTGTCATTTTAATTGATGAACTGAAAAATAAACTCTTTAATGTCAATGTGAAAACAGATCCCTACAAAGAAACTCCTGTGTGCAAGTGAAACCTCCAAAAAATGCTGCAAGCAGGTTATGCAAAGCTCTGTTTTTGTTCACCATCACACTCCCTGTAGCCAAAATAATGATGCTGCTTTTTTCTTTGTGCAACCAAATCTTCCTCTTTGATATTTTTCTCCTGGTCCTCGCTCATTTTTGTGCTGTGGTTGACGACTAGCGGGAGATGGGGTCAGCTCTGGTTGTTTGATAAACTGATCAAGAATGAGTGATTGGGTGAAAGGGAACACGTTCTAGTTTTTGTGTTTAGCATGTGGCTAAAGCACAAACTAAACCACATCACTTCAAACATGGCTCAAATCTGACCCAAACCTTTAAATAGATGTTAAAATGTTAACCTGAGCAATCCATAAGTCAATAGTTTGAAACTAACGTAAGAACTTCAGACTTTAGGAACAGCAATCTAATTCCTGTGTTTAAATAGTCTTGCATAGCCAGACCTATCTCCACACTTTGCTAATGCTGTGCCAGAGCTGGAGTGTTGGAATAGGGGTAAAAGTTATCTGGGTTGTTTGACTAGTTCTTGGGCGTTGCTGAGCGCAGGATGCTACCACAGTGTCTTTGCAAAATAGTGTCGGGACAGAAGTTGTTTTGGTGGAACATGTGCACATGAGGAATCGTGCATCGTGGTATTAAAATGACTAAATCCCTACAAAAGAAAACGCCACATAAAAAGATGTGTGTCTTGCCATTGACAGTGCCTAGTTGCAGCTCAGAGATTGTGGTTCTTTCACGTAATGAGGGGGACTTAGATAGCGGAAGGGAGGAGAATGACAATTCTGCCACTGCGCGACTGAAAAAGGCGCATATATTCTGGCAGAGTACATGCTAAGAGCCAGACTAGAGCCTAGTGTTTAAAGTTGCATCCAGTGGACAAATAAAGGCAAAACAGTGGACAATTCACAAATCAATAGGGAAGTTTAAAAAAGCAAAAGAGAGAGGAGCACATGGCTGGAAGCATGACTGCTGCTCAATGCAAATCAGCTTTGGAGCTAACTAAAAATTCAGTGAAAGACACAACACTGAACATCCACATTTTTTTCTTAACAGACACACACACACAGTATGACTACAATCTTAGAACTTTATAGGCACGACTATGAGTCTGCAGGGAAGACCAGACTCTCATTTTCTCTTGCACTCGCCATCCTCACCCACACACAGACACCCACACACAAACACACTCCGGAACAAACACACACATATAAAGACAGCAAATGAACACGTCTGCCTGCTTCTCTATTCCTTTTTTCCTTCTCTATATAGCAGTCTGCAAGGTAGTGTAGCACATTTTGGCAGTTGGAGCAAAAGACTAGAGCACCTCGTCCTTGATGGCTGAGCAGTCGGTTATCAGCAACGTCAACCTCCAAAAACCATCCAAAGAATTTCTCATCAGGTGGTGTTGTTTTTCGGAAGCCACGACGCCAGTTGTGAGAGTTGCCAATTTAGCACCTGGGGCAGTTTACTTTCTACAAATTAAACACTTACTCTAATTAGTTTTTTCAATAAAAGCCTGCATATTTAATTTTATTTTTCCTTGGCTAAGATAAAACGTTCAGACAGTGAACCAATGCTGTTTTATTCTCTATTTGTATCAGTAATATGGCTTCAGTCTGGTTTGTTGTCAAAGAAGTTCTGCAACTTGCAAATGCAATAAACAATGGATGATAAATAACCATCACGATGCAGATTATAGTTCTAGATCAAGGCTGGTGCTAAGTCTCACCTGAAGTACCATGACCTGTACTGTCAACTTCAATGTTCCCATGGATTAAAGGTTCAGTGTGTAATATTCAGGAGCATTTATTAACAAAAATGCAATATAATATTCAGAATTATGTTTTAATTCGTGTATGATCATGTGAAAATAAGAATTGTTGTGTTTTGTCCACTATGTTATGCCGCCACGTTTCATCTCTTTTTTCTGTTTACAGTGGGTGGTAGTGCTGGGTGATGCAGCCAAAAATGTTACCACAACAAAAATGGTCAAATCAGTCGATATTAATAACCATCAAGATGAATATCAATTCATTATTACTTTCCAGATTAATGGCTGATTTTTGAGCCTAGGTGAAAGTTGCAGGCACAATGAAAAATTTAAGTATTTAAAAACAAAAAAAAATCTTTTTTTGCTACTTTAAGTTTGTATGTTTGAGCTGAAAAACACATTTCAAGATGAGTATTCCATGCATTTTCCTTGATAACCAAGCAAGTACACTCAAAACACAGTCACACTATTGCCCACAATAATCGCAATATGACTCTTTCACCAAATTGCGCAGCCCTTCTCTAACAATAACCGTAAAAATCATGAAATGGTAAAATATGAAGGTCATTTCTGAGAGACACAAAAATGACAGCAAAATGAGCAGTTCCAACACTATAATTGTTAATAATTCACATATAGGGAAATGTTGATATCAGACATTTTTGGTTCATATTTGTTGATGTTTGCTGTATGCATGATTTGCAGAATAGTACAATGACACATCGTTTTGGAAATCTTCCCATAAACAGTGGTTTCCATCTGGATGTATTTACCTTCAGCATTGCCAAACTTTGTGACCAACAGCACAAATTCCAAAGCGTCTACATCCTTTGAAATCTTTCCCTGAATGACCAGTTTGCCTTTTATATAATGGCAGCATGTGTGCAGCACAGTGGTGAGTACAGAGAGAAGAAAGAGGGAAAGCAAAGATGAGAGGCTGTAGCTCAGAAGAGGCATGAGGCGTTGTGTTTACCAGATGGAGGTATGACCCCGAATGGATCGTAACAGGGCTGTTTGTCACTGGCTGTCCTGAGGACTATTTTCCACCAAGACGAGAGGCAGGGGGTAAAACATAAAAGCCCCTCTAGTCACCCAGCCTGACCACAACACTCATATAATGGAGGCTTCGGCTCCCCTGCTCTGCTGGCCCACACCAAAAAGCCACCGAATCATTAAACTTAATTACTGCTCTAAAACTTCTGCGGCACCCAGACCCCCAAAACACATCTATCTCATGGCGAGAGAGCGTGTCGGCCACTCCCGCCCACCACGGGTTCTTCCAATCAGGACGGCCGTTAACCATGCCGCTTTGTCACATAGGTGAACATGACAGAGGAGCTAATATTGCAAGGAAGAAGTCCCGCCGCAGAAGAGTGATCCAAACTCAATAAAAACAGATGAGGGGAGTGAAAGTGAGGACGAACACTGGGGAGCCTAAAAGCAATCTTCACATTCAAATCAATATCTGGGAGATAACACTCCTTATAGACCCCAGGTTTTTTTTTTGTTGCAACTACAAAGAGAATTTTCTTCCATTTAACTCCTAATGTGTATTTTCACAGTGCTGGCCTGAATAATTGGAGCTTAATATATACAGAAGCAATGACCATTGCAAGATTGAAAGACTCTTGAGGTGTCATTACCCAGTGTGTAGGGTGAGACTCTATACTGCTCTCAGATTGTCTCAGGTATATTATCAGACTGCAATCATCAAAAGCTTCCAACACTCACTCCTCTATGGTTTAAAGGCCCTGGTAACATATTACCTCTATCAGCCTCTTCTGTTCCCATATCAACGTACATTTCTTTCTGCTAAATTTAGATTTTTATCTGTGCTGTTTTAAGCCCTGTTCACATTTGAAGTGAATTGCAGGTGCATAAGAAGAAGTGGACAGAGCCAGAAGACATCACGCGACTACTCTTATGAAGTCTTGACTTTGTGTTCTGGCCTTAGTCATCTTTAAATTTTGTAGCTGGAAGTGACCATATTTGGACACAAAGGTGGAGCTGGAGAAGAGCAAGGGGTGATGAGTGAGCTAATGCCAATGCTACCTTACTGACAAATGTAAATGTCATTAAACGCTTGCTTAAAAAATAATCTGATAATCTCTTTAGTGTAAATTATTTACCCCCAAAGGTGCACCACCAAAACCCTTCCCCCACTCTGCTGAAACCCCCCATGTTTGACTCGCTTGCATAATGTATAAAGCTATATTTTTAACAATGCAATCATTTATTGAATAAATAAATTTTATGATTAAATGATGTGGTATTGTTGTGCAGCATGATGTGCAGAATAATGATGCAAACCAGATGAAATAACATGTTGTATCACAGCCAAACATTCTATCATGCTCTGGATATACATTTGTAATATCACATACATTTGTATTTCTGAATTTAGGAGTTTAAAACAGACTGTCTGGAACATCCATCGGGTGTGAAACACCAAGTCTGTTACTGCATTTCTGCTGTTTTTCTTCGTTTCTCTTTCTGTGGTTTGTTTGAACTCTCATTAGTTACGGTAGATTTGTAAAAAGGAGGCTCTGTGTTTGTTGAAATAGTGCAATGTTGAGAGAAGATGTGTGATTATTTTTATTTTTAGATGAGGGAGCTGGTCGTGTACGTATATGTGCATGTCTTCATATCTTTATAGGCTGCTGGTTTTGCTCATGAATACCTGCAAATACGTTACTCAAACAGGTCTCTGAGAAGTCCCACACATGATATTTCGTCGGACCGCCTTTAGTTGTGATTACGGGACACATTCTCCGTGGCATCGTTAATGCCACATAATGCATATGCAATGTCACAATAAATGCCACAACATTTATTTCCGTCTGTAGTTGCAATAATTTTTGGCATAGATCTTGTATTGATGCATAATGTCTTCTCCGGCACATCCCAAAGATTCTCAATGGGGTTCAGGTCTGGACTCAATCCATGTGTGAAAGTGATGTCTAATGCTCCCTGAACCACTCTTTCACAATTTTAACTTGATGAATCCTGGCATTGTCATCTTGGAATATGCCATGTCATCAGGGAAGAAAAAATCCATGGATGTAAAAACCTGGTCCTTCAGTATATTCAGGTTTTCAGCTGACCTAATTTTTTGGACCCGTAATGTTGCTGAACCTAGACCTGACCAACTGAAGCAACCCCAGATCATAACACTGCCCCTGCAGGCTTGTACGGTAGGCACTAGGCATGATGGGTAATCACTTCATCTGCCTCTCTTCTCACCCTGATGCTCCCATCACTCTGGAACAGGGTCAATCTGGACTCATGACCACATGACCTTTTTCCATTGATCCAGAGTCCAATCTTTATGCTCCTTAGTAAACTGATGGTTGTTTAAGAAATGAGAAACTACTCACTGCATCAGTTAGGGTTAAATAACTTGTTGTCACTGCAGGAATTGTCCAATGGAAGCTTCTGATTGATTTGCTTGGTTAAATCCAGGTGTTTTTTTTGGCCAGGTTGTGTACATCACATTATAAAACCACCACAAGAGGAAAAAAAGGAAACTAACCAACCTTAACAATGCATGTTACTGTTACAATTGTCTTTACTCTTAAATCAATTAAATTATCGTAATACCATTCCCAGAGATATAATACACTAACCCTAACTCAGCTGGGCACATTTTTCTTGCTTTCATAAATCTCCAATGAACCTTTTTTTCAGGTCTCCATTTTGATGAGACAAGGGCCTGTCTATACAAGATCACATTTCCATGTTTTCCCTTGACTCCGGCAGAAAGGTCTGTTCCATCAGTGCGTTAATTAATTCACTGGAGAGGTTGATCTTAAATAATACATTAAAGTAATTGTCTGTTTCTGCTGAGTAGGGCTTCACGTCGGAACCGTACTGAGACATTTGGGGTGGGGTGGGGGGGGTTTGACAAGAATCCAAAACCGAAAATACTGATAAAACACAGACGAGGGTAATTTATTGGACAGAGTGTTGCCTTTAAGTGTATCTGTTAATGTGCAAGACGACAACAGCTGTCAAGTCAAAAAGAGTGCGGGAAGCAGCGCCCGACCAAATGCCTTTTTACGTTTCTAAAAATACTACGTCAAATAACTATTGAGGAAAACCTACAGTACATGAGTCTGAAGTCTGAAATAAAATAAAAAAGCATTGCCATCACTCCATTCACAAGCAGTTAGTGACATTTAAATATCAAAATATATAAGTCGCACGGTATTATGCACAATAATCAGAAGACCTTTTCCCCCCAATTGTCCATTAAAAATTCAAGACCTCGCTTCTCTTTGATGCTATATTTAGTGCTGTTGAGACCCTGCTTCCTGCTGAATGTCCCATTAAATATGAATTAACCTCCAACACCTGTTCATTGACTCTCATCCTGGTCAATATTCAAATACTCTCCACCTAATGACAGGGTGCGAAGCAGGAGCGAGTGTCATGTATAATGTTCGAATCAAGTCGTGTTGAGTTTTATTC
>JAPQRN010000017.1:15762385-15788410 GCA_037367275.1 Coranthus polyacanthus | reverse complement strand
TGTACACAGTGTTATTGAGGTCTGAGGACTTTATTATTGCACTAATGAACACATGCGAGCCATTTAAATATACCACAGGTCTGCTTTAAAGAAAATCAAAGCAAACATTTTTAAAAGATAATGATTTTCTACAAAATGTTACAGTTTTTTCAATGAAATGTTACAGCTTTTTGCAGAATACAATACATAACTGGCTGCATTTTGTTGCTAGTGTTTCAGTTAACGTTAAAGCACTTACGTGTAGAGCATTTCCTATAGACATGTCTTTGGCCCTCATAGTGATAGCATTACACATGAAACTTTGACCATTAAAACACTAGTCACTAAGGACGTTTTCACTGCATAAAGTCCATTAGGATACGATACATGCTCTACCAGTTAAAGTGATGGTAAACCCTAAAATATTCTTCTTGAGCTGTAAACGGAATCATATGACCTAATGTGATGAAACGCATCAATGCTGGTAATAATACTCAAATACGTAAAAAGAACTGCATTTTATGGGTGAAAAACGACTTTATTCACCACTTCCTGGATGGAAAATCTTCTTGATCTTTCCCATCGTGATGATGAGGTTGTCATACTTTTAGTAGTGTGTTCATTTTTCGGTTTGAATCTGAAAAAATATATTAAAATACGTCAGTGACACAACAACACAGGCTGCAGAATGGATGTTTTTGTCTGTGAACTCCAGTAGGTGTAAGAGCACTTCAGGGCTTCCGTTCCCCGTGGGAAAGGACTGTATGACAGCAAGAAAAAGAAGAAATATTCTAAACATAGGGCACACTTAAAGGGATATTTATTTTTAGGTGTTACAACCAGTAAAACTCAAGCTAACCCTTCCAGAGACTCTGTATAGGTGTCTTGTGATTCTCTGTCGTACAGATGTCCCTGAACTACTCCTGTCTCATCCACACCTGCACTGATCACTTCCGTCTCTCCTCTTTTTGACTTTGGAGCAGTGTTCGGGATAATGCAGTGGGTGGAGTCAGGTGGTTTAGTATCACTTTAAGCTGGCATAGCTGCCTAAAAATGTACGACTGAAGCGGACTACAGTTATGACTTGAAGAAAGTTGCAGTTTATATCCTTGTCCAGTCTTATCTGTCCAGGGTTTTGACCTTTGGGATATAAATTCTCATTACACCATCATTTTATCCTATTACACATTTATGTGACATTTTGTCACAATTATTTTTGGAATTCTTGAGTTCTGGCTAGAAATTGTGAGGTTACAGTGACCTCTGACCTTTGGCCACCAAAATCTAATCAGTTCATCCTTGAGTCCAAGTAAACATTTGCACCAAAATTCAAGAAATTCCATCAAACTGGGAGGCATAAAAATAAGAGAAGAAAAAATACCAGCACAAAATATTTGTTGATTCACTTGACTCAATATCAGATGAACGGAGCCCAGAATGGACAAACTCTGGCTCTAACAAGGGTCTTTCTTCTTTTTTTTTTCACATTTTTAGCAGCCACTGTTAGGAAGGGTGAGGTGAGAGGGATTCAGTTGGTTGTAATCCGTAACTTCACTGCTAGATCCCAGTAAGGATGTTTTCACACCTCAAAGTCCAAAGCAAGTCAAATTCTTTTCTTTTTTTTTACATTGTTTACAATCGGTCTGGATCGTTTTACACACATTACACAGTGTACTTTTGGTAGTGGACTAATATGTCCCGCCAACATCATCTATATGTGCTGCATCTGCCTTTATAGCATCTGCTGTCGGTATGTTGTTAATTCGCCTCATTTTTAACTTCTTCCATTTTCCGTTTGTTTTTCTTCTTTTGTTTTTGGGGGTGATAACCCGGTCCGAAAGTCTGGACTATTCACTGTAAATGAACCAAACCATGGTTCAGTTCGATCCGGACCGAGACCACCTCTTCTGGTCGGACCAAACACAGGCTGTTTGGAGGTTTTGCGACTGTGAATTTGGTTCGAAACAAACTGGGAAGTCCAGGTCAAATGAGGTAGGTTTGAAATCTTACACACTGAATCTTCAAGTTCTATCAGTGTCGATCAATTTATTAATGACATTGTTAATTGAATTGTTACACATGGATCATCCTTACTGACATGGAGGTGTTTTGCATATGGAGACTCAAAACTGGAGTTAGATTCAGTCAGATCCAGTAACTACTACACAGCAATCTGCAATCTGTTGGAAATCAGATGCCAATCATTTAATTCCCCTTGTATTCATTAAGGGTTTATAATAAGTATTCAAGAACCAAAAGAAGTCCAGTTGCCTTCTTCTACTTCAGCTCTAAGGATTACCATTACAGACTCATTATAATAGGTTTTGTTGCTCTTTTTCCAAAGTAAAGTCACTTTGAAATACTTACACAGTTTGATCTCAAAAACATTTGCTCTGGTAATTTTCATCCTTTTTATAAACGCCTCAGTCGCAAAGTAAATTCATGAGACCTTCATCATGTTACTTCCATTCTAAAAAATATCTTGCACGCCCCTTCTAAAAACTCATCTTACTATGATATACTGGCAGAATATTGTGACAAATGCCATGATAAGATAATAATTCTATTAATAAATGCCACGCTGTGATCCCAAGTGTTATTGAAGTCTCCACAGATGGGATGAAGGGATCCAGAGCCAGCTAAGAAGCCAGGGGGACTCTATTCAGATAATTAGGTCTACAGTGTATATCCTTACCACAAATGAATCATGGGACTGTGCAAAATGTGCCTCATGAGTGTGTGCGTCCTCTGCTTTAGCAAAGATGTTTGTTAGCACTGTGGCCAACGGATATCGGTAGCAGCAGGGTAACTCATTAGTCAGAGAGTTCATGCTAGACTTTTTGACTTTTCAATTTGGCCGTTAATATTCCCGATTTCTGGTCATAAAGGAAAATAAAACCTGGACAGATGTTGTAAATATGTGGAGATGAGCAGATTGTGTGTCACACTTTTCAGATTTTTTTTTTTTTTTTTTTACACAGAAACAGGTCATAAAGTGGTTACGTTTTTTTTTTTTTAACTGAACTACTAGTACACAGGAGATGATGTTTGGAGAAGAAAGAAAAGATGCAAGATCAGAGTTTATTGACCTAATGTTCACTCTCTGCTGAGTCTTGTTCACCCTGTTGGTTTTTATTTTGTCGGTGCAGCTGGCGGTTGCTTAGTAACTTTGTAGTCTGTAGATGTGAACTTACCCTTATTGTACAAACACGGGGGAAAAATTACACGTTTCACAGCACTGTGCTGCATCCAAAGACTGAAGACACAACACAATCCAAAAAAGAAAGCTCAGCGTTGTGTTTTGCCGGTGACTTTCATAACCCTTCTGTAGCCAATAAACTGATATATTGTGCAGCATATCTGCTCCACTAAGGCTCCACATAACCAAAGGCTTAGTCATATAACTATGCACTGCACACATTGGTGTATTAAGAGATTATATTATATGTAATGTACACCCACTTATATGGATCAAAAACCCTGGGACAGAATCATTCCTATACAGATGCTGTTTAAATCATTTGTTTACAGTGATCAGTACAGTGTTCATTGTGGGTCTTTTCATACCTGAAGTCAGTGCTGTGTGCACAAAACAATAGAAAACAAATGTGCACCTGTAATCGAAGCTGCATTTTGCCCTGCTGTGGAGAAAAGGCAAAATAGGAAGAAATAATCAGGCTAATGCTGAGTTCATGAGATTGTTTTAACCGTAACTACAAGCAGCCGAGCAGCGGATTTGGAGACATCAGGTATTTTACGCAGTTACAACAACATACATGTGTAATGTAACAGGTACCAAAAAAATCTATCTGTGTCTGTCTGTATTTACCAACAGCTTAAGGTGTAAAACTACAATATAATACTACACACAGTGGGTTTAAGTTCTGATAAAGTATCTATGGTTGTGCAGTACTTTAGTCACCTGACCAAACACTCACTGGATCTCCCATTAAGTGCTTTTCCATCCAGATTTTTTACTCACATTTTCAATTTGCACATAAAAAAGACAACTTGAAATATCACCAAAAAGTTTTTAAGCTTGGGAGAGGTGGGAAGGTTGGCAAATGTGAATAACACCAACGGAAACAGATCGTGTGTGAGCACGTGTGGACGACGTCGGCAACGGCAACGGCAGTTTATTAGATTCATCAATCATCAATGAAAAACCACCATCATGTATGAAAAGCTGCAGAAACACGTTAGACGTGTTAGGCAAAGGCTTTGACAAACCATGGAAGAGTTTTGTAACAACTTTATATGATCCAGACCAGCGGTTCAGTTCAGGAGGCAAAAGCTTCAGGTCAAAATCAGCTCCTCAATCAACAGTTCAGATAGTATGTTATCGTATGAAATACTACATCAAACTGTTAAACCATGATGATGACAATGATTACGATGAACCTACTCTTAATATTTGCATAACAATAGTGGATGGAAATGTGCATACATTTGCATTTCAGTTTGTTTCATTTGTCTTGGAAACATATTTTATGTCTCACAAAATATTAGGATAATTAACCTTCTAACATCCACTCTTTTAGACTTATAACCGAATAAGTGTGAGGCCAAAATGCATGTATTAGACTTCATTTAAAAGAGAACATCTTCTAGTTTCTGTGTTTAACATATGGCTGAAACACAAATGTAATTTATTAATGAAAGTACTTATGTCATATTTCCCACCAGACATTTTGTCCGTTGATATGTTCATCTACGGGACAGTTACACGTGATCCTGTCTAAAAGCTGGGTAGAAGCCTGCTATAATATTCTTTAGTGAGCTTTGTAGGGTCCTATAGTCCCAATAGGGGGCACCACATTGCTACCGCAGGTTGGGTTTTGTAGAGAGAGAGACAGAGGAAAAAACTCAGTATCCATTTCAGTGTTCGGTGTCTGCCCTGATGTGGCGTTGATATAGTGATAGGGGTGTGTTTCAGTCAGGACCTCCCAAGAGGAGGGTGGACATCTGCTGCCTCTGAGGTCCTGTCACATAAAATTACAGACTTAATCAAGTCCTCTCCATCTCCTTCACCCTTCTCCACCTCCTCCATCTGTATGTGTCTCCCCATCTCCTGTATCTGTCTCTGCCTATGCCCTCTCTCTTTTTTTCTACACCCCCCCACACTCCCATTTCCTCAGACTCCTCCCTTTCCCCTTTCCTACACATTGCATACGGTCCATTTTTTCTCCTCGCTCTTTTCTCCTTGACTTTCCTTTTGAGCCTCTCTCTCTCTCTCTCTCTCTCTCTCGCCAACCCCACCCTCCCATCACACCTCCTCCCTCTCCTCCCTGTAGGTCATAAGGAGCTGATCCAGCCTCCTGTTCCTGAGTCTTACTTAAACTTTAGTTATGTCAGCTAGCCCTGCAGCAGAGCTGTACCAAAGCCCCAGGGATCCGGTGACCTCAGGAGTGCACTGGAAGGAAATGCAAGATACAGTGAAGTGTAAATGGATAAAGTATTTCTGAAAAAGAGAAGAGCATAAAGGAAAAAATACATTCGCTCAAGCTGATTTCTTTAACCTAATGCAAAGTCATCTTTTGCCTTAATTTGTCCCACAATTAGCCATCTTGTTTCTTTTTCTGTTTATTCATGTCTGACTTTTCATTGTTACACTATTTTTCACACTATTGCACCTATGTGCAGGTGACGGTAATGTGCCAAGAAATACAAAGCAGACTTAAAGGCAACATATGTATGTAAAACACTATATAGACTCTTACAATAATAATCCTTCCTGCAGAGACCCTGCCCTCTGCCTGTATTTTCTAGTTTGCTCTTGCTTTGCCATCTTCGGGACTACTGTGGGCGTTGACCTTAAGCCAGTGAGTTTGCACCTCCAGCCAATAACAGCATCACGTAGAACAATACAAAAACGAAGCATTTCCGGATATATGGCTCTCTCCTCTTTCTAGTCTTCTCACTTACTACGCGGTTCTGTCTGAGAGACAAAACTCTGGGCAAAGCTCACACACATACACACAGACCTTTAACAGCCTCTGACAGACCTGTCAGCGACACACACAGCAGAAATGAGGAAGTGTGTGCTTTGGCTTTACATCACCTCTTTTTGCGAAGGTGTGGGTGTGTTTTTTTGCATTTTTTTGTGCTGCCGCTCTCTCCTCGTGGAGGGGCCAACTTTGACCAGTTCTCTTTACAAACACAAGCCAGAAATGTTGCATACTTTGCCTTTAAATTCACTCAGAGCAATTCAGCAAGACGCAACTCAGTAAAGTAGCTTGTTTTATTCACATCACATTTACTGACGTATATTCATGTTGTGTCATTTAATTCTAGTGACGTTAAATATTCATTTAGTAAACATGCAAATGCATTCATAATTATTCAAACACACACTCTTCTCATATCTCAAAGTTTTGGTAACCCCTACAGAAGGTGACAGTTTTTAAAAAATAATTTAAGATTTAAATTACTTACAATATTAAGCACTTCCCTATCTTTACTTCGGTCTGACCTGATATATTGCGTATACTGACACATGCCAAATCGCAAATGTATAAGACAAATAAAGTATGTCTTTAAAATTGAAATATAAATTCTACTAAATACTTTTTTTTACTGTGACTTCATAATTAATGCCCTCAATTCCTTCTCTATACAGCACTCTGGGATTCAGATATGTGATAGCCTTGTGTTCCTCCTCATGGTTGATATGCACTCTAATAGAGTTTATTATTAAATCCACTACAGTGATGATAACATCACCCGAAGCCCTGAGAAATAATGAAAAACCTTGCACAACAATTGAATGTGTCATCTATGCAAAAAAAAAAAAAAAAAACAGAAAAGAAAAACACTCCATTGCCTGACAAAAGAATCTGCTGCACAAATTCAGCTCCATAAAAACACACCAATCCACACACACACACACACACACACACACACACACACACACATCTTTTTCATTTTGCAAAAACAACCACATGAACTGCTGGCATCCCCTCGTAGGAAAAGCCCATCACAATTCTGCTAATCCGTTCCCCAAGCGACGAACTGTGAATGTTAACCCCTGATAAGCCCTTTCACCATCCAATAACTATACACACATTTATCCAAAACATACACTCGGTCTCTGTCACAGACACACTGCCTTTAATACTCTTCTACTCACCCATGGCAAAGAAAGGGATTCCCAACAGCGTGGAGTTGAACTTCCCATCCGATATAAAGAAGATCCCCGCCGCTGTCACGTTGGCGATGCAGATGGTCAGCACGCCCAGGAGGCCCAGGAATGGCTTCCCCCTCAGACAGTCCCGCATGGAGCTGGAGATGGTGGCGGCCAGAAGCACCAGCACCAGGCTGACCAGCACCTCCCCCTTGGCCAGTACGCCCGTCTGATGGAAGTCCCGCCACAGGCTGAAGGAGGTGAGCGACTGGATGTGGAGCTGGTCGGGCCCGTGAGGCGCCTCGGCCGTGGACAGCCGGCTGACCAGGGCACAGAACTCGTTCTCCCAACGCTCGGCGATGGCATCCTGCACCACGGGGCCATGGTTGCGGAGGTAGTAGGTGATCTGGACGGCACGGGCCAACTTGACCTGCTGGTCGCGGCTATTGGGTGAGAAGGTCACGCCACCCAGCTGGTGGCCGATGAAGGACACACGGCCGTCCTGCAAGGAAAGTGAGATTTTTTTTATGTCTTCAGCTCAGGCAATTTTAGGCAATGTATGGCTAGGTGATCTGGCCAAAACATAACATCATGATGTTTTTAATCACAAGTAGTAGTAGTGGTTTTATTACATACATTAAGTGTTATAAGTGTATAAATGTGAGTAAATAGGCCTAAATACAAATGAAAGACAATGAGGACCATTTGGACAAACTGGACATGGACAATCATGTATAAAAATAGAAATGTGTTGTAGTTAATGTAACTTTACTGTCAAATTAATACAGATTTGATTTGGCGTTTTTCAGCAGCAGGAGGAAAACAGTCTCTGATAGATGGCAGTGTTGTGCAGGGTTTACAGTCTGTCCTCTAATGTAATGACATGAACTCAGGCAGGAAGTAGCGTTAGCATAGCCTTAGCATCGGACAATTGCAAACCCAGCTGTAGCCAGCGATTGCTGAATCTGTAAGGCAGCCATTTGACTCCTTCTCCCCAGCTGTCTATCTGAAAGTGTATAAGCCATCGTGATCCACTCACATAAACTTAGCCATTTTGTGGTAAATGTAATATCTCTACACTTAAGGATATCGTCATTTTACCCATAATCACGATCATGACAGATTTTAATATTTGCACAGTTAAAAGACAGCATTAAATAAAACATTTCCACTAGGTATTAGAAAACTTTTCAAATTAAAATACTGATTAGTAGCTACCTGGGCTGATTTGACAATTTTAATAAAGAGTAAATAAATTCATAATTGGCTTTGAACAATAACTTAATAACAAAATAGCAATACAATTCAAGCACTCTTTTTTAAAAGGACATTAAGGACATTCACACATTTGTCCAGTAATCTTCTGTCGACGCTCAGCAAAAAAGTGGTGAATGACAGGACTTGGAAAAATATTTGCGGCTTAGCAAGTCTATGTCTTCAGACCTTGTGTTACCATGGTAACAGTCAGTTAACCAGTGGCACCAACTGCCAAAAAAGAGGACGACACAGGTCATAATTTGTGGTATAATAATAACAATAATGTGATACAAGAAGAGGAGTAGCCTTGGAGGAGGTCAGTGCTCTGAATGCCCTTCTTGTTTCCTCTGCAGCAGTGAACACAAGACATGTCCTTCTAACACTGTTTTACTGCAACCTAATCTAATCCCAGACACTTTTACACTGACTATTAAAACTCACCTCATTATTATAGTAACTTTAGCATGGTTACAATATTTACATACATTGTATGTTTCCTTATTGGTAAAATAAACCTTCTCATTTGTTAGTTAACATTTCGAGCTATTTTTCAGGAACCTTTTTAAAAAACTATGCTTTTGTGCTTGGGACATGTCCCCAGCTTCCCCAGTGTAAATGACATCTTTGGGTTTATTGCCCTTGACAGCAGGTCAGAAAAAAACCTGCTTTGACACCACTGACTGGGGATCAGCCAGGAGCCACAGAGAACAGTGCAGCAGCCTTTTCCTCATCGGTCTGCTGCAGTGTTGATTTACCATTTAACTTCAACCATACCCACAGAAAGGGGGAAAGCTGATGATATATTGTAAAGGCTGATATGCTGAGTAGTTATGTTTAAATTAATTTAATTATACAGCGCATGCACGACATCACTCTGACAAGAGCTTGGAGATAATGCAATTGTGTAGCAAGATTGTGCAGAACAGAGGAGTTCACTGTACGAGCAAGAAAGCTGGGACAATAGCAGTCTGTCAGGAAGTAGCACATCACTGTAGGAACATGGAGTGATTATTGTCCCCCATTTTGAATGTAAAAGTGTTGCCTGGCTGTACAGTATGCGAAAAATGAAGTAATGCCTATCTTGATGGTTCCTTGTTCTGATTCGCCATCTTGAACACTCTTATTTGTGTTGAGCGATGAGCGAGGATGCACGAGGCCACACTCTGTGGAAGTCCTTTATCGAACAGACAAGCTCCTTTATTGGAAATGTGTTACTGTAAACTAGAGCTCCTCAGATAAATAAGAGAAGATAATGTATGTCTCTGCTTAACGAATCCTTAGTCGGAAATGGAGGATAAATATGATTCAATAGAGAAATGTAAAAAAGACTTTCTTGCTTTCATGTAATCATTTCCATACTGCAAAACATTCTAAGACAATCTAATCAAAGAATTGTTAGATAATGACTTTACTAACAGATTATCTATAGCCTAAATGCAGATGCAAATAAAAAATACAGCAAAAAGCTCTGCTGCCAGTATATGTTAATGTGTTCAGTATCTGAGCAGCTACACTACAAACTACAAAATGTAGATTTTAATGAATGTGCTGATATTTGTTAACTGTTTAAGCATATTTTCAGGCAGAAATATTTTGCAGGCAGTTAAGGGAATTGGGATGTACCCTATGATGTGAGGTTAGGCACAAACTAAAATGAAATTTAGGTTTATCTAATACATGTTACCTGCTGGTCCTTGAACTGGCCACTATCTTTACATTTACTAGAATCAGTGTCTGTGTTTGCTTCAATAAGCTAGGAAGTAGTGAATTACATTATTACCAGTACTTATTTACCTTAATAGAATACAGAATATAGTTTCTATTCAGACTGTTCACAGCAAAGACATGCTGCTGGTGTATTTCTTTATCCTTACACTAAGTAACCTCACTACTCTCTGAACACACACTATACACACACATAATGCTAATAGCCAACTGATTAGCACAGTCTCTGCCTCAAACTCTTCAGTTTAGCTTAGCTACGCATAACTTGCATAACTAAATACAAACACATTTTCTTCAGAGCTACTTTCACAAGCAAGTCTTCCACAGTTGGTACAGTTGATGGTTATGTTTCTATTTCTGAAAATGTCCTGTTTCCTCTCAGTGTTGTTAGCACATTTTAATAGCATACGTTCTGTTGCCTTTAGCCTTAGTAAAATGTAATATCTAACTGAATAGTTTAACCACAGCACCTTCAGTGTTTTAGCTAGTTTTGAGGAAAGAGCAAAATTTGTATTATATTACAACAGCAGAAAAGCAGTAGCCTATCAGGTGAGAAGTAAGAAAGTACAAATACTTTGCTACTTAACTAGGTTCAGGTATCTGTACTTTACTAGTATTTATTTTTAGTGTCAATGACACATCTCTATAAGAAGGTCTGTCAGGCAGTCTCCATTGTGTTAAAAATGTGATACCATAGGAACAGTTTGACAGAATTTCTAAACGTTCATCAGGACGCAAGATTTTGGTGGCCAAAGGCCAAAGGTCAAAGGTCACGGACACTTTGACCTCATGGCCGTCTGTGCTTATGGGCGTGATATTTCAGAACACCCTGAAGGAATTTCTTCAAATTTGGTACAAACGTTCACTTGGAATCACAGATGAACTGAATAGGTCTACGGTCAAGGTCATTGTGAGGTCATAATTATGATACAAGGATAGTGGAACCATCTGATATGCTTCTTGTTCTGACAACATTTTACTTTTGCTCCCTATATTTTAACACAAATATCTGTACTTTGAACTTCCATTTCCAAACAGGCTCTACTTTACTTCAGCTTGAAACCACATACACATAAAGCACATAAAAAAAAGACGATCCCTTGGTGTATACATTAGTGCTGATCACGCACGACACATGTAATGACGACGAAAACGACGCAAGGAGACAAAACATATAGAAAGGTAGACTGGATCGTGAGAAAGATGTTTTGAGTTTGGTTGCGGACACTGAAAACAGATTTGCACATTGGAGCAAAGTAAATGTTCATTATTTTCAGTAGATTGTTGTTTAAATTTTAATACTTACTACATATTATTATTTAGATGTGAGGTTCAGTTTGTTTTGCACAGCAACAGCTAGAATAAATGTCCTTCAAAGGCCTACATTTTACTTTGAGTGTATTTCAAAGCCTGTACTTTTATACTTTTACTACAGCAAAGAAGTTAAATCAGTACTTCTGCTGAGCTAAAGATGGTCCCTTCAGTCAATATCCAGTGCAGAAAGCTTTATCCTCAGCTGTTCAGTTTGACTGAAACGGTTGTTTGTTAATTAATAGTTAATGTACTGAACCCTAAGACCAGGATTAGTTAGTTGGGGGCAGCATATTTAATAGACAATACATACGTTTCTTACAGTGCATTCATTCAATTTAATGTCGATCCGGTGAAAGCTAACAATACAATGTGTTTAAACACAGAGCTAACAAATGTTTTCACAGTCCATATATTTGGAAATTGTGTGATTTTAACCCCTGCATGAACAAAGCCAATGTTAACTGTTACTTTATTGTCAATGTGAATTATCTCGATGTGAACACAATAATCCATTATAATCAAACAGGCGCAAAAAGCTGTTTCACAGTGGGGAGCTTGATATAAATCTCCCACTTCCAGATAAATAAATCCCTGTGATTGTTTGCTTCCATTTCTGTAAACAATTTACTGCAGTCAGAAAAAAAAAAAGAAAATCCTAGATGAGTTATTCTGTTCTGGCGTTCTATGTGCTGCAGGAGAAATTAGTGGCTGAGGACACTGTACACAAAAGTCACATGATTGATACCGTCCATAAGTCAATAGCCAGGTTTCCTGCCGGACTGAGACTATCAATTTCCTGTGAAAGCGCTGCATATTATTTTTTGTAGTAGTCTGTGCTCTCAAAAACAGTCCTACTCGCTGCTTAAAATTTGTCATTTTGTGACAGTGTACAAGCGTGTTTATGTAATGTAATCACTCGGTAATTGCTAAGGGAACTCAGAAAGCTTTCATTTCACTTGTGTAATGGCACAAACCTCAAATTAATCTACAGCACTGACTTTCCGACTTCACTGAAATAGTTCAACTGATCTCAGTAGTCGCCACTCATTTATCTTTTAACTTTTGCCTCCCACATCCACATGCATACACCATGTGATGCACAAAGCATTACTTCTCTAACCGTCCGCTTGTTAAGCCATGATATCATTTACTGTTTCCGGGTCCACTTATGTTAATTACTCTGCATCAAATATGCTGCAGTACTGTGTCCCTGAGTCCAAAAAATACATACTGTTGTTTTTCTACTACTTTCCATGTGACGATAAAGAGCAGAGGAAAAATGGATTAAGTTAATAATACAATTACAATTCTTAAATGAATGAAGAAAAGAAGTTTGGCACTAGCTAACGTTAGCGTGCTAGCTAAATAACATTAGTTCCCACTGCATCTGCCAAAGAGGATCTTCGTGGATCCCCCTGATACGGAATATGGCTTTTATGAGGTGTTTCACATCCTCACACTTTGTGTTTCATTTGTCAGCCCTTTTTTCTGTGCTGTCCAGCTCAAGGGAAGATTAATAAACTAAATCTATTTAGGTCAACGCGGCCCCATTTAGGAGACGGACACCGCAGAGTATGAAGTGAAGCAGGAGCCTAAACAGGATTTTAGACACTTAAAAAAGGAAGTAAATGAAAAAAATATCAACGTGAGTTTAATTGTACTATATTCACAAAATATTTGCTGTGTACGTCTCCTAAATGTGTCCCTGTGGACCGTGATCTTCTGGAGGTGAAACACTGACTATGGAACATAACACCAATCACTGTATTTGAGTTTAATTTAGCTTCTTCTGAATCTGAACTGGTACCTCACTGAAAGAATAAGTTTACAAGTTTACAGCCTCCGCAGTTGTTGACTGTTTGAATGTGGACATGAATTTTAGGGCATGTATGACGTTAAGTGGATAGACTGCATATAAAGAGTGTACAAAGCCTCTGTGACGTCACCTATTGGTTTGCGGCTGCTGTTTTGAAGCCTCGTGTTCAGCATTCTGGCCGGTGCCATGTTGGTTTTATGGAAACAGATGTGACCATAAGGGATGCCACAATATTGAAATTTGAGTTTACGACTGTCATACAAATAACTGCGATTTTCTTGTCTTTCCTGTTACTTTATGCCACCACTGTAGTGTAAGTCTTTTAATGGTGTGATTATACTTGCTCTTTTAAAAAGTATATTTGTACTAGTTCTCCAACAAACTCATAGCAGAAGAAGAATGGGGTGCAACAAGATGATGTCATTAAAAAGAGCACCAGCCAAACAGTGGAAAGTTATGTGGAAATGTAACATCCACAGTGACGGGAGCTGCCATGTTGCCTCTGTGAGGTAATCTGGAGTCAGGGTCTGTTCAGAAGAGACGCAGCAACGCCATATGCTCCGGTCACCTGATTGGTTTCCAGTGGTGCGTCAGATGGATTCGGGACCCGTCATTACAGCTATCAATCACCCGGTTTTATAACGTTAAATAATTTAGAATTTATAATGTCAAATAATGGCAATTTGAACACAAACCTACCTGACGAAATTTACCTAAAAAGTCAGAAAAATGTATTGGATGTGTACTTTGTGTTTTTAATTTAGCAGAAGTCCCACAGAATAACATTGAAGGGGGAGGGATTTATGACCTATTCTATAGCCAGCCACCAAGAGGAGATCGAGGCATTTTGGCTTCAAATTTGAAGTGTTGTCATGACGTCCATCATTACATACAGTCTATGATTTCACCCAACTGTATTTATACAGGTGATTGGAGATGATTATCATGATTATGCAAAATAATCATGGTTGGCTCAAATAATCACGATGAGGCCATTAACTGAGTCAGGCATAGTGACCTTATTTGGTCAAGATGGTGGAGCTGGGAAAGAAATAGAAGGGGTGAAACTTGGCAAGCTAATGCTAACTTGAAAACACTAACCACACTCATGTTAAAAGCCACCAAGTAATTTCAGCTACATGATGAATATGTACACATTCAGATGTGTTAAGTACTCTCCGTGTTTAGTATAACCACACTAATTAGTACTAGCTGGCCTAATTACGCAGCTAGCTGACAGACATATAATGTAGTATCAAATTAATGCTAACATTAACTAATGGCCAGGTATTGTAATTAAGTACCAACATATTTCAATGGCAAATTTCCAGTTTGTTTCAGCCTTGATAAATAATTTATCCACTTCTTAAAAAAAAAAAAATACAGTGTGCATGTGTGAAAGAGAGTGGGGGCTGGTAGTGGAGACACCATTATATGTGTGTGTATGACATGTGAGAAGTTGAGTGAAATGTGATAAGGGGTGATATGACACCTTTGGAGCTCTCTGAGAAAACGTGGAGGTGGAGGAAGATGATTCTCATTTTTAGAGGGAAAAAAAAACACATTTTCATGATTCCATATTGCATCGCATTATGGGAAGTGAAAGATGCATCGTTTTCGGTGCGTGACCCGCAGGAATCAGGAAAATCTCCCAATTTTAGGAAGTTCAAAACTCAATCTCTACACAGATTATTGTATGTATTGGCAACCATGGTATTGTTTTAATGTGTCCTCAAAAGAAACGCTGAATACTGTTCAGTCGATCCTGAAGTAATGCTGAACAGAATTGTAAAACCAACCAGGCTTATGTGGCATATTTTGTTGACTCGTGTACTTGCATTATGTAAATTGTTTCCAACAATGTTCATGTTCACAGAAATCTGTAATTTTCTAATTGCCTGGGACTGACTCAACAGACCCATAGCAGCAGAAATGACATAGTGTGAATTTAAATCCTTTTCATTGAAATGTGTGTGAATGTGTGGGAATACAACATTAGTTATTATTTTACTATCAATTTATCAGCTGGATTTCGCAATTTGTTTTTAAATCAAAATATGTACATTGATTAATTAAAAACTGTATAGGACTTAGTATGGATTTAAAGGTTCAATGTGCAATAGTTTTTTGGTGTCATTGGTTTGAGAGGAAACAAGAATTCTACCCCCTTTTCTGGACTGTTTTTAGGCTGTAGAAAATGTGCCCCGTGACGGGAGGGGGTTAAATACATGATTGACTTCACTTTTCCACAACGTGAAACTGCTTCAGGTTCATCTATTTTCATATTATTGTTTTGATTTGCTATGCTATTTGATATGCTATATATTTTGTTGATTTATGTATTTACATTACATGAAATGTTCAGATTCAGTGTTAACAGCCTGTTTCATTTTAGTGCCGTTCCTCAAGTAACATACATATGATGCTAAAAATATGTCACTAAATGTAATCACGTCACTTCAGACAGATTTTCACTAGCAATAAAAACAACTCCCATGATCCCACGCTGCTTCACAACATCATCGATTCATGTCTTCTGTTATTGCTGGGACTGAGAGACCCCTAGTGGCAGAAGTTATTACATAATATGCAATTAAAAAATCACATTTTTTGGTATGTAACAACACCCCCTCCCAGCGGTGAGTTAGATATTAATACATACATCCCTAACCCCATTAGGTAATCCTTTCTTTTGCAGCATTTAAATGTCACAGGCCTGCTTTTGCATAGCAGCTTTACTGTAGCACCTTTTTATGGGAGGGTGCTGGAATACAGTACAATACACACAAACTAAACTGAACTAGCCTGTAACCTGTTGCCTGCATTTTAACATGGATACCACTAAACAATACAAAAGTATTTGTGTTAGAGTAATTGTAATGGAGATACACCACAAAACTGTCTGTTTATATGAAACTAATTTCATATAAAGATACCAAAGTGTCTTTTTCTCTTGAGCACAATCGTGATCACAATTCCAGTTTTGTGTTGATTTAATTATGTTTTCTGAAGGTATCAAACACTGATTAATATGTCTCATCTCAAAACAAATTCATTGTGCTGCCAAGGGCCCACATAGCCTTATTCCTGAGCTCTGAATCACCTCCCACAGCTCCGATTTTTCAGCAATTCAATTAGGTCTGGTCTTGTTCCCACTGCCAGCAGTCTTCCTGGTTGGAAAGAACAACTGAGTCAGAGCTTTGTAGGAGGGATTAAGAAGGAGACAGACAGCCATACTGACTAACTTACAGAAATCACAACTTTTACACTGACATGTCTCCCTGGTAGGATGATGAACGTGAACCGCTTGACAACGAGTGAAATTTTCACATTGACTGACAGGGATGTTGGCAGAACATTCACTCCTCGCTGCAGATTGGTTAGGCAAAAAATAAGAGCCCCTGTCAAACTGAAAATGGTAATATTAACATTCGTCTAATACTGCTGCCTAAACGCACAGTGTGTAATTTCTGCCACTAGGGGTCTCTCATTCAAAACTACTAGAAAACCACTTTGATGATGTTGTGACATTATGTGTAATGATAATGATAATGTCATTTAATTCGAACGAAATGGCCGCAAGTAACATTAGCTAACGTCAGTGCTCACTTCACATTAGATGGGTCGACGTGTCTAATGGTCAGCTGCCTACTAACATTACAGTACAGCACACATTAGCTTGGTGGCGTGCATAAGCCGCTGGTCGCACATCCTAGTAAACTAGATCAACATCAGCTTTCTGCTAGATTACTGTGTTGCAAAATGGCATACAAATAATACGAAAATTCACATATTTCCTCAAACAGCGGCCAAGGCCTTAACTTCTCTCAGCTACACAAGGTACCAGGCCTTTATTTGAAGGAAGCTTGTAATAGAGGGAGGGCTTTATTCCTTAATTTCCTTTGTTTAATAAATAGAAATGGTCGTATTTAGTACAAAACTTTTTTTTGATCCGCTTCCATTTGTGATGTCAAAAGTACTGCATTGTGCAGACAAACTCAACACTTCCTTAACTGTTCCCAAAATTAAAAGCCCTCCAGCGCTTCAGTGGATAGAAGCCATTCATTTCTTAACAGGGCTTTTATTGTGTAAACGTCTTCCTGCTGCGCTTTTTAGTTTCTACAAACTACAATTTGTGGTGTAGTTACTGAAAGTGACTGAAATCAGATAATTACACTTGAGATGAGTGATCTAGAACAACAAAGTGTTGAAAATAAGAGGCATTATATTATTCAGTTCATTAAACTAACATAGTAGAAGTGAACATGGTGTTTAACTGGCAGCATATTATATGACAGACACCAGAACTTTATACCATCTTATTTTTTATCTGGCGTATTTGGGGCCCAGCTTTTATTTATTCGTGTTGACCCCCGGCCATAAGAGACCTGGCTTCTGGTTTTTATTTGAGGAAACAGGGTGTGCAGTGTGGCCAAAATACTGCTTTATTACTGTTACTACGTATAATTCTGTAACATTATATGATTTACACCTTTCAGTCTCTAATGTTTCATCTGGTGTTTACCATGTTGTACACATAAAGCAGATATGATGCCACTGACAGGTGACCAAATGAAACATTACATTGAATGAATTTACAGATTTTTCCGAAGAAAAGGCCTAGTCAAATTTAGATATTTTAATGAGGAAATTTGACATGTTCTACCTTTAAGAGATTGCTTAGCCTTAGGCAGGTGAATCTAAGGGTCTTTACATACTACCAGCCTTTAGTCTGTTTGAACTGAACCATAGTTGGTTTTCCCCCTTGATGTTGTTCGTTTAGGTCTGTGTGAACACAGTAACTGCACTCGACCAAACTGACACCCTTTAGGAGAGATGGTCTCGGTCCCGCTCCAAACAAACTCTCGAGCGGTTTGTTTGTGGTGGTGAACACGATCCGACCACAATCTCAACCAAGTACCAGGTGAAATCTGCAGGTTTGAGGTAAATAGTTTCTGTTGCCAGTTGTGATTTGCATTCTGTAACGTTCACGAGTTTACAAATTCAACAAGTCATTTGGACCAGAGAAAACAATCTCTGCCACATAAGTTAGCTATGTCGTCTATGAAACGCAAAGAGACGACTCATAAATTCTCATCAAACTAATTGACAGCTGGAGATAAAAACAAAACATAACGAAGAGTCAATTTCACTTGTTAGTATGGGATAAAGGACTATGAGCTCCAAATAACATTGTGACAAATATGAATTGTTGTTGGGAAGCATCTAAAAAAAAACTCCCCAGTTATGAATTATAAGAGGTGTGTAAAAATATAAATATTTCTATGTATATCAATGGAAACTGTGAGCTTCAATATCATTTTAAGACACATTACTCTATGACATTTGGCCATTAAATCCTAAGTCCACATTTGTTTGACTGGAGACAAACTGTACCGACTGTCAGCAAAGAAAAACTGAAATATTTGGACTCTATTGGCTATCAGCAGATAATCACATTCTAGCGTCGCCATATGTCCAATCTGTTGCTGTAACTACTTTGGCACTTCAACCACCAATCAACAAGCTCTAATTAACCATCAGCCATTAGCGTGGCAATGTGGTCGCTCATTCGTTGAATGCAGGATGAAACCACAGACCAAGAGCTACATGGAGGATTTTATAATCTCACATCATATTCACATGATATTTTCTTGCAACTCTTTATTGCACACGCTTATGTAGTCCCGTTTGCCGTTTCTTTTTATATTCTGTTCTTTCATGTAGTTTTATTTCCTGTAATACCTGACAGCTTTGGAAGATTACACAACGGAAAATACAGCAGAGCAAGCAAAACACAGAATCTATATTTTTAAGCATTATCTCCTGGGAACGGAGCTAAAGTTCAGCAGCGTCAGCTCAGCAGAAAGTAGGACTTCTTATGAAGACTACGTCTGTATAGCAAACCCAGAAATAAACCCTGGTTTGTGACATCAAAGAGCAGGATGAGGCGTAAGAAGTCAGGCAAATGAATTAGCCCAGACAGCTTGTCAGACAGGCAGACGGAGAGGAGAAGGATTCAGGAACATGGAGAGTCGCAGAGTGGCTGATCCACAGAGTGGAGCGGCAGAGGAACGAGGCCACATCAACCTTCAACACAGGAACACTGGGATTCATCACGGAGAGGAGTTCGTGATTCGGTGTATGTATGCAAGTCGTGGATGTGGAGGAGAACATGTTTCAAGCTAGCGTTAGCATGTGCATAAGACTTAAAGGCTCAGTTACCCCACACCCACACTCTCAAAACTTTTTTCTCAACATTTGGATCATTAATCCACACAGAAGCAGTGTGAGATGCCAGTTCACACATGCCTATTGTTGCCTCTGTGTCCAATATGACCTGACCTGCAGTTAAAAGTCCACCAGAAACAATAGTTTATCTGAGAGTTTGTAGTACTTTTTGGGGAATTTTGAGATACAAAACAAGCTCGTTTGGACACATTTTTGTTTTTTATCACAGGGAACATATCCATTCAGAATAATATCCCTATTCGTGTGGACGGTATTAATCGTGCTGGGACCAGGGATGGATGATATACATGCAATACATGCAATGGTCACATCACAGGACGCACAATGTCACATAAGACAAATGCTACATGCAACAAACAAATGCAACAAATGAACTCTAACGTCATTCTATAACTTTTTTTTGCTCACATGGTTCTCTTTTCCAACTAATTTACAAGAGAAGTCTGTCTGATAGAGCATGATTTAAAGCTTCTTGATGGAGTTTGGAGTATTTCTTGTCTAATTTGTCCCTCCAAAGTTTCATAATGAACTGAAAATAATGTTTACACTTCTCATAATACTTCTACTACTACTACTACTCTTATACTACTTCAATTGCTTCAGTAAAGTATCAGTATAAAAGCAGGGTTACTGCACGATCGGATGACTCAGACATCAGCAGGACGGTAGCGAGACGCATTTCCGTCATTAAGGCTTCCTCGGTGGCAGCAAAACATCTCACACAAACTCCTGCAAGTTAAAGTGGCAGAACCGAACACATTTAATGCTGAGTGACTTGCTATAAACTGACTTAAATAACTCACTAGCTTAGCAACATTAGTGCTACAAACAACCCATAATGCAACACTCATAATGCAAAAATCCTCTCCCAAATGACTTCAGAAAAGTAGTCACAGTGGAAAGTTTTGGAAGGATCTCATTCACATTTCAGTGTTTTTTAATTGTTATGTTCTCTGCAGATGAACTGCTTTACAAAATCACTGCTTTCCAAATTCAGCTGCAATACAAATGTCAACGTCAGTTGTTTTTTTCCCCAGTATGGTGCAGCCCTAGTTGAAACAATTGTAGTTTAGTAAATTCATTTTCTGGTATTTTCTCTTCTCTGTTTGTATGTTTTGTTGTGTTCTGTATTTGGAGCATGTTTCCTTTAAGGTTTGTGCTTTCAGGTCTATATGGATTGTTCATTCACAACCCACAACTGCACTTATTTGTAGGTCTGCAATCAAATACTGATAAACTAGATGGTGTTATTATGTTTTGTGATCCTGCATTGATCCTCAAAAACACTATTGATTTGTTTTTTTACTGACATAGGCAAATTCTTCTGTTCAGATTCCACTAAAAGTAGTACCATGATACTGTATGCGACAGGGACAAATTCATGCAAATGCAAATACAGATTCAACCATTCTGACTTCATAAAAAGTACTTTTTTTACTGATATTTTATGCATGTGGTGGGGTGTTCTTTATACTATGACAGTTTGCCTTAAATTATATTAAAAAATCTCAATATATGGCCTTGTTTACAGTATCACAATACACTGAAACGTATCAGAATACATATGAGCTTCCATTCTAGTTCCAGACGTTGTGAACATTTACTCTACTTCTTGTCAGAGTCTTCTTTTATAGTGAATTTACTACACCTCGTTTTTTGGATTTTCAACTTGAGCTGAGATTACCAGAAAGAAACATTTTCACTATTGTCTGACAGTTTATGCACTGAACGATTAATTGAATAAGTCAGAACATAATGGAAAAATCTACTGCTAGTAGGAAGAGTTATTAGTCGGAGCCGCAATAAAGCCAGGAGGAATTTTATTTGGGAAGTCGAGGGCATTGAAATTAATTGGAAAAATTCATAGCAACTTGTCTTTCTAGACATAATGCTCGGGCTTTACTGTGGATACACCAGCAAAACATCCCAACAAGTGAGATTCAATTACCAACAAATGTATTCTTGCGCTGGCAGAACTGTCTAGAAGGAGCTAGGTATGCCGTTAACCAAGAGTCAATGAGAAAATGTGGGGTTTTTTGCGTTATTTGGGCTGAACTGACCCTCTAATAAGCAGATGCTCAGGTGGCATTATGAACAAGACAAAGTGATAAAACAGATCTGACACAATAAGCAGAATCCCTTTCTCTACTAAGTGACTGTTTGCATGATAAGTCAGTGAAGTGACTCATTCTCATTGTCTGGATCCAAAGCGTTAAAGACACAAATATCATTTTCTTCAGATAATCTCTTATTTAAGCAGTGGTTGTGCAGCTTCTTTGGGTGACACAGTAATTTGAATATTTAGAAGAAGTAATGATTCATTCTATTATCCGTCTTCTGACAGAATGACATGATATGGTAAAATAGAATTATGTAAATACTTCTAGGGACAACTGCAGCATTCATAAAATATATCTGACTCTGACCTGACATATTAAGGAAGAATCTGTACCACCCTTAACCTGAATATGAGTTGCCAAACAGTCTGCAACGCAGCAATGAATGGAGTCACTGTTACAGCGAGACACACTGCTGTGGCAGCTCTCACTGGAAGTTCCAATCCGCCATGCTGGAGACTGGCCTTGTTGTACTGCATTATATATGTGGTAGTGTCAGTTTGAGCCTACAATATGTATGTGTAGGAGAGAGAAGGAGCAGTGTGCATGGACTGTACTGTGGCACAGACCTCACAATCTGAACGTCTTGAATAAACCGGTAGTTACAGCGATTGTGTCTATGATTATTCCTGTGTTGTACTAAATGCCCAGGGGTCCCTCAGTCAAAACAATAACAAAAGACGTAGTTTTGAGGATGTTGTGAAGTACCGTGGGATCCTGGGAGTTCTATCCATCTGATGTGACTCAGGCAGAAATCATGTTTAAGGACGAGGTAATGTATTAAAGTTTAACTCACACTACGTTTAGTGACATATATTCATGTCAAACAGCCTCAAGTAACGCTAGCCAACGTAATGTAAAATACTAACTTAACATTAGATGAGTCGACTTATTCAATGGTAAATTGGCTACATGATCATGTTACCGTACGCCAGCATTGCCAGATGCATGACATTTATCGGACTTTAATGATAATTTTGCCCTCTGTATGATGTACGACCAAAATTTTGTGAGAGACTTTGACGTCAGATGCTATCTGTTCCCCTGCGTCCAAAGCCAGCCATGCAATTTGCATCCATGTGTTGTATATGTGTACTTTTGTGTGGTATTTGCACCTATACCACACAAAATGGTCTATTTTATTCTTTTCCTAAATCTAACCGCATAGTTTGGTTGCCTAAACTGCAACTGAACACTTTAAGTAAGGGGGGGGGGCAACTGTAAGTCATACGCAGGAACTGAACCCTGGTTTGCCCGCTGACGGTCCTGCAACAGATCCATTCGCCAGCCCGTCCATGGTGCCTTTGATCTGGTGAAGATTTACATTACATGTAATAGTACACCTCTTTTTGTTGCACACACTGGGTGTAAATAGCTGAATAGCTGCAGTGTGTCTGTTTTCACCCAGGTGCAAATAGACACACTGCAGCTCTGTAATCTGAGATGCTTAGTATTTGTAATCAGTCTACCCCATGTTAATTCACCTCTCGACAACATATGGATGCTGATGTCTTTCCAGCCAATCATGCTTGCTGTGATGATGAACGTGACTCGTTAATGGTTAATCAAATCCTCTTTATACATCAGAAATTGGAGGCATTTTATAGTGAATGTAGTGACTCACGAGCCAGTACGATATTTACCAAGTGCCAGTCTCTTGGTTACGACACATGTATGATACTTTTATACCTCTGGTACAACACTTAATATTTTCCATCACATTACACTGCCATACACATTAGCATAGGGACATCTTAGTAAACTAGACTGAAATGCATCAGTAAATTACCTGTCTACTAGGTTACTGTGTTGAAACATGGCAAATAATTTAAAATTCTGTTTTATCATTATGTTTATCATATTTGCCCTTAAATGATGCCACTGACAGCCGACCAAATGAAACAGTCAGATAGTAGTTTGCTTAGAAATTAAGTTAACTAACCTCAAATAAAGGACCAACCGCCAGCACAAAAGACTCCAACACAAACTACACATAAGCACATGTGTGAATCTCCCACATTGAACCTTTAAATGTTAGTTAACTTCAATGAAGTAGATGTGAAGCCACTGCCAGGCAACCAAAAGAAATAGGCCATTACACTGACTAAAATAATGTATTTCTCTGAATTTGACCATGTTGGAAACATCTGATGCAGTGTCAATACTAATGCCAATAAAATATATATCATGGGCCTTGTCTGTGTAAAATATTTTTTATGTGGAAATGTTACATAATTGCACCTTTAAAATGCAGTACAACACAGTGAAGCGCTCCTCAAGGCCATTCAATAGAGAATGGTCAAAAATTTCATTAATCGTTGTGAAAAGGAACACATCAAGCAGCTACTGCAAAATAACCTTGTACTGTACTAGCCTTGAGATAATAACACAAATCTGATTGAATCTAATTAATACAAAAGAATAGTATTATTGCTAATCCTGCAAGTGTGCAACAGATATTCAGTTCAATCGCCTCCCATGCCCACAAACACCTGATCTGAGAATCCATCTGCAGAAAACATCTGCATTTGGATGTATTCGTGGGCCTACAGATTGTGCACCTGTATGTCCACACTGACACGTTTGTATTCTATGCAACTGCGGCTGGGGGTGTTTGATAACGGCTGCATCTGTGCAGTCAAACCCGCTGAGCAGCAACAGACAGGAAGAAGGAGAAACATCCGGCAGGCACCTGGAAATCTATTAGCCCTAGCCATGTCATACTGCATGTGCAGCCGGGTAGGTAAGAGGGAAACACTGCATCAAAAAAAAAAGAAAAAGAGGATATCCCTGCCTGTGTGTGTGTGTGTGTGTTAAGTGTGTGGAGGAACAGAGAGCAGAGCAGCCAGGGCTTTATGCAGCCAATCAATTCACCTGCACCAACAAGGGAGGGTGAAAATTGCAAAGCCGGCTGTCTGCTGTGTTATGGAGAGGGTTCCCTCGCCGTCTGATATATGTAGCAATCTGCAGCCCCCCCATTACAGCCTGAGCGAACACAAGCCCACTGCGTTCATTCAGAAATTATGGCAAGCTCCGAGGGCCAGCCTCGCTACTGCTATTCACATGCTGCTGCTGCTGCTGCACTGTCACCAGCTCTCATGGACAGATTTATTTATTTATTTTTATTTATTTATTTATTTTTTTTTTTGGGGGGGGGGGTAATAGTATGCACACACACACACATGCGCGCGCGTACGCACACAGGCCCGAGGACCCTGCAGTGTGCGATAAAAGGATGCTCTCACCTTTAGAGTTGTGTTTGGGTAGCTCACGGGCACCTTATGGAAAGTGCTGTTGGAAAGCACAGCCTGTCTGATATCTTCGAAGATGGTGATGATATCATCCAAGAGGCAGCGCTTGTCCCTGTGGCTCAAGACGCAGAGGTGCGCGAACGTGTAATTGAATCCCTTGTAATTGACGCGCAAATCCAACACCTGCTTGTGGACCTGCAGGACCTGGTCGGCCAGCTCCAGGATGTTCCCCCCGGACTTTGCGAGCAGGATCAGCCTGCCATATCTGCCCGGGGTGTGCAAATCCGAATAGAGCTTGTGCTTCGACTGGTCGATGGGAAACAGGCTGTTGGCGAGACTCCGCTCGATCTTGGCGAGGCTGTGAGTTGGGGCGACCAGGACCTCCAGATCCGTCTCCGGCTTGAAACGGCTGAGCACGGTAGATCCGAAAATGATGGTGAGGACCGCGGGGACTGTGAGGAAGAAAACGGGGTGCCTGCTAACGAATAAGCCCAGCCAGTAAAACGAAGCCTTGAGCCCTCTGTGTATCACTTGCCGCAGCATCCTCCACAAAATCCAGCTTGCAGATGCCCCGTCTCCTCCGATGAAGCACATGTGACATCAGACTCCGTTCCCCGGCTTAGTCCAATTCGTAAGAGAATTACACCAGGCTACAACACCAACCACCAACCATGCACACACGTTCACACGCGCACTCACTCACACGCACGCACACACACACACTCACACACACTCACTCACTCACACTCACACACACACACACAACACCTGGGAAAAAAAAAAAAAAAAAACAGCACTGCAGCAATTCGCGGCAAGACGCGCCGGACACACACATCGGGAGAAGCAGACAGTCAGAAATGCATCGCGCGTCGGTCGATGGAGACGAGTCCAGCGCCGTCTGAGCTCAAGCCATTCCGTCTCGGCGCGAGGAAAAAGCCGTGACTCTCTCCTTCGCTGCACCGGCTGCAGTAGCAGCCACGAGCCGCGGCGGTGTGATGTGCATGTGTGCCTCCTCCTGTCTCCGTCTGCCTCTACAGCTCTCACACCAGCGGTGGCGCCTGATTTATGTACTTAACTGTAACCATGTGGCGGTGTTGAAGAGAGAGGAGGAGGAGGAGGAAGAAGAGGAGGAGGAGGAAGAAGAGGAGGAGGAGGAGGAGGAAGAGGAGGAGGAGGAGGAGGAGGCTGAGC
>JAPQRN010000017.1:15689104-15736690 GCA_037367275.1 Coranthus polyacanthus | reverse complement strand
TGTGTGTGTGTGTGTGTGTGTGCATGCACAGAAATGACACAGACACAGAAATGCAAAAAAATTACAGACTGCTACATATGCACACACACAAACACAATAGATGGAAGCAAAATCAAGTGATAAGAGGACAGTGAGGTGTTGAGATATGATTTGCATTTCTAAATTGAAATTGTTTGTCACACACTTGGTTTCTCTCGTGTCTACCAGACTGAAGCAGGGAAAGCTCTCATGCATTCTGTAGTCTCAAAAGAAAGACAACAGTAAAAAAAAAATACACTAACATACCATCGAAGAAGCAAATATTTGGACTTTTGAAAGAGGCGCATATCTCAAGTCAGCTGTCAAAAATCACACGAAAAAAAACACCGAAACAGAAGTAATGAGGCCTCGACAGGAGCCTACACCCACCAGGAGCAACACTGATCCATATGCATGATCTTTTTTTTTTGAAGATGCTGAGCCAAAAACAATGCAGTGTTGTCAGTGTGTGTGTATATTTAGAATTTTGAGCCAAATTCAAAATCAAAGTAGTTTTGATCTAAGGAGTAGTTTCAAGCAGAGGTCTCAGATTTCTGCTTCAGTTGTGGAGATATACACGAGGTCTTAAGAAGTCACCAAGTATGTGCTTTGAAGGACTCAACAGGAACGCATAGCCCATTTAATGAAAACAAAGACTAAAACTGAAACTGGCTGAGAAATACATAACTACATTAACTGAAATAAAAATAAAAACATCAGTTTTACAAACCAGCCTAAATAAAGATTACAAAGAACAATGCTCTAAAAATGAATAGAACTGCAGGTTAAATAAGCTTTATTTCAATTTTTTTCTCCCGATTTTGCATTGTGGCTTTGTACAATCATATTTCATGTGATTCATTCTTTCATTGTTCCTTTTTCAGCTTCTATAAATCAAGGCTTACCTAAAAGTAAAACCCTAAATAAAAATTAAACTAATTCCTTACAATAAAAATAAAAACAATGTAAAAAACATAAAACTAAACTGAAAGACTGAATGAATGAAAATAAAAACTACTGAAAAAATTCTAAATTAAAATAACAGACAGAGACACTGTAGAAACTGTAGAAACAATAGCGCTACAGTATCAGTCAATGTACAATACAATCAGGTGATGAGAGGCTGATGAAACGCCTGGAGCTAGCTCCTAGCTCAATTAGCTAAAAACACTACATTTCAATATGTCAAAGGATTATTTTAGCACCCTATGTGCCAGAGAGGAAATGGTACATTGAAAAACTCAATACTGTCTGAAAAAATATTCTATTACAACAGAACCAAATATAGTGGCAGTTGCAGATGACTAAACTAACGCGATGGAGGGACAAGGTAGCTGTCAGTAAGCTAATATGCTACAGTAGGCGTTAGCAAACCTTTACGTCACTGCGTAGCTTTCACAGCTTATCCACATTAATGTTCAATATGGAACGTTTGCACATGCGTGTGTGCTCATGTGAACTTCGTGTTGGAGTCTGTTTTGTGCTGTGTGCTGGTCATTTGTTGACGTCAGATAACTCCATTTGTAAGGTCGCGGGAGCTAGTGTTGCCCAGTCTCGCCGCTGTAGAGAAGCAGAAGGCAACCTCCGTGCAACACAAAGTCAACGGAGAGCGCTGAAAAAATGTGTTCATATGTGTATTATTGTTGACACTATGACTTTTCATGTCGTCATATTTTTTCGTAACGTGAGGCAGTTTAACAGTAAAGACTTTCTGAAGCGTTTTACATATCTTGTTGTATCACAGTTTCGTTTTATTTTTCTCAAATCTGACGGCAGCACCGAAATCAGTAACCTTCCCTGATGATTTCCTATTGTATGTCAGCAATCATTTCATCAGAGCGTTTGAAAAGCGAGCTATGAGACTAATGTCTCCCTCGCTGTCTGTCTGTCTGCCGTCCCGCTCCGTCCCAGTTTTTCTGTTTGGGTTTTTTGTTTCTGTTTTCCGCCCCATTTCCGCTCTGTCGGTGCAGAGGAGGCAGTTTTGATTGCAAAGCTGCACAGAGCGCAGATGTTGAAATTGTCAGAAACTTTCCATGGAGTGGAGCTGAAATTTGACCAAATTGGGGGAAGGCTGCTTTGATGAAAGAAGTGGATGGGGAACTAATCATGTCTAATTTCACTAATGAGGCTCTTCACTGGCAATCTTAAGTAGGGCATATAGTGCCTGGGAATGCATGAAAATAATGGAGAAAACTGTGGTGGAAATTCTCGGTAAAACAGAAATTACTTTTCATACAAATTAAAAAATGAGGCCACCATACATTTTATTTCACTCTTAAGTTTCCAGCTATTTCAAGCTATTTTCCCGTCAGTTTAACTATTTTTAGAAGTTGCAGTCTCTCAGGTCATTAATGTTTATGGTTAAAGCAGTTTTAAAAGCTTAAGATATACAGTTAATTTGGCAAATGATGAATTGCAAATGACGGCGACAGTGGAACATTAGCTGAATCACAGGTTACACATTCTGTGACTCCAGATATACCACAAAAAAATCGTCTGATGCATCAAGATATCAGTAACCGAAGAGGAGACTGCATTTAAAATTTTAAAAATGAGGAAAAGATGTGATAAAATATATTGTTAATTCACAGTAACCCTTGAAATTACACTTTTCTTTGAAATCATCTTCCTCTTCCCAACCTCTTGATTCTTCAAATAAGTTTTTCACATCACTGGTCCAAATAGTCTGTTCATTATCAACTGTTCTTTTTCCACCGGTACTTTCTCATCTTGCAATTGTTCAGCTTTTGCCTTAAGAGTCTATCCTTGACCACAGCTCTGAAGTAAAGAGCCCCAAATTCAAGAACATCTAAAGATATGTCCATAGTCATTTTTTTACAAGGTTTACAATGAAAGTCCATAAACGGCACCCTTTTAGGACCCCTAAAACAGAGAGCTTTGGAAACGCTTGGGTGGGCACCCCTACATCGATTATTCATGTGAATAAATCGGTTTTGAATACGACATTTTATTGATAATGTCTATGTCGTTTTTTTTGATTGATTGTTGATTTGTTGAGGAAAAAACAACCAGTGTGTTGTGTACCTCTCTTATGGTGACCTTTTGTGGTTGTAAGGATAAGTGCAGAGAGACATCAGGTGATATCGTTAAATAGTGATGAACCTTACAAGGAGATGGTCAGGGACGGAACAACAAACTCCAACAACTTAAACGAAGGAGACCAGTATTTGTGTCCTGCTTCAAACTGAAGGCGAACGCAGTGTTTATTCTTGTAATCTTCGTCATGTAAATTTCTTAACCCTAACCAAGTTGTTTTTGTACCTAAACTTAACCAACTTATCCTAACTTAGCGATGATATTGTCACAGCATGAATCACCTGGTATGTGGTATTTTTCAAGGGTTCAGTGTGTGATATTTAGTGACACCTAGCAGTGAAGTTGCAGATTGCAACCAACTGAATACTCACCCACAACAAACTAAGGTCAGGTCAGTTTGACCTAACGTTGGGTTAAAAATAAAGATTCAGGACATCTGGTCGGAGATGTGATCTGAATTGAAGGTTCATCATTCAACTGAAACCAAACCTGAACTTCAGCCATCTTTGCTCTTTGATCGAAAAGGGAAATGACTTAACTTAGGGCTCACATGACTCCACACTCAAACATAGTGGGTGATGGTAATGTACCTTGACAAAATAGAAGAAGAGGAAGTCCATTCGGAGTCACTGTGGAAACATGTTGGTGCAACGCGGTGGATTCCCTGAATGACACGACACATTCTATGAGGTAATTAAAATATGATTCTCACGATTATGCACTAATGAAAACAGAATTATGAATATTATATTCCATTCCTGCAATTAGTTCACCCTAAATCTTACACAGTGGACCTTTAACATTATCTGTGGTAGTTTGTCACTGCAAATGTGGTGCATATATGTCATTTTAGGAGTGACTGGTGATCAGCCTATTGTGCTGTTTAGGCATCACACATATAATTGCATTAGCAGTTTAGTTACACATAGGTACATCATGTCTGCGAGACTGGATCGGATTTACCTGCACACATCCCCCCCCGCTCTGTCCAGGAGCCGTCTGCAAAGACAAAAACTTGATGAGAATCAATACGGCGCTGCTCTGGGTGGATGCTCTCTGTTTGGACAGAGGCAGCTTTGGCAGCCGTCAGTGAGCAGCACCTTGCTGGAGTGGGAGTATCTGTGTGGTTTCAGATTAAGAATGGCAGGCAGAGGGATGACATGAAGGCAAGTCAAGTGATGATAAAAGTCATAATTGCAAACAACAGCCCATAGAGTCTCTGCTTTCAGTGTCTCTGCATTAGAAGCACTGAGTGAGTAAAAACACTGATACTCAGTGTGCACTCTTCAGTATCTTTACTCATCCAATCTGTTTTTGCCAGAACAGCTTGCATGTCTGAAGTGTAAAACTCCCAACAGCAAAACTAGTTTGTCAAATGTCTTTAGAATAAAGAAGCCCTATGTTTTTCCATCTGCTAATACAATATTCAGGAAATACAGATAAAAAATAAAGATTAGACAACATGCTGCTCACAGTTCTGTAAATGCTGGCAAAATATTCTGAACAATTAAGCCAGAAAGTAGTAGTTAGGCTAATATATTGTTAACACAGTGAACTTCCTAGCTTTGTCCGGTGGTGTCCAGAAACATTGATGTCTGTAAGGAGGCTGCTGGAGATGTTCTGATTGTGAACGAAGGACGGTGAATTAGAATCATGGAATGGGAATTTGATCAGATATACTGCATTAGAATTTACACTAAAACTGTTTTAGACAATTTGGCAAAATTAACATAACAGCAAGGTCTAAAGAATATATAAAAATATACAGTATATACAGAGTATCAAACTAAAAAGGAATAACCTCAGTTCTGCTTGGTCCATGTGTGGTTTTTGATGAAAATGGAATCAGAGTTAATATTCTGACCTTTTGGTCCAGAGTCCAGTACAATAATGTCTGGACTATTCATGCTCATAGTAAAAGCAGACTGGGTACTGAAACCCACAAATGGGTTTTTGAATGGTGCTTTCACTGTGAAATTGTGAAATTGTTCACAGAAATCAAGTGGGAAAAAAAATGCTGCGTCTGCTTCCTGCAGTAGGGAAGTTATGTTTAAAATGTAATATTATTTAAACATTTGTTAACACCACTATGAGGTCCGTTGACTCGAACTTTCACTCAGTTGCTGCCGGTTTTGTGGCTTCTGAGATCCACACACTTGAACATACTCCTACTACTACTACTTGTACTACTTTGATCCTTTCTGGGAGTTCATGATTTCACTTCAGTTTTCAGTAAGGATGTGGGATGGAAACGTCCAAACGCTTTGACTTTGGAGTAGACTTGTGAAGGTGTCTGGCCAGAGACTCACTAAAAAGATATTTAATAAGGACATTTCACATGGTCGCCTCTGGGCTCATGAACTTAAGTCCTTCTTTTATTGGAGGGATTTGTCATTCATTTTCCAGAAGAGATTGATTTGCACTCATTAGAGCTCAAACCTTGACCAAATTATGTGCAACGTTAACAACAAACGTTCGCCATAAAATGTAATGGATTCTTCCATCGGGGTTCATGAAGGTTGACCTGGTAGCTTTTGCATAATCCTACTGACATCCAAAACACGACCTCTTTGGTGAGGTGACAAATCCAGAAGGGTTCGATCTGCAGTGATTGGATCCCTACAGACAGAAGCCATTTTTCTGCACCAGCTTTTTAGCCACAAAAAAATCTAGAGTAGCATGTGGAGATGGAGAAAGCTGTTGATTCAAATTAGAATAACTGGCAAAGAAGAGGCCAGAGGAAGAAGCATTGTGATACAAGTGAAAGGGAGAGAGACAACAGATCTGCAGAAGAAATCAGTAATAAGCAGCAGGATTATCAGAAGGTTAAAAAGGTGACGTTCTATTCTTTGAGAACACAGGGACAGCATTGAGTGGAGTGTGTTACTAAAGACCAGTGTTGTCATTCTGTGCAGGTGGCTGAGGGCAAAGTTCAATCAGAGATTCCACACCAGGGACATTAGGGACGTACACTCCCAATAAACACTTGATGTAACACAGACATGCACAGCATTAATGTCACAGCCCAACGTGAACACTTTTTGCTCTGTAGATGCAGAGTACTGAGGTCGCTCACTTCAAGTGAGATAATATTATTAACGAAAACAAGGACTGGTACATAAATAACTTTTCAGTGGGCAGAATCGAATTTCATTGCATTCCTTAAGATAAATGGATGTTTTACACTAACACGGAAGAAAAATACAGACGTGAGTCATGTTTTGATTCACCCTGGATGCTTGACGTGCGACAATACTGAAAATTAACAGTTCGGTGCATACGTCTCGGGTCGTTTTCTGTACTCAAGGAAAATTAGCCATAATTCTTACTTTTATATTCAAATGCTGGCATATGGTCTGTAAGAAACAATAAGACAGATGTCAGCACTGAAATGTTTTAAGTACTTTATAAAACACATCTGTCCATTACTGTAAAGGTTCAGTATGTCATATTTAGTGACATCTAGTGGTGAATTTGCAGATTGCAACCAACTGAATATACTATACTTTCTGCTGTTGTCACTTACTGCTCAGTTCTGTCTGAGAGACAAAAATCTTGGGCACAACACACACATACACACACACCTTTCAGCCTATCACCTCTAACAGACCTGTCGGCGACACACACAGCAGAAATGAGGAAGTGTGTGCTTTGGCTGTATATTCCCTCTAGAACATTCCCGTAGAGTTTTGTGAAGGAGTAGGTATGTACATATAACCACTGTGGCAGAGTCAAGAAATAACGTTTTGTTTTTTCGATTTCATAGCTTTTTTTCTCGCTACATCGCTCACTCTCCCCATTCACTTTATTGCTCGCTCGGCCTCCACTCTCGACCCCTCGTTCGCCGAGTGGAGAGGAGGGGCCAAGTCTGAACAGTTTACAAACAAAAGCGAGAAATGTTACATATTTTGCTTTGAAGGAAAAAATTGCCATAAGAATCCCACACATTTGCTGGAGATACCAACTCACAGCCTGAAGGTCGACACTCCGAAACATCCTGAACACAGCAAAACAAGAGGAAAATAGAAAATACAGGCAGACGACAAGGTCCCCGCAGGTAAATACACCATAACACACTGACAGACGAAGACTGAAGTGACGATTAAGAAGGATTAGTATTGTAAGAGTCCATATAGTGTTTTTTTATGGAAAATGTTTCATATTTTGTGTTTAAGGTCACATTAAGTCCCTGTGTTAAAACCCATAGTCAAACACAGTAAGTGAAGAGGAACAAAGAAGAGGAAGTCTGTTTAGAGCTACTGTACAAACATCGACATTAATTCAGTAATGTTTAACAGCTTACATGTCTATACTTTCGTGATGTGCATGTCAGAGGAATCATTTTATGTCAGATTCCTTGGTTCAGAAAAAAACAACCGGATTAAAGTGTTTCTTAGACCTACAATAAAACAAACTATAAAGAGGGAAGTGACTCAGCCAGTGTTCAATTTCATGCTGTTGCTGCTCATTTAGGCCAAACAAAAAAATCGAACTTGAATGACTACATGTAAAGGTAAAATTAGCTGTTGGATTTTGAAAAATGGATGATGTCAAAGAGAGACGAGTGTCGGCCTTTAGGTGAAGTGACACCATGTACTTTCTAATCACCTTGTGATCACAGCAAGGGAGCCGTTCCTGAAAGGAGTAACTGGGAGGGACAGAGATGTGATAAAATTGTTGTTGTTGCTACTAGATACGCTGTCAATGTGTCAGCAGCAATTTGACCATGCGTGACAAGCATTCACATCTCTGGTAATTGATTATGACAGCGTAGCTGGGAAAATATCCAAAAATTGCTGCTTTTGTGGTGGGTGGCTGTTCAGCTATTTTCGAACAGCTGCACAGTCAACAACATGTGATGTGGACGAACTCAACCAAACAGAGGAGGCCGAAGCTCAGGAAGAAAAGCTTATTTCCATCTTGAAAGTCAAGTTTTCTAATTAATCTAATTGATCCAAATCTCTCTCCCGAAAGATTAGATAATTGAAATCTGGTACCATCATTCCTGCTCCCCAGATAATAAGTCCTAACAACTTTTGCCAAACTGATTGACCAAGATGATGACTTGAACACAAACCAGCCTGAAAGACTCAAATCACCTTTGGGAAAAAACTTGATGTGCACTGGGACATTTTGTGGTTTGATTCAAGTCCCACTGCTTAATACGGAGGAGGCATAGCAATAATTCCAAATCAAATAGCAGCTCCTTGAAACTGTATTCAAAAATACATTCTAATACATTTTAATAAACATTAGTACCTTCATTTATGGTCCCCAGATGGTTCGTCCAATCCTTTTGTTCCGAAGAGCTAAGCTAATTTTCTGTTTACAAGATTTATGTAGATAATCACAAAGGCATTAACCGTTTGTTTGTCGGTCCAGTAGGTGAGGAAAGTTGCTGTATTTGACTCTTTGCCACAGACTGGCTCCACTGGACCAGCTGGGGGTTAATTGCCTTGCTCCAGGGCACCTTTAACTGTAAACAGCAGGAGAGAGGAGTATTTCCTTCGCTTTGCAAACACACCTGATTTCAGCCGGGATGAAACCTGGCAACCGTCCAGCCGCAAGTCACCACTTCTTGTACTTGTAGGAAACAGTAATTCTCCCAGAATTCACCGTGGACCTCATCATTCTGCTTTGTGTTCTCTATGAAGCCAATCCGGCCTGGCAGCACTGACAGATGTTTTCAAGGACACTGACTGTTGGGAATAAATCAGCAGAAATCCCCAATCTAAACGCTGCACTCCACTCAATCACAGGTAGATAAAAATTGCAATTGAAAAGTCATCATATCCAACCCATCCAGTGGCGGGAAGAGGATTTCTGCTCAGCGACACCATGGACTGCAGGTGATCACGGCCCACTGGCCCACTCCAATTTATTCTGTTGCAATTTTCTCCCTTTCTTTTACTGACCTTATGCTGCTCCGCCCATTCTCTCTTCTGGTTCAAGCGCAATTGTAATCGTCCCTTCAGTTCAGTGCTTTCATAGTAATTTTCTAACTACTGTGGTCCACAATGGGTGAAATTTGGGAACATTAGGAGCTAAACTGTGGCAGAACATGAAGATGTGAAAACTCAACATGAAAACTTTTGTTGACCTTAAGGTTTCAGAAAGAAATCACTTTAACTCTGATCAGTCTGTGAAGCTAACAGGCTTAACCTGCTCTCGGTCACGTTTTCTTCTTTTTTGTTTGTGTTTCTGCTGCTGTCTGACACATTCATTTGTGTAAAGGTTAACAGAGAGAATACATTTGGGTTTACAGTCTGTTGTTTTAATATTAGCTTGTTAGTTGACTTAATGCCACCATTAGTGTTGACATGCCCTCCAGTAATAAATCTACACTGTGATCTCTGGCCTCACGTTCACACATGACACATCTTAAATTCACTCTGAGCCATAGAATAATATCTATGCATTTTCATTGTATTTATACATATATATATGAATTTTTAAATAAGAACTGGACTTTGTGCATATTCGGACAGATTTCAGTGAGGAATACATGAAATAAACACTAAGTAGACTGATTACAATAAGAGAATATTTTAACAGCATCTGTATGTAAATGATTCTGTCAAGTTTTTTGATTCATTCCACATTTTATGTAAAACAGAGTGAGCATTATGTTCTGTTTGAACAGCGGTATTTTGTTCCTGTAGGGATGAATAAATACATCCTCCTCCTGTTTATTATCCATTAAGGAAATCCATGAGAAACAGTGTCGACAGCTAGTGCTTCATAGCTGAACTTAACCTCCCACTCTAACCTATAAATAATCTATGAATTATGATCAGAACAGAGGTAGTTTTGCTGAAAAAGTAATTGAAGTTCATTTTATTTCATTTTATTTTCTATATAGCGCCAGTTCACAACAGAAGTCATTTAAGGACACCTTTCCAAAATAACAGGTCTATACGTTGTCCTTTTCTTAAACAAACTAAATAGCCTTATGTTATTTATCTTATTTACATGATGGCATGTCATTTCTGTCTACATGGATGGGCGTTTACAATTCTCTGCTCTCTGCATCGTGCATGGCGGATTTCCAACCCAATGCGTGTGCGCACACACACACACACACACACACACACACACACACAGGTGAGCACACTCCCACCAGTGGAAATATGTTGGCGTCCGTCTCCCCCCGTAATATTGTGTTATGTGACAAAAGCGTATTACTACCAGAGATGCAATTTTCCATAGCCCTCTACCAGTGTTGGGGAGTAACTGTAGCTACATGTAATGAAATTACAAAATAATCCTAATCTGTTTACAGGTGCTGAGAAAAAAAGAAACACAATTAAATTACAGTCAATCAAAATGCAAATACTATGTAGAGCATACTTTGATTTGATTGGGTTATTGTATTATACAATTGACAAATCAGTAATCAGTCTTGAGTACCATTGTGAGGTTTACACTCTCTGGTTTCAAAGTATGTTTTTAGGAAGTTTAAAACAATCAAAAACTAATCAAATGTTCTAAATTACATTCCTTTCAATTAGTTACATTACATTACAGTAACTAATAATCTGTAACTTATTACGTTTCATAATTAACCTTCCTAACAATGTGTGCTATAGCCAGGTTTACTGCAGCTGGAGAATTGCCCCAGGTCACATGGTCCTTACATGAACCCTTCACATGCATAATGCATTCCTTACCCTGGGCATCCATTAAGCCTTGTAGTGCAGGACGTGCACATTACTTCAGCAGCTCTTTATGTCTGTGAAGGAGCATTTATTTTGTGGTGGTGCAGTCACTTAGAGAGTCAATGGGAGAGAAAGACAGTGAATAGGAGAAAATGGGGGAGACATTTGATGGAGATGGAGTCATTTGAGCGTCATTTGACTGAGCTAATATTGGCATAGGCGCAGATTCAGATGAGCTTGCGCACGTTCTGTGTTCGTCTGGCTCAGTGCTGGCAAGGTTATGACTCGCACACTCCCTTTTTACTGGCCATCTATACCGTCTGCCGTGCTCACACACAGATTCTCAGTCATGCTATCTGCCCTTGTTACTGTCATCGTCAGCGGCGTGTGTCAGATATCCGAGCTTATTGACTTCTACAGGGTTCCCCGCTGCTGTCCGGCCCCTGAAGCCCTGCGAGGAAAAGCGGAGGGGACACAGTAATCGATTGGTTTGTGACTCAGACACGCTGCTGAGGTTCCTTGCCATCCCTCTGAGGCCAAATGTGTGTGCATTTCCCTCACAAAGTGTGTTTGACTGTCTCTGTTTGCATTTCCCAAAAGCCCACAGCAGAGCAGCAGCTCATATCATCCCATCTGCAAATGTCCATCATAACTCTCCACTTTCACATGGTTTCTAATTATGTTCAGTTGAATTTGAAAAGCCAAATTACACATCATTTGTTGAATAAAAATTGAAAAAGGCTGAAAAATGGCTAAGTTTCGCTGCAGTACAAATAAAAATCTCGACAATGTGACAATGTGTTTGGTGTGTTTTAGTAAGCATGTGCTTCACAGAAAACAGACTAATCATATGAAAATGAATGTGTGCAGAATTAATTTAGCACTGAATAACCATATGAGCTCAGAGTGGGCACGCAAATCAACATGTACATGTAGACTTTCTGCACAAAACACCTCAAAACAGTATTGCTTTTTTCCTTTGAACAATATAAGCCTCAATAAATGGTGTTATGGCCATTGGTCGGTGTATGTAAACAGTTTGATTTAGTTAGAATCACTCATAAAACTTATATGAATTCACAGTGTGGTGGGGACATTTTGAAGTAAATTCAAAAGCTGGAAACAACAGCATGTGGTGAGTGAAATATGTTCTAGCCTTTCTTCTGCCATTTGCATTTGGCATTTTGTATAGAGTCCCCTGCCTTCAGTAGAAACACTGTAGCACCCTGTAATGTAATAAATTCCTGAAAATGCAATATAGCTTGCACTTAAAAGTCCGTATGAAATCACATTCAGCGTTTAAAGGTGAAATATGTCAAGTGTGTGTTGGGAGCTGGTTGTTTGTTGATGTTAGCTAACTTCTTTTCTAAGCTAACGGTAGCTAGTGTTGTACGGTTTTGCAGAAGACAAGCAGTGAAGGATTTGGGTGCAAAATTATTTCTATTTCTATTTCTATTTATACAGCATTCATGGTCAGTTCACGAGCACAACTGCATGTTAAACGTTGAACATTGAGGTGTTTTACAACATATGTCATGCACAAAATGTCACCTATACGCTACTATTTGGCCCAACAAAAATAGTAGTATTTTATGGTTTGCCACTTCCTGGAAAATGAAAAAAAAGATATTCATGATGCATCCCGCACTCTGAGATGCATGTTAAGTTTCAGTCAAAAGAAACTCTTTCTCAAATTTGTATGTCCCTCCCCCATGACTACAATTTCCGTGAGTTACCGGCCGACGAAGAGGACTTACTGTTTAAAGATTTGTGCATATTCGTGTGAATTCTGAGTTTGAGTCCATGTTGTTCTAGAGTGTTGAAGCATAAGAACTTTTACGGAAAAAATTACCCGAGTCCTCTACGTGGAAAACAGTATGGCTGTAAAAATGGACATGGCAACCAAGACAGTCATTAGCTTTGAAATGGAGCTGAAGTCCACAAAAACACAGCTCCCAAAAAACAGACACTTCATGTAAGCTGACAAGCACGCCCAGATGTTTCAGATAGAACTCTAAAGTTCATTTTGAACTTGCAGGTTTATATTTGGTGTCCAATTAAAAGATTTCTCAATTTTTTTTTCATCTGTCCCCCATGATGACCAATTCCAAATGTTACCGACTGTTACCCTGAAGCTACCTAGCATTTCTGGGCTGCATGTATGTTGTTTTTTAATTGACTGTGCATTACATGTACTATGAGCAAACAAATACAAACCTCATTTAGGACAGGACACAGCAAGCGGTAGACACCAAAAGAAAAGAACTGTACTCTATATATTGTCAAGGAAAGCTAAAAGACAAAAATGTTTTCACCTCCAGCTGAAAAACATCAGCCTCTCCAACATATTAGTTCCTGTAAGGTTTCTTCTTGTCCTTGGTAGATTTAAGCTGTCGTGACATCCAGGAGGCTGATTTATTGACCAACTCATCTGACAGAAAAAGTTCCCTATCCATATTTTATCAACATTTATTCTGGCCAAAATTCATTTGACATTTGGGTGGAAACCTGAGCCAATGAGATATTTAATCAACAATTCATCAACCCCTCTAGCTTACTTTTCCATTAAATTAAATTAAATCTAAAAAACATTTTTCTTCTCTGTCTGACAATAGTCTCTTTCCCTACTTGTTTCCGCCCAAGGTCTGTGATGCTTATTCTGTTTTCAAATATTTAAACCCAAGACACCATGTTTTTTTCTCACATCGTTTCATCAAACAGAATTATTCTCGATGCCTGGTGCATTATTTAATTTTCACATTTCAAAAGAATTCTCACCAAAGTTCAGATTTTAAAGGATTTTTTAGATTTACAAAGTTTAACTTTCACTCTGTATTGTGAATAGAACTTGAGTTAATGTAGACGTTCACATCTTACAGGACTGCTTATTCATTGACTAGTTTTCACCAAAATGCCTTGAACATTAGTATTACTATAACATTGTAAAAACACAGGAACATTCTTGGCTGCAGTATTTACAATATGGAAAAGTGGAGGGACATATTGCAAAATACTATTACTATTCATAGGCTGTATATAAAAGGTCAACTTAGCCACAATATCACCCATTGGTTTGTGGACAACCATTTTGAAGAATTGAGTTTGGAATTTTGCCGTGGCCATCTTGGTGTTTTTGATGCCAAACACTTAGCAGCACTCCAGCAGGAGGGTGGAGTTACGGAAGAGTGAGTGGTGAAACTCAGCAAACTAGTGCCAACTTAATTAAAACACAGACCACATGGCAAACATCGTTATGTTAAACACCACCAAGTAATGTCAGCTACTTGCTAAATGTTAACACATACTGTAGCCTACAGACCATTCATCTATGGCTGATAGAACATGGGCTCATAATTACTATGGCAAACCTTTGTGGGGCTCTTCAATATGGAGTTACAGACACAAATACCAGTTCAAATTTTACTGAGCCAAAAGGAAGCCTTATGTTAACTTTGTCCAGAAGCGTTGTCGACTTCTCTAGGCTTGGAGGCATCTGGGATGGACCGTCACTGAGTAGAAACATGGATTGTGGTCAAATCAATTAATATTCAAGGTCTGTTTTGGGAAAATGGAAATGGACACTGTGCTCCGGACCAAAGACAAGTCAGACTCAGATGATCCTATAAACGCGAATGAAAAATGGTATGTGGAATATTTATGAGGTTTTATATGAATTTCAGAATCATATGAAAATATGAAAGGAGGAATGACATGGCATCTGGGGAAAAACGTGGATTGTTGTCAGACCAATCAGCATCCAAGTGTTTTTTTTTTGGAAGAAATGGATGCCATCTGCTCTGGACGAAATACGAAAAGGACCATCCAGACCGTTACCAGCAACAAGTCCAGAAACCAGGGTCTGTCATGGTTTAGGGTTGTGTCAGCATACAGGGCAAAGGTCATTTACAGTTCTGTGATGCACCATTAATGCTGAAAAGTACATTGACATTTTGGAGCAACACATGCTACGTTCAAGACGACAACTCTTCCAGGGACTCCCATGCATATTTCAACAAGACAATGCAAAACCATATTCTGCACACATTACAAAAGACTGGCTGAGGAAGACGAAGGTGCAGGTGCTGGACTGGCCTGATGTACTCAACATGAAAGATGTTGTGTTCATACTGTCTACAATAAAAAAACGTGTCAAAGTAAATTTTAATATCACTGCTTTCTTTTTTAATCTGCATTTTCCATACCATCTCAACAACTTCTTATTTGGGGTTGTAGCAAAACAGGGCTGAAGAAATGTTGAAACCCATTTATTGCCGAGTACGAGGCTCTGGTTCATCTTTGCTCATATCGCTGATGCCAGAGACAGTATTTCACTAAAGTGCAGAATTTGCAAAGTGCAGAGCTTCATAAATGCTTGTATTATCAATGGGAGTGCCAATCGCTAGATGGGTGTCAACTGGAGGTCGCTACCACTCATTTGACCTTTGAACTCAATTCTGCCCTGTGATATTCTCTAGAGGGTTGAATGAGCCAGCTGAACCATGTGTATGTTACTCCTGTCAATGAATTACTAGACAATTCCCCATTCCTGTATTCACGACTCACTGCACCAGTGGATTTTAAGTGAACACTACATCACTCACACTGTCCAGCTCCCCAGAGACTGTCAGCTGTGTCAGGAGGGATGATTTAGAGGGTTTCAAGTTTCGGCAGCTTGTCAAATAAACAAGGTTATACAACAGAACTAGAAAATACTTTTCAATATTTTATCACATATGAAGACCAGCTGTCCTCTTCCTTTCCATTTTGGTTGTGCGCATTTAGGGTCCAGCAACATTTAAATCAGCCAAAACAGCCTCTAGGTGACCTTACCCTAAAAGATCACAGGCTGCTAATCAAGTTCGACTGACCTTGGTTCCCTGTAACCGGCGACTAGCGCTATGCTTCATTCGCCAGCCGACCAAGCATGAAATGATCATTGGGATCCAAACTGTGAGGTCTGGTATTCTGCTGAGCCTCTGTGTTGGCAGGGTAGTTTGGTTACTGGCATAAATCAGGTGTGGGGAGAGGAAGGAGACTATTATCCAGATGCCATCTATTTTTAGACAGTGAGGGAGATGGATGGAAAAGAAGCGACTTACTTCTGCAACAGGAGACTGATATGGAAAGGATGAGAGGAAAATCGAGAAGGGAAAAGAAAGAACAAAGGAAACAGAGAAAAGAGGATGAGACATATAGGTGGCTCAAAGGCTTAATGACCATTTGCACAGCTCATTGGTCAGGAAGAACAACCCTGGCAACCTTGGCGCAGCTCAGAAAAAGCCATCCATATATGTGGCACTTTACAAGCTGCATTAGCTACCTTATCCCGCCTATATTACCTGCCTGCCATTGACATGCACCATCACACGTGGCCGCCTGCATCATGAGTCTGAGACAGGTCTCGATCTACACTGACATGGTTCTTAGAGGCATATTGTAGGACTACGTCAACCATAGAAATAGCTGCATACATTTGTGAACAAGGGCAGCCTCAGAGGACAGTCACGCCAGACTCCAGGAAAAGGTGTAACTCTTTATAAGTCAGTGTATTATTTATGTGTTTGTTGTAGCTTATAAAATTGGAATAAGAATAATGTTGTGTGTATGCAATAAGAATATGTTGCAATTTTGCAAGTTCATACCTACATGCTGCCATCATCACCTATGTGGGCTATGTTTCCCTATGATTGAATTTGATTGGTTTACAGTTTGATGTGCATCTGACGTTGGTGTGTTGACAATTTGATGGGTAGTCTTTTCCATTTGAGTGGAATTTCAAGTTGACTTTTTATTACTTCATCCGATCATACTTCTGTTAAAAAGTTCACTTCCTACCACAGCTCATTTTTTCTTTCTTCTGGTTCTTATTCTTCTTCATTTTAATATAGATAAAAGCCTGCCATAACTTCCTATTATTATTCAAAGTCTGAACCATCCAAACAACTGTTTTCACGCTAGAAACAAACTGAACCATAGTTCAGTTTGATACAGCCCAAGACCTGGACGTTGGTTTCACACCTGCAATTTGGTTTGGGTCAAACTGAAAACTCTGAATATCTGGACCAAACGACAAAGACACAAGCCGAGAGAATATCCAAAGTATCACATACAAATGTAACTAGATATCCAGTACATAACCAATAGCTGACTGATCAGCTCATTTTTGAAGTTTTTCTACTTTTTAAAATTTACTTGTCATTGCCTGCAGTGCCATTTCAGTGCGCTTCCTCACAATGCTTTTGACCTTCATATAATGAGCTTTCCCTTCATGCAACACAGGGCTGTGCCATCAGTCAGTTTTTGCTCAGCCAAGCTGCCTGGCACACCATCAGGTGCAATAACAGAGCAGGTGCTTGAGTCTCAGAGCTGTGATTGTGTTTTAAACAGGGTATTTCCTCAAGGCTCCCCTCCCTGCTTCTCTCTCACAGCAGCTGGACTCCATGCTTGCCTAATTAATACAGAAATGCAATAGTCAGATTTTGCATTATTTATTCAATGCTTAAGAATAGTTATGAGCAGATTTCACACATGAACTGGATGCACAACATATTCCCATTCTTCATAAAATGAAGGCAAATCAACATTAATGTATGGTTTGCATTTTTCAATATTTTCATCCTGTACGCAATTATCATATCTGATATTATATTGCATATAAAACAACCTGATGCAAAGAATAATTATTCACACTATGTTTCGTGTAGTTACCTAGCATTATGTTGGCGTGTAACAACATCATCTGATATGTTATCTTAAAGGCAAAGTCTGTAACATTTTCTATAGACTCATACAATAATAATCCATCTTAATCATCACCTCTGTCAGTGTTTTTTTTGCGTCAACCTTCATACAGTGAGTTTGTATTTCCAGGCAATAACAGCAGAAGAACAGCAACAACAACAAAAAACAGAAGAATGTGTGGGCAGAACAATATAAAAACGAAACTGCTCTTCTCACTTTACTACTTATAGAGGGACTACAGTTCTGTCTGAGAGACAAAACTAAAGGAGAAAGACAAAAGAGGAAGTGTATGCTTTGGTTGAATTTTCCCTCTAGAACATTCCCAGTTTTGTGAGTTTAAAATAAAGTTTTATTTTCTGATTGCTCCCTCTCTCCATTTAGTCTACTGCTCGCTCAACCACTGCTCTCTCTTCCTTGTTTGCTGAGTGGAGAGGAGGGGCCAAGTTTGAACACGTCTGTGTACAAACACAAGCAAAATATGTTACATACTTTGCCTTTGACATTAGATAAGGCAACTGGTAATTTTAGCTGCTAAAATTTCTGCGTAAAGTTAGCTAGCATTATGTTAGCATAGAATATAACATTGGCTAACATTATGTTATATAATAGCTTAACATTAGGTAAGCTACTTGCATTAAGCCACTGAACTGCACATGTTAATAAATTAGATCTCTACTGGATCACAAATGCAGGACTCTCCTGGTGTGCAAATAGTTTAAAAATATGCACTGAAGCTGAAATACCTCTGTATTACTGTTAGTAAGTATAATTCTGTGACATACGATTTACACCTGTCAGTCTATGATGTTTTATCCAGTGTTTAGTGTATTTTCTCGTAAAGTTGATATGATGCCACAGATCAAATGAAACATGCTGTTACAATTTGAATATTGCGGGAAATATAACATTTGATATAACATAACTGTATAAGTTAAATATATAAATAAATATATAACACAGGCCCAGTCGCTTTAGATAATTTATGGTGGAAATGTTACATATAAAGGATATAAAGGATCATTTTAATTACTGTTAAGTATTGTCAGACTTTGGACATTATGATTTTCTTCATATGAAGGAGCTGCCCTCACAGAACCACAATGCTCCTGCCATTGAGCGGCTGAAGTCAATGCATGTTAGAGGCTTTTATTTCTGCCTCTGCATCCTTAAATAGCATGTTGACTCCTGCACAACTGCGCTCACTTTTGGTGTTTGGTGATTACTATTGGATTTTGATCGTTATGTAGCATAAAGAGACATTTTCCTCCCTCCATTTTGCCTGGGGACATTTGTTAAGTTGCTTCACACACCACCTGTTCTCTGGCATAAATGAAACATCCTCCTATAGATTGTTTTATTGTAAAAACTACAGAATCCAGCCAAATACCAGCAGCCATCTGAGATCTAAAACTGGTATGGTGGAGGTTTTCTACTAAAAAAATAAATAAACAGATGGAAATGAGTCTCAAGTAATAATTAAGAAAACCTCTATATTTGCTATCTTTTTGATAAATAATGTTAGTATTCAGTTTTCTGTTAACGTGAATATAAACGATTCTTTTGTTAAGAGATAAATGGGAATATTTCATCTTGTGCTGTGTGTAGCCAGAGGGGTTGCATCATAATGGTTGGTGTCAAGGTGCTGCACACTATGTGTCCTAAAAAAGAAGCTGTTTCTTTCCCATTTCGTTGTACTTTAATGTTTTATTCACTTCCCAGTCGGCACAAGCAGCTGAAGGGACTGCGTACGGGTCATACTGCCCCTGCTGCGTTCAGCTTGGGGAATCCCTTTGTGGCAGGCCTTTCTGATAACACAGTACTGCCTGATATTATTTGGCTTTAATCCATTATAATTTCAGACACACTCTGAGCCCATGCGCCAGAGTTGTGAGTCCTCATTAGTGGTAATAATATCCAGCTGGCCCCTCTCGATGCCTACCAATGAGCCCGAGGCCTATTGACAAGGAAAAAAAAAATGCTGCTGCTTTGACTCAGTGCCAGACAGCAGAGGAATACGGTGTGTTTAATGTGGGAAAGAAGAGGAGGTCATATAAATGCCCGACTACAGCAGGAGAACGCAAAGGAAGAAATGTGTCGAGACAAATGTTGATGCTCCTTTTGTTAGACTTTGATTAAGTCTTGCCAACATGTATGGACCACAACAAACATAACCTATGACCCTGTATAATCCTGTCTGTCTTAAGTGTCCAATGAGGATGTTGCGCTTAATGAGGGTCAGTGGAATGATGCTAACCCCGGCACTGGAAGTGCAGCGCTCCTACTACTGAGCTACGCAAGACCAGTGTTGACTCATCGCTCATAAATATGCATGTTTCGTGGATGTCTGTGTGTTTGTACTGATCAAGGCCTTTTCAGCAGGGGTCTCTGGGCAGAGTGCATGAAAAACACACACGCAACACAACAGATACTACATGTAAGATACAGTAAATACTACACTAATAGTACACTGTCGCCATGGTAAACACCAGCACTGTTTGTCCCAAAAAGCATGAACACAATTCAAAAAACAATGATTTTGTTTTTTTATGAACAGCAGCCCACCCAAGTGTACAGAATAGGTCTGTGAAGCACACTGCAGTAACGGCAACTTCCGCATCTGGAAAATGAATCCAACACAGAAATGTCAACACTATCAGCAACTTGAGGCTGTCTCCAAAAGTGTGTCAATCCCCACAGTCAAAGCCCCATGTTAAAATGCCCAACTTTACAGCAGAAATAACATGTTTATAGCCTGTTTATAGCTGGATACCAAAAAAAAAAGATTTGGTCTTTATAGAGCTGCCTTTGCCAAAGTTAGGTTTGGGACCCAAAATCGGTTATTGGTTCGCCAATTGGCAGTGTAAAAATGCGTAACAATGATATAAGTAGATTTCCTAATAAAAAAGTGAAAGTGTTCTCTGTAGAGTTTAGAAATATTGACCTCAGTAAACTCAGTGAAATACAGAGGAGATGCCTCAGTCGTAAAAGACGAAAATTACATAAAGGATGTAATAAGTTGACAGATGTAACAAATCCAAGAAGACATACAAGACATAACCAACATAAAAGACGTAACAGGACAAAAATTATGTACACACTGTAACACAATGAAAATCATGGAAAAGACTATTAGTTAATGTTGTGTTATATGCTAGCCTAGCAACTGGTAATTTAGCATTACCACAGAAAGTTAGTTAGTGTTATTTTAGCATATAACATAACATTAGCTAACATTATGTACTAGCTCAACTTTAGATAATGCAACTGGTAATTTAGCTATTACTGGATATGATGCCACTGACAGGTGACTAAATAAAACGGCCATTAATTGTTAATTGTTGGAAACATTTAATATAAGAACACAAATCAAATAAATAACCTAGGCCCATAAGGCCTCGTCATTTTTAGATATTTCAGTGCAAAAACGTCACAGTTTCATATTAAATTGGTTTCTATTACAGCATTGTAACATTATGCCACAAACTAATGGCATTAAGTTCTCTCATCTGAAATGATTGAACCTACTGCAAATCAGAGAGAAACTTTTAGAAGTTGAGTGATTAAAGCTTTAAAACACATGTCATTTTGTATATTCTACTTGCAGGTTACAGTAGTTAAACACATGAGAAGTTAATACTTGCTTGAACTGCACACTCTAAAGTGAAGGTAAGATTACTGCTTTCGGCTTGAGCAATTCATCTAGGTGTCATTTAAATGATAGCATTTTAGTGTTACCACACAAGTGCTTCAGTTCTACACAACTGACAAGTCCATATCAGCTAGATTCGACATGAAATAAAAGAGATCTACTGTCCATTCTGTAGTGTGCAGAATGTGTGTGCGTTGCTGGTTAGCGTCTGGTTGGCAGGGTAACAGATCAGGTGTCCTTGAGGTGATGGTCTGTATTCAAGAGAATCCCTGCTGCTGAAGTGTCCTTGATTTCCCAGCAGGCCTCATGCTCAGACCTCCCTGGACGTGGGATAACAAAAAGAGATGTATTAATAAACTCTCACATCCAATCAGCGTCTAATTTACACATTGACTGATCCTGAGGTCTCGATGAGTATGTGAGACACAATGACAGCCGTCAATCACACCAACGCGGTGAAAGGTTTTCTGAAGGACAGTACCGGAGGCAGTGTAATGTATGAGATGTGTCTCATAGCAGCACTTGAGACGCAGTCTAGACTGCCCACCCCTCCCGGGTGTCTACTGGTACAGATTTAGGTTGTTTTGCTCTTGTTTCCAGACATCTGGGTTGGCCATTAATAGACACTGTCCTTCTTTCTGAATCCTCAGCAGGGAGGCGTGATTCCTGATCACCACCTCTAAACTCACATAAACGTCCCTGTCTCGCCCAGAAAATAGGCCAGGAAAGGTGACTCTTCAAACTTGTAAAATATGAATCTGGGTTTGCTGTGTTTATTTTGGCTTCAGTATTTTGCTTCAAGGAAAGTGGTTTTAATATTTTCAAAGAAAGTTCATTGATAGGATACATCTGAAAGTTTGTCCGTCAGCAGATTTCCCATTTGTTTTTCACTTTGCTAACTATTGAAGCACATTTACAGCTTAGATTTCCGTGTGAAACTCTCCCAGTTGTGGTATTATTCATTTAACATCTGTGTTACAAAATATCTGGGTCTTTCACGAGATGTTAAAAGCACATGCTCGTGTTCATAAAAACGTCAAGGTAACTCCCAAAGTGCATTTCAGCAAGAAACAAACGTTTCCATTGTTGAGAAAAGTGAGAGCACAAACTGCACAAACCACTTTTAAAAACTTTGGTTGAATTCAACAACTTTGGCCCTGTGTTTTGTTCTGCATTTTGAATTCTATAATGCCCTGATTTGAACCTGTCTGGATCCATAACAATGGAGGCTGAAGTTCATGAGTATTGTGGTGTTTTGACCCCATCTATCATGCTAATATTGATGATATTGTTACAACTAAAGGTGAAATGAGAAAAACGGATGGAGAAAAATGAACCATGCAACCACAAGAACCATGCAGCAGCGCCTCCCACTTCCTCCCACTTCTCAACCCAGTAACATGGAGAGAAACCGACAAATGAACAATGTGGGGATGATGAAGACTGCTAACTAGCACATGTGGTTAAAAGCAATGCAAAGTGCAAACACCCTAGTGTGATTTAGATGTAACAGCTCGATGATGCCAAAATGACCACGTCATCCGCAAAAAGCCAAAATGAGGTCACCGAATCTGACACCCTTCACCCCTTGGCAGCGCCAAGAAACTCTCTCCATAAAAATTATGAACAGAATCAATGACCGAGGGCAGCCTCCAACACCCACCGAGAATGATTCTGACTTGCTGCTGGCAAGCGCTCACTGTGGGAATACAGGGACCAAACGGCCCATAGGAGCAGGCCTGGTATCCCGTACTCTTGAAGCACATGTGGACTGGTTGGGCATTCTCCCATGCACCCTCCAGCACTTTAACGAAGGAGAAGAGTTGGTTGCTTAATATAAAAAAACAAACAAATCAGCTTTGCAAATGTTTCAAGGAATGCAGTGCATTCAACATTTGTCAAACAGGTCAACAAAATGTGTTTGGGGGAAACACACATAAATAGTCATGTGAATGAAATATAAGAGCAAATTATGGCTAACGCTATCAACAAGAAGCTTTCAGGTATACCAGACCATAGATATAGAAACAGGAGATGGGAAATATGTTTCCCTTTGACTGTACCAAAGCAGCGCCATCTTATGAAGATCTCTGAATGTACAGTAGTTGTAAGCAACAGAAAACAATCCTGGGAAAGTAAATTAGCTGGAATTACTTCTCACATGTAAGGCTACATCCACACTAATATGTTTTTTATTTAAAATGCATAACTTTTGCTTTTACACCTACTCCAGCGATTATATGTCACAATCATTTATTTTAACACATTCTGAATGGATATAAATGGATAATGCACCTACATGTTTGTTTTGAACATTTCTTTTAAGCTTTTCCGACTGGGCCGTGTGAGAATTCGCAGCCAGTACCTAACATAGCACTAGCCTATTGTTTGTTGAAGATCGTTGTGTCCTCTTCGCTCTCTCCAGTCGGCCTCCGCTTCCCCGCCCAGTCCTCGTCTTCACTGGCTCCCAGGTGAAATGATGATCGGGTCCGTCCCTTTCCACCCCGTTCCCTATCAGCAGGTTATGAGAAGTAAAACGCGCTATAGCATTTAATTAGCTAAATCAAAAAATTCAAATGAATCATGCTAATCCAGTCTGACATGATCTACTTTCTCCATGTCTCTGAGCACCAACACAATTAAAAGAGAAAAAAAAGAAGTAAGGGATTACTGCATTGACTGTAAGACATGGGTGCATGGGGGAGTTCAACTTCAAACCCTTTTTAATGCCTTGCATGTTAACTCAGTTTGCGCACAAAGGAGCAGCACAACGGACAACTGCATGCATTACCAAGGACACTGAGGTCATGTCATGTATATTTCAATGGCAGTATGAGGGGTTTATGAACATATGGGAAGTTGACCACTTTTAACCCAACAGCAATTACTTTAAGTTAATAGAGGGATGTTTTCCTTGCCGAGTTGAGAAGGTCTTAAAGTATGTGGATCTTTACGTTGGGAAATAAAATTGACGCCAGGTTAAGTTTAGGCAAAAAAAAAAAACCCAACTTGGTTAGGGTCAGGAAAGGGCTTGTCCCATAAAGTAAAAGAAACAAATAAACCCAGCATTTACCTTTAGTTTGAAAAGAGACATGAACACTAGTCAACTGCATGGAAGTCCATGTAGTTCTAAACTGATATCACTCGTGGCCTCAATTACCTTTTGCCATTTGCATCTTTTCGTCTTTTAGTGATTCCACAACTGAAACCACCACATATAACTTTTCACTTGTCCAATTCTCTCTACACACAGAGGTACAGTAAATCAGGTGCATGTGGTGATGTTGGATACAGTGGTTACAGACAGTAAAAGGTCCCACATCCTCAGCCAAACCCCACGGGCTCATTGGTGAAATAACTAGAGGGAAACCAGAATAACATCAATCATGGACTTCATTTTAAGACAGGGGGGGATAAATGGGAGCAAGGTAAGCGTCTTTGCTGCCGACAGGGTCTTCAAGGAACATTAATGCTTAAGAAATTGATGTAATTATTCCCTATCACAACTCAGCTATTATTGATTCAATCAACAGGATGGGTTGTGATTGATTTAATAAGTGTTTGTTTAATTCTTGGGAGGCAGGTTTGCATGTAAATGAGTATTTTGTTTTTCCAGCTGGTGTTATTTTCTTAAATTGATGGGGAATGCCTCTGACACTAGCTGTTGGCCTTAAGCCACTTGTGCAAATGCAACTGGGGGTTTTTATCGTGTCCACGTAGATGTCTTCATCTGCCTGGCCTTGATATGGATGTTACACAAAGGACTTAAATAACACTCCCGGTGTCCATTATACGGTGCCAGAGAACACCTATATGATGTGTAGGGCTCAGTCGAATATAGTTTGTCCCATAAGGTTGACTTACTGTCACCAATAGGTGTCCTTATGACTATATTAATGAAACTGACCAAATGTAAAGTTACTCAGACAAAGCCTCTAGGGAGAGTTTGTTCAAATTCAGTGGCTGGAAATTGCAAAAATGGGGCAAAAATTGCATATTCAAACCAAAATTACAGATTTTGCCTAAATTTGGTATGTCTTTGGCAGGCCCTAATAAACTAAAATAAAGTTACATTTCTAGCCAGTCATGGAAGGCTGTAACTTGCTAACTGGTCTTAATTAGAATGCCATTAATCCTCAAGGGGGTAGTTATTTCTGATAACAAGTGTAAGCATTGTGTGTGTGTGTGTGTGTGTGTGTGTGTGTGTGTGTGCGCACCTGCGTCCTAACATCTGTATAGAATAATGCAACCTGATCATCGACAGCTCAGATGAAGCTTAAATTAGAGGCTAGCTGCTAATTGCTTCAGTGTGAGGAGTGATAATGAAAGAGAGGAGGAGAAAGGTGTTAAAGAGGAAAAAGGAAGGGAATAAATCTGCTCTCAGTCTACTCATTTACATATGCATACATGTACACTTTTGTGATACAAACGCTAATATATTTTAGGTTCCATCCAATGAAAACAAAATGCTGCTTTACTGTTCCCTCCTTCTCAATTCAGCGGGTGAATTACAATATCCCGTCACCCCCGTCAGTGATGGCAGAGCCTAACGAGTCATCTCATTATCACCAGTATATGCTTGTACAACGTTTCCATCCAATTACAGCCTCTTCAAATGTACATGAAGGTGTCATATCTGATGTGCCAAGATGCCTAAATCCCAAGACAAAAGCAGTTTGATAGCAAAACATAAAGAGTTGTCAAAGAAGTGCACTACGGCACACAGAGGTGCTGTGACCTCTTTTAAGGTCAGTCTTTTAAGGTCTTTTACGGTCAGATTCGTTGGTTGCGTACCCATGCCACACTTTATGCTCCAAATGTTTTGTTTTAAATTGTTTCGCTGTGATCTTTGTGGATTGTGGATTGTGCTCAGACCAATCAGTACCCAGGTCTGTTTTTTTTTTTGGAAGAAATGAATGCCATGTGCTCCGGACGAAATACGAAAAGGACCATCCAGACTGGTACCAGCAACAAGTCCAGAAACCAGGGTCTGTCGTGGTTTAGGGTTGTGTCAGCGCAAAAGGCAAAGGTCATTTACAGTTCTGTGATGCACCATTAATGCTGAAAAGTACATTGACATTTTGGAGCAACTCATGCCGCCTTTAAGACGACAACTTTTCCAGGGACTTCCATGCATATTTCAACAAGACAATGCAAAACCATATTCTGCACACATGACAAAGACCTGAATGAGGAAGAAGAGGGTGCAGCTGCTGGACTGGTCAGATGCAGTCCCCAGTAGAGAACATGTGGAGCATTTTGAAACACAAAACATGACAGCGCGGACCCCGTACTGTTGCACAGCTTATGACGTGTTTGCAGCAGTTGGTAATTACTTTACTGTCCCAACATTGTTTTTGGGATGTGCTGCAAGAATCAAAATTGAGTTGAAAGATACATTTCAGTGTATTGGTTTCAGTATAGCTCAGGTATCATTTTTGTCATTTTAATTTCACATTACGTCTCATCTCTTTCATATTTAAGGTTGTAATTACTCACAAGGCTTGGAACTGCTGAGATTGTATCAGTGTGTCATATGACCAGTCACAGTGAGAAGCAGTGGTTTTCATAGACCAGAAAAAAAAACGCGCTTAGTCGCTCGGATTTATGTCATTAAGAACATAAAATAAATGAAAATGTAGTGACAAGCCTCCATTCTGTCAAAATGTAAACATTAAACTCAATTGAGATTTAGGTGGACCGGCCTATAAATTAAGACCGGAGCCTTAATTTATAGGCCGGTCCACTGCCAAGTTCTCATTCACAGCGACAGAAAGTGCAGACAGACTCCTTCCTCACTTCTTAAACTTGTAAATTCATTCATGTTAGGAGTGTGTGAGGAACCTCTGCTACTCTTGCTGTGACTGATGATAGAAAAATCTTGGCTTAAAAGCCTTTGGTCTAATTAATGTCTCCTGGCCGGGGCTCTACGTTAGGGTTCAAAAGGTGGGATTCCCCGTCTGCTCACGCAAATCAATCAAATGCAGTTTTGTTATCGGTACTGTTTTCTGACTTGAAACTTTTAAGGTCTGGTGATTTTCTACCCTTTTTTTCATTGTCGACTAACCCCAGCTGTGAATTCATCTTACATGCGATGCTGTCCATGTATCTAACCCAATGCAGCTTTTTGGTCTATGCTGTAGCATTGTTGTCTGAAAAAGATTAAAAACACACCACTGAGCCTCGTTTTTTGCACTGTGTCGCACATTTCTTCTTTATAAAACACAAGGGAACACTAGTTTTTAACAAAACAGTTCTAAAGTCTAATAAAGACTGTCACTGTTTTACCGTCTCTGGAGGCTGCAAAGCAGGCTGTGGTCTGCCAGGGTGGAAACTCACTGCTGTGTGTGTTTCTGTATTTGTGGCATCCTTCTGCGATTTTTATGCCATTTAAGTTTTAATAATTAGTTGTAAATGTCAGTACGTAGAACTGGGTGAACTGTATCCCTCTAGCTCTGTTCACACTTGGTACATACTCGATTCATACATATTTTCTTTGATCAGAACACAAGTGGGCAGCCGCTGTTTATACCTGTGTCTATGGTGCATCTCCGAGGTACCTAGCTGAACACTTACGACTACTTTGCTGCCTATGTTACCTCCACTAGAAGACCCATGTATGGTTACGTCAGTCTAAAAATGCTTCAAAAACTAATATCAACAGTTGCTAATAAACATGTACAGACAATTTTACTCAGATCCCTTAAAATGTCAGTGTTTGTGGCATATTAAAGGTTCAATGTGTGATATTTAGTGACATCTAGTGGTGGAGTTGCGAATTGCAAACCAACCGAATACCGCCCCCACCATCACCTTGGTTGCAAAAAACATGGAAGTCTCTCGTTAGAGCCAGTGTTTGTTTTGAACGTTCTGGGCTTTTTAGTTCAGGGGATATTAACTCTATTCCAAACTCAGACATACTATGTTAATACTGGATGCTACTTGCCACGAAATGGATATTTTTAAACAATGCAAATGATTGATTTTTATTACTTTATTAGCCATGTTTACAATATGATGAAAACGTCAAAAATGGAAAAACTTCCTCAATTTCACAAAAAACATTTTTATGCTTGACTGGGCAGTGAGACAGGAGGACTGAACACACTGGACATTTCATTCACATGACTCATGGGCTGTTTTCTGAGCATCTACGTGAATGTTCGTAGATAAAGCGGAATAAACAACAGAATGCGCTACTCTGTTTATTTCAGCCGTGTGTAACAAAGCCTGTACCACCACTTTCTGACAGCACTACCCTGCCTTTATTTACGTCAAACCTTTTTTCTGTCTTGTGATATTTCAAACAATTTCAAATATGTTTGCCAATTATACAGAAACACTGATTCTGTCTTAGAGAGTTAGGGCCCAATAACCCTCCTCTTACCATAAAACCACCGTCACCAACAATCTTGTGTAATGGCCAATGCAGGATTGTTCACACCCCACCTGTGCAACCTGCTAAGCGAAAAGCTGGGGTGCAGCCAAAAACCAGCTCAACAACTCACTCCCTGCCAGTCGCTCCTGCCAAAATCAAGTTGAGTGGAAGAACAGCCTCTTCATGAACATGATGCACAGTATCTCCAAAAAGGACCTACAGACTTTTCTGATATAATTTAGGTGTTAAGAATACACCTGCAGAAAGACATGGAGCCACTTTCCTCATAAAGAACTAGATCAATAGACATATAAGTGCATTCGCTGCACTGAAGTCTTGTCGGAAAGACAATATAACAGTGCAAGCATATATCTCCTTCATATGGCCTTGGCATTTCTCTTCAGCTGTCCTCTTATCTTTTTCCCTGCTGAGTTATCTCCTCATCTTGTCAGAAGATGGTTCTTATTCATACGCAAGTCCGGCCAATACGTCAAGAGGCAGCGAGCTTTAAGTTGTGTCCTTCGCTCCTTCATCCCCTCTCTTGGGCTGCCCCACTTGTGCGCCTTCACCTCTGGATCACCCTCTTCCACCGACTGCCACTCTGTTCCAGTGGAGAGCATCCGTCTAGGCTCTCCAGCGCTGTGACCTTGCACCATGAGTGACGTTCAGAAGCAACCGCAGTTAATATCTGGCATTGAAATTGAACGTGTGATTGAGGACAGAGGGTGAGTGTACGACATCTTTATGGGGGGGGGGGGGGTTGCAGGAACATGTATAGGCCTCATGAGACCCACAAAGACCGAGAATAGACTCAAACTTGCTGTAAATAATACATTTTATATCGAAAAGGCTATTGACTTTACATGAGTTCTACATAAAAGACAAACTTTTTCCAAGATATCACTCATGCAACCCTTTAAACCTCTGAGTTTTAAAGGTCCAGTGTGTAAGGCTTAGGGGGATTTAGGAGGATCTAATTGCAGAAATGGAATATAATATTCAGAATTATGTTTTCATTAGTGTATAGTCACACAAAAATGAGAGTCACTGTGTTTTTGTTACCTTAGAATGAGCCGTTTATATTTACCTAGGGAGGAGGCCGCCACGTGGCTCCGTCGTGTTTCTACAGTAGCTCCAAACTGACTTACTCTTCTTTTTTTCCTGTTTTATAGCAGGTGGCATCTAGTGTTCAGTTGCATTACCATCAACTACTACGCTTGAGTGTGGGCCAGAGTTAAATTCTCTGGGCTGTTCATTTGGTTTTTAATCTGTAACTTCACCACTAAATGTCACTAAATATCACGCACTGAACATTTAACATTTCTGCAGTGAAAATGTGTACAACTCAGCATTTGTATCCTTCTTTTTAATACCGTAGATTTACTAAAAATGTCATTGGGTAACCTGTGGTGCTTTTGTATATCATTATCTAACTGACATAATGGCTAATCAGCTAAGTTTTGCCTGAATGAATTAAAGTGCTGTTAGTCCTAATTACTCTGATATGTAAATTTCCAAAAGCGTGTGTTGTAGTTGGTTTGGATTGAGGTTGTATATGTTCCCGTCAGCCAAACCTCATTTGTGACCAGATAAGAGACCTCTGTCCCAGTCTCGCTGTGGCTGTTTGGTTCGTCCCCAAGGCCGGTGTTTAAAAAGCCCTAACTCAAATTAGCATACTTTATTTAATTTACTCTGATGTAATTTGAAGTATCTGTGATGGATTTGGCCCGATCGAGATGGATCTTATTTCATTAATTATTTGTGATCACTTGACCCACTTTCCAAAGTTATATCTTTAAGTACAAGAGGCAAGATAATTAATTTTATGTGACCCTTTCTTTATTGCAGGAATGAATATGAATGTGGTATCAGCATGTGAAGGTGTGTGAGACATTACATAAGATTAGTGTGAGAGGAAAATTCCCCTCAGTGCGTTCATGGGGTGAAAAATTCACTCGTTCAAGTACAATGGAGCTCATTTCTGTCCAAAGAAGACAATGTATTACAACTGGTATCCCTAAACCTGCTGAGCTGGTGTCCTTTGCCTAATTATTTGGAGCAGTAACTGCTGATCTGGTAGGCTTCGTAAAGCACCGTGACCCATGGGTGAGGACCAAAGGGCAGGTGGCTGTAGAACCACAGACTGTATAAAACAAGTGGACATTGCCACAGCGGTGTCATCCATTGTCAATCCATCCATCCATTGTCAAATCTTAACGCAGGATTTCAAAGAAGGACCACCAGAACAAAAGTCCGAACCAAAGTCTCAACCAAGGTTCATATTTGTGTTATATTGTATGTATTTGGTCTGATTTGTTTCACTTTCACTGCAATTTTGGCAGCGGACTAATACAACCTGCCATCATCTACGTTTGCTGCATGTCCCTTTTACAGACAGCCATCTGATGTCGGCATGTTGTTGTTGCATCTTTTGTTTTTTCTTCTTCTTCTTCTTCGTTTTTGACACTATACATGCACCAAAGCATGGTTCATGCAGATCTCTTTCAGTCGGGCCAAAGAGCAGCCGTTCGCTCCGCACCGTCGTTTGAGGGAAACAGAGTTGTGTATAGTCAGACAAAGCAAATTGATCATTTTGTTCATTTTCATGCTTTCATGCTATCTGTGGGGAAGCTTTGAGGATGCTCTGAGTTGTAGTTTAAAAGCTTGTACTTTTAACGCGCCATATTGTATTGTATAAATTTGCCTGCCAATGAAGTCGGACCATAGAAATAACCAATTTGGCTCGGTTCAGCGCACGCGGTAATGACTGCATTCTCCATCGACGGCTTTGTGCTTTGATTGCACTGTCAACTTGTCCTTTCTTCCTTTTTCATAAACCAAACGGCAATTTAAGTTCCCGCTCGCTTTTATGAGATTGCCTTGACGCGCATTCTTTTTTTGCCCCGTTCTTACTCTCCTCCATTTGCCGTACTTGCCGTGCGACTTAATGAGGATCGTTTGTACGAGCAAACAAAACCAGCGCTTGCTCTTGTGCTGACACTTCACTGTCACTTCAGCAGCGTCTGTTTGTTCTCTCGGCGTCTTTGGGCTCTCTAAATATACACCGCAATGCGCTGAGGACACTGGAAAGGTGCAGATTTGTCAGGAAATATTAGACACAGTAGTGTTAGTGCTGAAACGAATTTACCTCATTTTCTGGCAAGTAAAGAAGCTAAATCTCAGGACAAGTCGATTTAAATAAGTGTTTTACTGTTTTTTTTTTTTTATTCGTCAAGACTGTTTTCCCTCCGCAGTCCATTGTATCTCCTCTCTCAGCTGTTTAAACCCTGCATCCTCTCTCCGGCAGCGTGCATAAGCCCCAATGCCCTGCAGTGAAGACTTTAAAAACATGCTGCTTTTAGATGCAGGCACCCGCTGTCTGTGAGGCTTGACATGCCATGTTGAGGAGATGGATTTGGGTAATGGTCCAGCAACAGTCGGGGCATTACGCTGTCTTACGGAGGAACCCACAGAGAGAATGGGACAAGAGCAGGACTCAGGACTCCCACATACCTTTGAATGGGAGGTGGTGGTATTCTCCTACATGTCATATTAGTGCTCATTTTACTGATGGCGGAAAAATATGCAAATTTGATAAAAAATTAAAAAAAATCTCATTTTTTTTGTCAGCGATCCAACAGTGCCTCCTCCATTTCTGTCTCATACTTTGGATGTCTATCAGGTTATGAAACAATAATTGTCATTGTGGGAATATTAATTGTTGTTTAATACAGGAAAATGCACAGTATTTTAATTTCTGCCACTAGGGTCTCTCAATCAAAACAATAATAAAAGATGCAGTAGTAGCGTTCCATTTCTAGCTGAGGTAACGTCGTTCTGTGACGTCTTCAGTCTTGATTACGAGCGTGATGTCAAAATGAAAACGTGAAAGAATTTATACATTTTGGCCTCACCAAAGCCAGTGACAATGCAGAAGAAATGTGCTTTAGTGGAGCGGTACTCCATGAAGAAAGCAACCAGCAGCTAGTAACGAGCTAACATTACTTGTGAGTTTCGGCTGCAGTGGACATTTTGACATTCCTTCCTCAACTCAATTGTAATGTGTATTAAGGAAGCAAAAGTCAGTAAAAAGATGTAGATGTTAAAGAAATTCATCACAGATTTTTGTACATTTGGGTCCAGGAGAGACACTGAAGTTCACCTTTGGGTCTTGACCTGAGAACGTTTTGGAAGTTCTGCAGAAGATCATGGGTGCAGGATCATGCAAGTTGTTGTTTTCACCAAAGCTGCAGATGAAATGTGACCGTAGACTGTATATAAAAATGGAAACAGTAACCATAACCAAAAGTGAGAATGAGTAAAATTTACCTGCATATATTTTTCAATTGTTTATTACTACGTTTATTAAAATATCAAAGCCCCCCCAGTTTTTGACTTCTCCTCAAACTGTGTTGTGTTGTACTCTCTATTGCTAAATACAGTGCAGATTAAAAATATGTGCATTTATACCTATAACCTCCACCAGATCAAATTTTAGTGTGTGATCTGAAAACGATGTCAAGTCATTTATAACAGTTTACAATAGATAAGAGACAGAGATTTATGAACCACAAACATATGCAGAAGCAAAATAAATCCGACAACAAAACCATTCACACCTTTAACCCTTGAAAATAATTTAGAAATCTTTCTTTCAAAAACTAAAAGTACATTTCATTTTTAAATCAATATTGGCATCCTGTTTTTTTTTTTTTTTTGCTTTCTATACAATAAACTACAAATACAAATCCCTCTCAGATCATGTTTAATCTCGTGAACTGAAAAGGACTTGTGTACACAGTCTGAGGAGTGACTTTGATTATGCTCTGAACAAGAAAATATTGATACACTTGAGTAGAGCTGAACAACTGGCACACAATGTCAGCCTGTGCAATTATGTAATGACAAAAGACTGCAGTTTAAAGGTCCAGTGTGTGTCTGATCCTGTGTCTCAGACTCAAACAGACTCAAATCACAATATTATCCACAATCATCAGAACTGGACTTTTTCACCAAATCGTGCAGACCTACACCTGAGAATTACATTTTGTGTTACTATTTTGATTCTCAGTTCTCTCTCTTTTTTAAACACTGATTTGTACGACAGCCGTGTAAAATGATTAGACATTTTCATTATAAATCCAGACCAACACATAGGTGATGATTAAACAAGCTCGTGTTATGACATAAGACATTCCTTAATGAAGAGAATTACTTACAATACAATTACAGAGGACATTTTCATGGACTACAAATGGTGCATTTGGAGACCCCTGGCTGTTTTAGTGTTAAAAAAATAAATAAAATACCATGGAAACTGAACGCCCAACTATTGTAAAGTGCAACTAAACCAAAAAATGCATCCCGTGGAATTGCAAATAAACTTGGAGCTTCTGCTGTGTCACTTCTCAAGGATCTTCTGTGAAAGCAGAGTTTAGGTCGACGCCAAGCAGCAGGTTTTACACACTTTGTAGCAACTGTTGCTAAGCTACTACATTAAACCCAGACTGTTTTGTGTCTGAGTTGAACTTCAGATTGTGTACGAGCCATTCTACATCGTTGCATCTGAATGCATTTAAAGGAGGAGTGATGTCTGACAACTGCATAATAAGATTAAACATCTATTGGCTTACTCGTACTGACTGATGGCTAGCGTGAATGGATTTTCCACAGCAAAAACACAAATCATGAACTTATGTTGAGCACTTAAACAAATGAGGATCAATCGACCGATCAATAGTTTTATCATTGAGTGCTCATCCAATGACATAATAATTTGGACAACATGTACGTGCAGCCATAACTCAACACAAAATGGAATAATAAAGTCATTTAAATATTAGAAGTAGAAAAATTAAGAAAGATCGCTACAGATTTACTATTGAGTTTTATGGACAAGTGCAAATTTAAGGTTTACTGGGTGGCTTTTTCCAGAGCTTTTAGTCACACATCATAATCCTTTTCTGCATGGAGGTTGCAAAGTTGCCAAAAAGTGTGTTTTTTTTTCCAGAAGACCAAATCATATAATCTGCTCGACAATCACAAAGTGTGGAGCGACTGGATGGCTCCATGTCATTCCTTTACTGCCTTTACCGCATTTCATGTCTCTTTCTACTTTCCTCTATCAAATAAAGACATCAAAAAGAAAAAAAACTTTACAAGTAAAATAGTGCGTACTTTGTTTTAGTTTCTCCAAAAGTCAGGTATGAACTTTGACGCTCCAGTGATATAGAATAAAACATTAAAGCAATACTCGTAAAGCACACAATGATGAATGCGAAACCTGTCATAATGAAATAAGACATTATATTTAAGCCGTACAACATAAGAGAGATCTTGAAATTAGCTGAGTAAACTGATTCTAAGCTATATTTCACTAGTATTGTGAAAATGAGGCTGTTAGACTATGATTCTCATGCATGAGAGTGATTCATTAGTCATTCACTTAAATAAAGAAAGCATCATGTGTGCGGTTCTTGCCATTACCATGGATTAGTAAAACAGTCTCTATCGTCAATAGTTTACATCTGCTCCTACTGATAATAACGGTGTCTCTCTCCTCCTTTCATTTTTTCTCACTAATAAGAATATAAAAGCTAAACCAAGCGCTTTATGAAAGTATTTCTGACCACGTTTTCAGAAACAGAAATGAAAAGAATGACAAGAGAACAGTGATTTGATTTTTGGCAGATAAAACATTGACACAGGACTTGATTTTACTTCTCACCGTTGTAAAAAACATATTTTCTATCAGCAATGAAGTGTACTGCTTTGGCTGGAAATATCTCTTCTGGCGTCTGTGGAAAGATGCACAACAGCGGCTACTTTCATCTTCAGCGTAGAAATGGAGTTAGCTAACGTCAACAAACGACCGGCTGCATACAGAACCATACAGAACCAGTGTAAAAACCTGGCTGCTGTCGTGACATTGACACTGCTGCTTCTCTTGTTGGAAGATTGGACTCTTTGCCGTTTGCCTGTTAATGACCTGCTCAGTCTGGTTAGATATTTCTTTGTCCCTCACAAGTTGCAGGTTACAATTTATCAAGCTGCTTCAGACACATCCATCTTGACTATGTACATAGTTATGTGTTCGTGTGTGGGCTTACCGACCAGGGTGTGCTGCAGTAGCAGCAGCAGCAGCTCTTCGGGTCACCCGCTGAGTTTTTGCATCACACAAAGGCCTGTTTCCCTCCAATGAACTGTGAAGTGCAGCGATTTATTTTTACCGGCTACTGATGGCTCGTGAATGGGTGTGAAGATAACGGCTGTGCTATATGATACATGATACATGGGCTTCCCCGTGTTCACCTTGGGTTCTCCTTTTCTGCTCCATATCATTACAAGAGCTCGTACATTATCACAGTGGGAAATGGGAAATGCTTTGTCACATTGTGGCTAAGGAAAATATGGATTACAGAAGCTATTTTAGTCATCGTAATAGAATCTGTTCTGTGTGAGCATGCTCTGCTGCATCGCATACCTACGATGTCCTTGTGCTATGTGGAAGTGTGGTGTTATTTTTTGTTTGCTACCCTTTATTATTGTGCATGTTGTCCTGTGGGACTGTGGCGTTTTACTTTCCTATGGGTTTTTAGTTCCGCTGCCCTGATTTTAGAGCAGGGGGCTTCTGGGACCAAGGCTGCAGAAGCAAAAATCAATAGCTTTTGCAAGCAACAACATTTTACCAGCGACAAGTGCATTCATCAAGTAAAAAGCAGCCCTTCTCAGCGAGTGAATCTCCTTGTATACTACTCTTCAAAAGCTGCAAATGTGTTGTGTTATAAATGCACCCTGCAAATAAGGCGGGAGAGAAGAAAGCTCCCTCCCTCCCCTCTGTCGCTGTTTTTAACTTTACGAAGCCCTCAGGAGTCACACTTACCTTTCCACGAGCGTAGACGTGCTTGTAACTGTCGTCATACGTGCCCTAGTTTTTGCGAGGATGAAATTTAATAAGTGCTGGGATGCTCTCGAGGGATCGTTACAGAGCTGCAGTTAATGTAAGAGCAACCCGGTATAATCTGCAGTACAGAACCAAGTATTTTCGGCAGCAGACGATCCAGATATAGAAACGACAGATTTGAGCTGTCATGCTGTTAAAAGAGTCAGTATGCTGAACACTGGTAATAAAGTACACTTGACAGTGAATGGCTCGCCACCTGCTACTAGATAATTACTCTTTACCTTATGCAGAAAGGTCACAACGCACGTGGTAGAGGCAGAGTTGCTTCGATTTTTAGTCCCTGATTAAAGTTACACTTCCCATAATGCAACTCAACACTCTTGGTTTGACCCTTAGGCAGACTGCAGGCAAATCACATTTGTTTCTCTAAACAGATCTTTAAAGCCTGTGTAAAGTCACTGCATGGTGTAAAAAATGTAGTACTGTTTTTTTTAAATCTGTTTTTTTAAAAATATTTTTTGTGCCATAATTTGAAGCCATAATTAACATGACACCTCCCCTAACAGTCTAACTGTATAAAACTGGAGCACATTAGCAACAGCTCTCCCACTCACATAGAAAAAATAACTTGCATAAATGAGAGAAAACAAAATTACAGTGTGGTATTTGACTTGTATGTCAGTACGCCTCCATTTTAGAGAAGTAGACAGGAATGACATGAATCCACATGTGTGTTTGGATGAGAAGCATGTTTTTTTAACCTTATAGGGTCAGTTTTAGGGTTAGGCTTAAACAGAAGAACTTTAAGTCCAATAGGCGTGTTATTTGGCTTCATTTGAAAACTTACATCGTCTACTTTAGGTGTTTAACATGTGACTGAAACACAGTCTCAACTACATCAGTTTAAACATGGCTCAAATGTATGAAACAAGTAAATCGGTTCATACTTGAGTCCAAGTGAATGTTTGCGCTTGTGCCGACATTCTGTCAAGCTGTTGCTGAGATATCGGCTTTTAAAGGTAATGGGGACCGACTGACTGACCGTCTTATACATGGACACATAAAAACAAAGGTCTTCTTTCTATATTTTCACCACACGTGCTCTTTTCCCTAAAGTCCGTGGTTATTTCATCAGGACAGTGTCAGGCCTCATTCTGCACCAGTTCCAACAGCGTGGCTTCATAGTCACAGAGCAGCATGTGTCCAGCATGTGCTGGACTGTCCTGTCTGCGGAGTCCACATCTGTCTTCTATTGAAAAGGTATGGATATCACGAAGAGGAGAATCTGACCACCATGGACAGAAGTCTTGAAAACGGCAAGAATGGACCAAAAATGAAAGTTTACTGTAGTTCAGCGATGAGACTGAACCCGGTTCCTCACATCTTTCTCTCTGATCCAGCCTCTTCGCTGTCTTCCTGCCTCCCACTTCATCCCTATCATCCAATCACTGCATGCGTTCAGACTTTGTATTGTGTTTCATTTCATTAAAAAGTGGAGCTCTCCCTCATCATCTCTCTTGATCATCTTAAATAAAGGTTCAAAGGAATGAACAAATCACAGATTTTAGAAAATGTCCCAAGTTTTCTGGAAATGGGGTTTGTGATTCCACAGTCAAAGTAAACCCTCCTGATTTTCTTGTATTTATCTCCACCTCATATAACACAGGACCCATCACTATAAAACAGCTTCCGCACCAGAGAGTCCAGTTTCCCTTCGTGAGTCTGGATTTCGTGGGTCAACATATCTCTGCATGGCTGAGTGGAGTGGATACCGCAGAGGGGGAAATTAAATGCCACTCCTGATAGCGTCATTGAATCCACATTACTGTAGACGTGCATTCAGAAAAATTAATCTCATCAATATTTTCTTTAGCGAAAAAGAAAACACTGCTGGTGTCATTCCCACTCCTGCAGAACAAATCAAAGCTCTTAGCCGAGGCTGTGATTACTGCGGCTCAGTGGACGCTTGAGAGGTTTTTTTTTCCTTAATCATCCTTCAACATTTTTTTTTCTTTTTTAAACCAGAGCTATTGGCCTCATTGCTCGTTACACACAGTGTTACTGTAAGTGAATCCAAAGGACATTACACGGAGGCAATTTGCTGATGTGTGTGTTCTTGTGTGCGCAGCGGCCCTGTTGTCGGGCAGAATGTCACTACGCGGTTGAAGGTTTGAGTCTGTCAGCTGCCCATGTGTCCTTGAACAAAAACTGCCACCCTTTCATTGTTTAAAGTGCTTCTCTGTCACCCAAATGCCCCAAATGTAAAGTGTGCATCGAGCCCTCGAACATGCAGATGTGTGTTGTGCCTTTGTGTCACTTTTATTATGCTCAATGACTTTTTATAGGGGGTGTGTGTGTGTGTGTGTGTGTGTGTGTGTGTGTGCGCAGCGTGAAGGGAAGCTGTAATAAATGTTGGGGTTGGAGCGTCGCTGCTCTTCCAGTAGCTCAGCAGTGAATAATGATAAGGCTTTATGTTGTGTGGCCCTCATGTCGGATCCAGACGCTCTACAGCTGACCTTCATAAGGCCTGGCTATTGTGATTCATATAAGCAGCCACTCTCTGCTAAAGACCAATATAGAGTTGTCCTGAAAAGGGCACTTTGAGAGTCCATTTGTAATATGAGTTGACACTGCAATACAAGTGAAAAGCTCCAGTTTTAGTTCATGTTTAAAGAGGAGGGGCGGTGCTTTGCCACAGATTGCACAATACACATGGATGCAGCATTTTGTCTGAACCCAGTTGGCAGGGATTGTTCAAACCACAGATAAATACTGTACGAAGAACTTGGTTTTTTTTGGCCTCTTTAAGCCGGGTATACACTGTGCGATGTGTGGGCTGTCCCAGACAAAAGGTGGTAAAACCTACAGCGATATGTAAAAAAAAACGCTCGTCCTACTGTGAGACGAGTTTACTGTCCCGGTCTTGCGATCAAAGCGTTTTAAGCCACTCTTATAGAAACTGAGGACATCTTGAGCCTTAGAACAACTCCTGAAAATTTCATGCATCTATCATGACTCAGCATCTTTTTCTGGACCACTCGTTTTCACAGTAAAATGAGCATCACACCCCAGTTTCAAAGCCCTTATAGCTGAAAAACGAATGAAGATATAAGGCTGAAATTGTGTAAGGTGTTTACTCGGACTAATAAAAGAAAGTATGAAGTAAATGGCAGATGGTGAGTTGGGAACATTTTCTGAAATCTAGTGATTTGAGGTGGAATTACCCTTTAACTTTTGCTGCAATACGTGGCTGTGTCATTCACCAAGGTGCTGCGTTGACCCATCAGATATGTGCATATATGTGCATTACTAGTTTCACTTTAACTCCTTATTTATACTTGACCCGTTACCTGTTTTTGTTTTAAACCCGTTCATCTCTTGTTCCATTTTTTCCTTCTGTCCCTCGCTGGTCTGCACTCCCTCTTTTTTGCTGCTGCAAAGTCACAAAGCCAGTTGAAGCTACAGTTGAGATAAAACCTGAAACGATGGCCCACCATCTGTCCTTCTCTCATTAAAGTAGAGCATATGTTAATGCAGTGACTCTGCAGCCTTCGTGTGCGGCTGCTAAGTCAAGGACAAAATTGAATTGCTCCAGGAGATTGCATCTTCCCATATGCTTGGCATTTCAGCTAAGTTGTGCCCTCTTATGTCCCTCTCTACTCCACATCCTCCTCCCCCACTTAGAAATATCCCTGGCTCCTATTTCCTATTATCCATATCTTACTTACTTTTTTATTATCCATAATTACTTCAGGGTCATCTCTTCGGAGGGCATTCGTTTCCCTGATTAGAAGTGACACTGGTGTTCTGCTGCTGACACCACAGTGCGAACAGTGCAGCTTTCTGTGTGTTTTTTCTTAGAGACTACATCCCACATGCAGACCGCCGAAGCACCTACTAGAGCAAGAAGCTGAAAGAATCGCCAAACAGCAGCGCTCGCCGAGAGCTGACCAGCATCTCCAGTGACCGCTGCCAAGCTGAGTCAAGGTTTTAAGTATGTGGGTCAAACACTAACAATACTGGGCAGCATCAGCATAAAACTGGAGCCCTGAGGGCACAAAAAATACACAATAAACAATGGAGGAATACAAGAACAACAATCCAAGAACACAGTTAGGCACAAATAAATGGAAGACTAAAGTATTATATAAGAATTTTAAGCTTCTACGTGCAGTGTTCAGAATGAGCACTCAGTATACAGATAATACATATAGTAAAGTACAGGTAAACTTGAAAAATGTGTGTGACAGGTCATCTGACAGTCTTGTTTGTGGAACTTCTTAACCACGACTACAGCAGAGCTGTCTGCCACGTGTTCATTATCCTTGCATCATAATCTGTTCATGCAGTTCTCTCAGTTACTAGCAGTTATGGCCAAAAATGCAGTTTTTGTGTGGTCACAATGATCTTGACCTTTGACCTCTTGGTCTGTTCATCCTTGTTTCCAACTGAACGTTTGTGCCAAAGATTTGTGACATTCTGTCAAACTGTTCCAGAGAGATCATGTTTTAAATGTAGTGGGGACAGATGGATGGACAGACCGTCTTATAGAGATACACTGTGGATTCATCTAAAAAATCTGTTTTATTCAGTAAACAGAAGCTCTGAAGGTCTGTCTGACACCACGTGGCCATTTCAGGAACTGAAACAGGCTTTGTTACTTCCATGTTGGCTTGTCTATGTTTTCAATTACAATGTGCTTAAAGTTGTGATATATCGAAAACACGTCTCTTCAAAATAGCTGATTTACTTTGTCAAGATAATATTACCAGTATACGGTGATGAAATGGCAGTAAAAATCAGGAACATTCATATATGTAATCACACTTGATTTATAGAAAAGGCCTATTGTAAATTGGGCTACAGTGGTTTGTCCTTATTAAAAAGTGGATCCCAGAAAATATGCTTGATAAAGTGCTGAAGGTTGACCCTGATGTAGCATAAACACGTTGTTTTTTTTTTAACACTGCAGCATTGTGGCCTGAAAAAAAGATCTTCAGCAATGATGTAAATTGTGACTGGATTATGTTTGAGGCAGTTTGTCATTCATGTATCAGTAAGGATGATCTACTTTGGACTGGTTTCATGCTTCAGAACTTTATGTATGGTTCTGGATTGAGGCATCTTTTCTTGCATGTGCTGTGTTCCTTTTAACCTTTTTTTTTTCCTTAAATCCCAAACACCTCTTGCACCAGGTAAAGTCCCTGCAGCTAGGCTTTAGTGCTCAGCTGCCTTCAGATCCACAGACACACAGATAGAGCTGTGTGTGTGTGTGTGTGGGCATGTCTCTGTCTGTCTGTGGATTCCCACTTCCACACAGATGGTCTGAGGATTTACACCATCGGTATTCCAGTCACGTGACCATTTATCTAACCTTCAGGCTGATCTTCAGTCTTACAATCTGTTTTTGGAAAAATAAGTTTCTAAATTATGTTCGGATGTGTCCAAACAGAAAACAACACTGACAACAGTGATATGATAATCTGTTGTTGTATGAAAGTGATTATTTGGTTTTCACTGACATGCTAATTCTGCCCCTCAAAGGTTATTTAAAAATGGAAATCACACAGGAGGGAGGTAACAGAGCAATTAACCCATAAACAAGTCCATCTGTGCACTCAACACAACTCATACATCTTATTGATGAAGTAATATATTCTGTAAAAACTCTGACCATTATAACCATTGCTGTGTTGTAAAATATATATATATACGTATATACATATATATATATACGTATATACATATAGCACAGAACCAATTTATATTATATTTTTCATATATTATTGTGTCTATCAACAGATAAGGAGTGATTTTTCTTCTTGAGATTTTCATACCTATCTACAAAATTAAATAAATAAATAAAAACACTGACTGAACTTCACCAATTAACATATTTTATGTCTAAAATGGAGATGTTTTAGAGGGGTAAGGACAAAACACAGATATTCTGTCAAAGTCAAAGTGGTGAGAAAAAAGTCTGGAAATAAAGGAAGTCAGGTGACGTAGTAACAAGAGCCGGAAGTTCAATCAGATGCGTCCACTATCCTGGTATCATCATTTGTGCAGTTGTCTCGTGATGTCTATTTGTGACGTCACAATGACCTTTGACCTTTGGCCATCAAACTCTAATCAGTTAATTCATGAATGTTTGTGCGAGGATTTACCCCTCGAGGTGTTCCTGAGATATCGCATACATGAGAATGGACAGACATGAGGTCACAGCAACCGTGACCTTTGCCCTTTGACCACTAAAATATTTACAGTTGATCCTTGAGTTCAAGGATGATTGAGATAATATGTTTTAGCGTAAAGGGGGTCGACCTTCAAACCTGCTCACCTGGCATGTAGTTTGTTTTTTTTTTTACCTAAACTGGCCCTAATACCTAATATGTAGTAGCTGAGGGGCCAACACCTTTTCATTTATGACACACTGTTACAACAAAGCATACCACTACAGTGTAATTTACAAAGTGTGAAGCAAAATATTGAGACTCTCAAGTCCATCAAGTAGCAACAGAGCTACCATCTGCACTTCACTCATTTCATTTCTTGAACAATGTTTTATTTTTCTGCTTTGTGTCTATTGTTGCCATTATGAAATGTTTTAAAATACCGGGAGTTAATACAGGTTGCTGTATAAGTCATGGGGAATCAAATATTAATATATGACAGTCTTTTTTAAATATAAAATGGAGCCTACCACCACCATCCTAATAATTTCACCAGGAGATTTATGTGCTTTAGTAATTAAATCCCTGCATCTGTGTTCATGAAAGTCTGTTTCCCAGCAGTTTTTGTAATTAAGACCCCTGAGCCTCCTGAGAGATGAGATAATGAGATTGCCATTGACACATCATCAGATAAGTTTGTATTCTTCTTATAATTAGTCATTTGTGAAGCAAAAATGAGTCCCAAATTATTGAGATTAAAGATTTAGAAGGGGTAAAGAAAACAGTGTTTTTTTTTTTGTTTGTTAGATTTTTAATCGATGTGACCACGCATGGAAAAGAGATATCAGCAAATGAATCTAGGGACAAATATCCTTTTTTTTGACTTAATCGCATATTCATGAAATGATTCATTTTAACCTCATCTCAAGATTATCCTCGATAGATCAAGGATGCACAGTTATCACGATGAGAGCTCATCATGTGACTTACCCTAAGTATGAACCTGTTAATAATCAGTAACCTGTGGTGAAGATTGCAGTTTGAATGGAGCCTTTGTAACTCATTCCCTATTTGGTTTGGTCTGCTGGTAGAATAAATTGCGAGGGAAAGTTTAATCTTCACAGCAGCAGCTCTTCTCTACTCCCTCAATTTCCTGAACTCAAGTGCCCTTTAAAGAACAAGTATATCATTTAACCACCGAACAATGTCCATGGAAATCAGCAGGCGCTGTCATTTCAGACAACATTTAAATACACTGAATATTACAACGTGAGGAGTGAGATGAGGCGGACATTTTTGTGTAACTTTCATAAAGACGCACACACACCTCAGACAGCCGCGTATAAAAGAAGTCACCCATTAGTTTTTGGACTTATGTTTTGAAGCCTCGAGTGTGCAATGTGTCTGTCGTCATAATGACTTTTTTGGAATGACTGTATTTGGACAAGAGGTGAAACTTGCCAATGCTAACGCTAAATTACTGAAAATATGGACCACACAGCTAAATAGAAAATGTTTAGTAATTTCAGCTACTTGCTAACACATACGCTACAATTCTGTTTGAGCACTGTAATGTCAACTTCACATAATGTAAAAACATATAAAGTAGCACGGTGAACGTGGCAGGCTAGCTGACATGCTAACATTACCTACTGTAGCTAACTTATGCTAACAGGCCAGGTATTGATGCTGGTAAGAGTCATGAAACATTTTCTTTACAAAAAGCCTTGACAGTCTTGTGCTTTGACAGTCTTGTTAGCATAACACATTAACCACAACTACAGTCAAGATGTGTGTCAGGGAATAAGAAGGTTTTATTCAATAAAAAAGAAGGTCTGAAAGGTAGACCCGGTAGAGGAGCTATCTAGCAAACCTGTCAATTAGCACCCACACTGCAGATTTGAAAGCTTCTTATTAGCCCTAAAATCAACATTACTTGAACATGTTGAATAGTTACTATATGACCAGTTTAATAAAGGGGTGATGTATGGGAGTATGTGGCCATTTAAGGCTTTGTAAATACATAGAAACCCCTCATGTTTTACTGTTAAAGGAGTCCATCCAACCTTTCCATATGAGGTGCCGTGTTGGGCAGAATACGTTACCAGTTATGAATCTGAGTGCAGAGTGAGGAACTGAGTCTAGAGGTGTAAGAGTGGAGGTAGAAGCATTTCACCACCATAATCCAGGACAGATAAAAAGACTGCTTCAGTGACCCGCGTCCTACTGCACATGGGGAAGTTAGATCTGTTTCTGTACAGGTAACCAGTTCTTTGAATCAATATGAAATTTAAATGTGAGTTTCTGATCCATTGACTATTCTTCGTAGTTACATAGAATCACCTACCAAACAGCAACCCATCCAGATTGAAAATACATCTGTCTCTACTTTTGTATGCTCATCCTGGCAGTAGTTTAAGAGAAGGACCAAAATATATTTAAATGTCGCCAAAGCTCTGAACTTTGCTGTTTTTAGTGATTGAAATACTGTGGTGGATGCTGTATATAGATTCCAAGTGCCCAAAGCTTGCAGTTTGCCAACAGGTGTGGAGGTCCAGGGAAAAGCACATGTACATATTGACACACAAAGACACACATGCAGTGAAGCCACGGCTGTTTGATATTCATTGAAGCTGCCCTGGAAAGTTCTGTCTTAAAGCAAATTCCACTGTGGGTTACTGTGCTGTCCTGCTGCAGACCCAGAGAACTGGGAAAGCCACAGCTTTCCAATGCATTTTCAAACAGCTTTATCCATCTCTGTCTGTGTCTGCCTTCATAAGAAAGGTTAATATTCCCTCAATACAGTCTTCACTTTTGAGTGGATAAATAAAAAACATGACCCACTCTCTGATGTCTGGCCAGTTGCTCTGTATCATCTCCTGCAATGTATCGCACAGGTGTGAGCGATTTAGCTGACAGGACCTGAGGGGAGAGAGAGGAGTGATGATGGTGATGTTAGGACGTTGTTGAAACGTCAACTGTAAAATGTGGACCGTGGTCTAGCTTGATAAACATGTAGTCCTTCCCAGTTGTTGGGTCAGGACCCTCACAATGGGTTGCAAGTTAGATTTGAGGGATGAGTAATGGGAGAGGAAAACTAAGCAGAACGCATTTTGTTTCTTTTATGGAACATTTAAAAACCAGTACAGAGGCAATATGGCCAAATCAATACAATCTCTGCACAATCTACAATTTAACAGCATTTTAAAAAATTATTTTCAAGGCACAGATAAACTTCTATTCCAAATATTCAGGCTTATTTATTGACTAAAAGGACATTGGTAAAGTGCATACCTCTGCCAAAGCCCCACAGTCCTGTACTTGAATCAATCACCTCATTCTTGCAATGTAAGAAAATCTGCGGAACAAATCTTCCAGATCCGCCCTTTGTCATGGATCCGCTCTAAAACTGAATCAGTTCATCTTTGGGGCATGTGGTAGTTTTTACGTAATAATGCTGACAGACAAACCAACAAACAGACATGAGTGATTACCTGTCCTTCTTGACGCATTGTCAGTACCAGATACTTAAACATCCTAGTAATTAGAATCAACCTTGCTGCCTAAACCTTTAGGTTTAGGTAGAAATACAACTTGGGGAGGGTTAGGAAGAGATTGTAGTAATGGCTACAATAAGAATAACAAACATTATAAAAACCAACAGAATTACCTTTGGTTTAAATGGGACCCAAGCACTGGTCTCCACAGAGTTTGTGGTTCCATATCTGTCTCACACCTCCTCCTTCTAAGGTTTGTCCTTATTTATCACCTGACTGGTGTTGCATTGTTTTTTTGTTTTTTTTTTTACATGCATCTATTCATACAGTTGTAAGACGTCGCTGAACTACCACAAGAAGCTGCATCCGCAAGCATCGGCCATTTTAATCCCCTCAAAAGTCAATTAGTGAGGTCGGGCTGAAATATCACGTTGATTCCAAAAGCATTAAATTAAAGTATCACTTCTTGTGAGGTGCTTTCTCACATTTAACTGCCCCTCTGATAAAATAGCATTTTAGGGAGATACTGTTCTTACTAAATGAAACGCATTTTGTAATAGAAAGCGGACAGGGTGTCAGTGTTTATGGGAGTTTAGCATGACAACAACCCTGACTTTTAAGCCACAACTTTGTAAATTACTTCTAAGAGTAAATGCTCATGTTTTTGTGTAAAATCTTCTTATGACAATGTAGGAAAAAAAAAAACTCACCGGCTTAGTAATAAAGCAGTCTTCTATGCATGCTTAACCTCCTGCTTCACTATAATATATTTATGTGGCACAGTTGAAAGTTCAGGAAAGAGAAATTGCTCATAATGAAGGCTAGAAACTGGTATGATTTAGCTCCTTGGAGATTGAGTTCACTGAAGGCGAACAATCTGCCCTGTTCAAGTGTAGTGAAATAATGATAGATACAGTGCAAAATGCAGTTTTATCACTGAGTCACTGTGGATTGGACACTTTCAGCGAAAAAAGGTGAAATGAAGTTAATAATTTACATTCAGATATCTTTCATGCTTTTATCCTATGCTTCCACTGGTACAGTGGTGGCTGGTAGAATTCATCTGGATGGGGCAACTGGCACCGAGGGCTTCTACTTCAACACGGACACTCGTTTTTCCATGGAATTGTCAAGTGAATTTGAAGCAAACTTTTGAAATGTCACAAAAAAGAAAAAGAAGACATTGCTAATTAGGTGCGTTCCCATCCATTAGTTTGGAGTGAAAACACAGGCTGCTTAGAATCATCACAAGGTGGCAGTATAGGTTACATTACTCATGGCTTTATTAAACAGTGTAGAAGAAGTAGAGGTGGCGAACTGCAGACAAAACAGGTATTTGTCAGCCGCCAAAAAACCTTGAAGGAGTAGTTCATGTTGCTACTGCCAGACATGTTTTCACACTTGATCGGAAAATCTAGGAAAATGCTGAAAACGGCTTCTTCTTCCTCTTCTTCAGCTGATAAATCATATGAGTTCTGAAAAGGTATTTCCATTTCCCATGAACCACATTAA
>JAPQRN010000017.1:15650091-15665506 GCA_037367275.1 Coranthus polyacanthus | reverse complement strand
ACATTGCTTTTCCACTGCCAGTATCAGCTCGAGTCGCCTCGTCACGTCTGGGCTCAGTTTGGCCGGCAGCGTGTTGCATTTCCACTGCAGGTATAGTACTCGGTCAGCGCGGCTGGTCGTCATAGCAGCGCAGCGTAAACTATTGTGACACCGTCTTAAACGCAAATCCAGCTATGAGTGAGGCAACAATGGACTAGGATGAAACTTAAAACTAAAACTAAAAAAAGTTAAAAACTACTACTACTACTAAAACTAAATAATTTCTGGGATAAAATATTATTTCCAGATTTTTTTTCAGGTGAAAATATAGTTGTTTAGTCTGCAAATCTGTGGTCGATTTATCAAGATGCACCCAAGTTTGCACAGAAAGTTTGCTTCGATGTTTTTGGAGATTTGCTTGGCATCCCACGTCGCAACGTGATCTACATGATTGTACGTCACAGCTCACTTAGAACCTAGATGAAGGTGATACTAGAAATAGTATCTGATACTTCCTGATGGTCCCTGCTAGGAATAATTTAAAGACGGACCACCAGATCACTTATTAGAGGGTCCAAAAAAAACTTTGACTTATTTTAGAGAGCATTTCAGTGTAAGTCTAGGGGAGCCAGCATCTAGTGGCCATCAGTGGTATTACACTTTATAAAAAGCTCCACTGGAGATAAGATACTACCGCATTGGTTTCACTTTCAAACCGCAGTTGTTCCCATTGCTAACAAAACATGGGAAAAGAGATGCTGTTGATAATAACTGAGTCACGTAAATAAGTTGTTAAAAATTATAATAAATAATTGAATGTAGAAGAAGGAGTTGGATTCAAACTGAAAAATGAAAACAAGTTCCTGTAACCTCAGCATAGTGAGTATCATGCTTTCCTCCATGTTTATAATTTATTGAGTTCTTTCCACTTTATTTCTCTGAGTGGGGGAAAATGCTTGTGTATTTGTGATCTCAGACCTTGCATCTTGCTTTCTCCCCTAATATTTACCAGCACAACCACCGCTGACAGGTTAGTGCGATTTCTGTATTGATGAGCCGACGGAGGCCGAGAGCAGTGTGCTCCGGCTGATCAGGAACAAACAGAGCATGTTTTATAATGACGGCTGTGGAAAACGATGCTGGAAATGGGTGATTTCACAGAGAAAACTGCCCCTGGCCATCGTGCCTAGAATGTCTAATTAGTACGGTGTTTACGCTGCAGTATCTCCAATAGGGAGGAACATTTTATCTTATTGCGACACCGATGCACTGTAACCTTAGACGATCTCATTTCAGATGCGTTTTTTTTTTTCAAACCATTTCTTTTTGTATAAAATTTGTGTTCATTAAGTTGTAAACACTCTTGTAAGACCACAGAGAACACAGTGTGACGTGTGTCATGAAGTCATACTGTGCAGAAATACATATCCGCAGGTGCGCGCACACACACACACACACACACACACACACACACACACACACACACTTAACTGGTTGAAATGAGAGACAAAGTGTTGTTATTGCTCTTGAAATTCACAGCTGTCACTGCAGGAAACTGGGTGACAAGGCAGAAGGACTCTGTGATCATCATTATTTCCACGTGTTCTATTTCAAGGAGTTAAGGCACGTCTCTTGTATTCCATTTTTACCCACATTCTGCCCTCTTTCATCTTCCTGCTGCTATTTTTGCTTCCTCTCATTCGAACGGCGCAGAGTGCAGAACTGCATGCCGATGCAAACAGGAGGGTGAGATGGGATAATGGGTTGTTTGGCATTGTTTCCTTTATTCCAGTCTGGATTGTCTGCATTAGTAGCTGTTTTACCGTTGCCATCTGAAATGAGCTTATGTAAGAGACAGCTGCAACCAAGCAGTTGGATAAATATACTGTAATGTACTGAAGTGTCTTTGTGCAAGACAACACATGGCTGTATCTTATGGAACGCTGACCTCTGATCTCTCTACAATGCAAAAACCACCTCCATCAATGAGCAACATGTTCATGGTTACACTACTACTCATTCATCGATGCATTCCTTGTATCTTTTTTTCTGTCTTTTGTTTCAGCCAATGAAATATGGTCCCTACAGATGAATAATGGCTTCAAGTGTAAAAGAACATTAAGCTTCAGTTCAAACAGACACGTCCACTATCCTTGCATTGCAATCTTGTCGTACCGTTCTCCCAGTGACGAGCAGTTATGGCCAAAAATGTGTTTTGTGTCTCAGCGACCTTGACTTTTTGCCTTGAGGTTGTGTAAATGCTTTGGCCAAATTTGAAGAAACTCCACCAATGTGTACCTGGGATGAAATGTTAATAAGAGCTGAGAGACATGAGGTCACAGCGACCTCGACCTTTGGACACAAAATTCTTTTCAGTTCATACTTGAGTCCAAGTGAATATTTGCACTGAATTTTAAGCCATTCTGTCAAGCCATTCCTAAGATATGATGTTTTAAAATGTAATGGGGACCAACACGCCTTGGACACATTTACAATGACAAAGACAGAAGAAGGGAACCGCACACCTTTTAAAGTGAGATCAGCACATACATTTGTTCTGTGACGGAAGCAGTTCTTTTGTTGTGTTTAGCCATTAATGCATTTCCCTCATAATGTGCATACTGTATCCACCAAGTGCCTGTAAAAGACTGTTTTCTTGATCTGTATGTTGTACAGTTTTAGGTTGTCATGTGAAGTGATTATTCGATATCCTTGCTCAGTAACCCCTCAACTGTGTGCAAGTCAAACGATTTTACCACTCGAGCGTTGGTGCACACACAAGCCTTAGTGTCTAATGTATTCCCAGTCTTCATGAATCTTGGCCAATGTAGCTGTTGTGGGACGTCACAATCTCCAACGGTTGGTGGCCTCCACAATCCTGGTCAAGCCTGGATTAAGAATGAAGAGAACCCTGGGCACAAAATCTTGGAGTTTATTTTTCTTCAGAAGAAAAAACATAAAGCAGACACGAAGTTACAGAAACCCTGACCTTTGACCACCAAAAGTTCAGTTCATCCTCGATTCTGTCAAGCTGTTCCTGAGAGACTGCATGTAGTGGTTTTCTCTTCCACCCAGTGACCTGCCAGTGCTATTCTGGATGGTGGTCTGATTCACAGCTGAACTACTGGTGTCTGCTGGGTTACTGTCCTCCTCTTCACTATAAATGTTAGATTTGTCCATTCCAAACACACCAATCAAGTTTCAGTAACAGAATAATGTTACAAACACAAATATAATGTACAGTGCACCTAGATGACCCCATATCACCTTGACTAACGAACAGTAATGTAGTATTTAATACAGTCAAATTCACTCTAAAGCTCTTTTCATTTATATATTACTGTTTCTGTTGTCAGATTACTTAACGAGTATAAAATAACAATATAATGAGTAGGAATGATTTGTCTAAACATTCAGCATTTAAGATGTATGTGTGAAGCGTGTGAAGCTTGTGTTGGAGTCTGTGTTGTGCTGGGAGCAGTTCATTTTTTGATGTGAAACAACCTCATTTCTAAGCGAGGCATTGAAGAACTCGGGAGCATAAGGATTTTTGTGGAAAAAACAACCCGAGTCCACATCATGTTCAGTCTACCAAGACTGAACGTCACCCATTAGTTTCTGAACTGTCATTTTGAAGCCGTTAGTTTGCGATTTGGCCGTTGCCATGTTGCCTTTTTGAAGTGACCATATTTGGAGAAAAGGGGCGGAGCTGCAGGAGCATGAGGGGTCAGATCCATCTGCAGCACTAGCTTAATAACTCATAAAACAGTAAACTTCATCAAGCCTTGTAAAGTCATGTTATGGTCTTGTTAGTGAAACCTATTAACCACAACCGCAGTGGAGCTGTCTGTCAGGAAAAATGCATTTTATTAAATAAACAGAAGCTCCGAAAGTCCAACTTGGCAGGCAGGCGAACTGTCAATCACACCTGTCAATCAAAGCAGACATCAAACCTTCTACTCGACCTGAGATCTTATTAAAGGAGGAAAAATTTAAAGGTGGACCAGAACACTTACGTGTTAGAAGGTCCAAGTAAAACGAACGAGACCGGAATGACTTGTGGAAAAAAATGATTGACTTATTATTTTTTAGAGAGAAGTTCAATGTAAGTCTATTGCAGCCAGGGCTTTTTGAAGCTGAAGTCCTTGCCCTTTGGTTTTAATCTTCTACTTTGCTATAAAAATAAAGACTTGCTTCCAGATTTACTGAGGCACTCACAAACCAGGTAGATTAAAAAATAATTTCAAAACATGCTCAACATCAACACGTCAGCCATTGGGCGACCCTATCACACCTGACATCAGCTAGAGGTGCAGCTGCTAATTCACTCATCATTTCATTTCAAAGTGGGCCGTGGGCATCATCACCGGACATTTTGACAGGCATGTTTTTAATTCATTAGTTTTTACAGGCTAATGGAAAGCCTTTTATAGAGAAGGCTCGCAGACTATACGGCCTTGGCACGTTTTCCATAGGGTCTCGTAAATAGAGGAGCAGGCCATAGCTCTGGTGCTGTCTGCTGACTACAGTAGCTGTGTTTATCTGAGGGTACAACAAGGCGTGCAGTTGGCAGAGTGGGAGGTACAGCTTGTGAAAACTGCATGTTGAATAATTGATTGTGTACAGAAAGCATGGATGTGGAAGAAAAGGAGGAGGAGGACGAGGAGGAGGAGGAGGAAGGGGAGACTGGGCGACTGGAACAGACCGATAAATAAATCCACACATTACCTACAGTGAGGCCTCACTCCAGCAGCCAATCCAATATCTGATTTTTTTTTCTGTCCTGAATGCGGTCTTTATCTTTTCTTTCCTCGCTTTGTCCTTCCAATTCTTTCCTCCCACGTGCATTAATAAAATTAACCGAATGACTTTTCCAATAAGAGTTTTTTGATAACGGACAATAAGTGGGGCTGTTTAAAAAATGTGCTTACTCCAACAACGAGAAAGCTTGATGTCACGCCACATTTGGGGACTATGTAAATGCAATACAGTTCGCGGAAGGGCTCGAGCCATGCATTATGAACGATGTCTTCAAATTGGATTTTGAATGCAGGGTCATGTAGGTGGGTTTGTTTGGAGAGTACTAGCCAATTGATGGTGCCGTTATCATCAATTGGCGTTACGATTATCGCGCGACTCGCTGCCTGTCGGTGGACGAGTTTGTGGGCCCACATGCAGCATCTGAGCGCATTTGTGCTGTTGAATATTTTAGCAGCTTCACTGAGAGACCTTTGTAATGTGTTTGACATGTATTTCTTGTTGTGCAGGGTGCAGTACAAAGTGAACAAGATTAATCATTTTGAATCCCAGGGACATTGAATGAACTGTCAACAATCAGGTGCTGAGTCCAGATTCTTGTCCATGAAAAACTTTTTAAAAACATGCCCACAATACAGTGGCAGTTTCATGAATGAGGGTTGGAAAGGACTCTAAAAGGATCTTCTCATAGTAAACCTTCATAATTTGGTTGCAAATCATTGCAGATGGACCTGTGTGATATAAACCATATTTCCACCTCAGTATTATAGGTAGTAAACATACGTAATAATAAAATTCACCAGAATGCAGGAAATGATGTGTTTAATGCTCAAAATTTCCTGGGGGAGGAGCCCCAGACCCCACCGCTGGATATCCCGACAATGTTCAAATGAAACCTCCACCCATGACTCAACATGCACACCCCTACTTACTTACATACTTGACATAAAACTTCTGTGATTGGTTTTGCCTCCACTCACTGACGATATAATACAATAGTCACAAACCACACAAACCACTGTCGAATTAGCTTTTGTTGTCAAGATCTTTACAGTAATTCGACGGCCTGCTTAGAGACCACTACTCCACTGATAGCTCTCATCCAAACAATCACAGAGTTTAATTTCCCTGAGAGGCCTGTGCCTGACAAAAGGAGATGCCACATAAAACTACACTCATCGATTAAGTATAAACATAAAACAAATCTGGGCCATATATAACTAAGCTGACACTAAGCAGAGGGCTTTTGCAACTAATGGACTTCAGTGAGAGGTTTATCCCAGATGCTTCCCCTGAGAGGGAAACGGGAGACAACAGTCCATCATTACACACAGAATACAGGCCTGGGAGTTCAAAGTAAAAGGCACTAGATCACTTAACAATATAGTGCATTAAGTCACTTCAAATGATGGCTGTGTTTTTTATAGCTATATACTGCAAAATGAAACATCGTTCCTAAAAGAATTCAGACTTGTTTCAGTCATAATGGTGCAGGGAAAGAATAGAGGTTTGTTTTTATGTTGTTTTTATATTCATCATTGCACTAGTAAATATTTTAATATTGATAATCAATCCATTTACGATATGTAATGTGAATGTAGGTCACTCGTAATGGTGAACCCACAGAGAATTGTCATCTGCCTCTGTAGTTCCATCCATTAATGAAACATTTTACTGTCATCATTTTGGTCTTCTGACAAGCAAGCATCATCCAAGCTTCCCGCTGTAGCTGGAAACAGTTTCCTGACACAAGATCAAAAGGCAATAACATGTTATGATTTTACTGCTTTCCCCTAAGTGGCCAAAGACCCACTCCACTCAGAAAGGCCGTATGTTTTGCCTATTGTTACTTCACTGTGAGGTTTCACTCTGCAGAATGATGTGTGTGCTGACTCCTTCCATTTGAAGTAGGAAAATTAATTAACTTCCTGTATCACAGCAGTCTCGCAGAGTGTCCACACTGTGCTGTGTCAGCGTTGGAGACAGGTCTGAGACCGTCCACTATCGTTCTGGAATAGGGGTAGAAGCTCTCTGGGTTTGTATTTACTGTAAACTAATCACACTTGTCTTGGGTGGTGCTGAGCGCAGGACGCAGCAACGGTGCTTTTGCAAAATACTGTCGCGAGAGAAGTTGTTTTGGTGGAACGAGGCCCTTCTCACTCCCAAGTTGTCATGACCCCTCGCCGTCTGTTGTCAATGCCTGGGTTACCTCTATAGTGGTCATTTTTGACATGCAGGATACCAGAGAGAGATCAATGCAAATCCTTAGATGCTGGAAATTGACGACATGGGCCAGGCGACATTGTTAAATAGCAAAAACCGTAGCAGGTGGTTGGCGTGGTTATGTCGAAACACCAAAGTTTGTGGACTTGCACACAGGAGACCAGGGTTCATGTCCCATTTCACGTGGTGTTTATTTGTTTTCTTTCTGTCTTTATTATAACCATAATCCCGGCCCTTTTTCCCTAACCAAGTAGTTTTTTTGCCTAAACCTAACGAACCGTAACCATGTCATTGTCTAGACGTCTATTGGACTACCCTGCATGTCGGAAAATGATGCACGCCACTCTAGGGGCACCCCGTGCATCAAAAATGTGACGCCTTGACTGAGGCGTGTCATTGTCAAAACTTGCCATTTTCAGTGTGGAGTTGTAGCTCAGCTCGTTGTTCTTCCATGTAGCGAGGGGGTACTTTCAAAACGAGGAGGAGCATCCCAGTCTTGCCACCGGGCGACTGAAATATTTGCCTTTATCACAGCAGAGTAGAGCCGCAGCACTGTCATGCATTTGAGTGACCCAATAAAAATTCATCTGTGACTCATTTTGGGAAAGGGAGTAATAACAGTTAAAAGCTATTTTGGAAACTCTATCGGGTAATATATCAAAATCAGGAAAGGTTCCTTTATTCTGCAGTGACTGAATTTACTCAGAAACGTGGTAAAAACAAATTCAAATCTTACAGGATACAAATTTGCCAGACTTACTGAGAAAATCCTTAACTTTTTAGTGGTTTTGGCTCAAAATCTACATCTTCACTAGAAGCAGAGAAATAATGAGTGACTGGGAAGTTCTACTATGGATTAACAGAGAAAAAAAACTGTTCTGGTGTTCTGTGGCAGGGATTAGATAAAATGTGTAATTATAAAGTGCCAACAGCCAGTTTCACTCTGGTTATTTCAGTCTACTGGGTTGGCGTTCAGCATTCAGTTTTAAAACGCTTCTGTGCGTTTTAATAAAGAATTATCATGAACAGTGTCATGGTGTGTAAATAAGGGGGAACGAGGAACTGTTTAGTGAGATGATAATGAATAGGTATATACTGTATATATCAATAGATTAAAAGATAACTCAAATTCTTTTTAATAAATCAGAGTTTATTACATCTTCAATTCACGCACTAGATGAGGATTAAGATATAATAATTATTCAGCCTACAAAGATGAAGGTAAAGTCCTGAAATCCCTAAAGGAACAGAAGAAATACTAAGTCCCAGGTGTTTATACTGTTGGGAATGGTTACTCCTGCAAATATCTTCATTTTTTTTGTTTTCAACCTGTAAGCCTCAAGCAGCATGTTTATGTGCGTGACCGAGCGGCTGCCAAATATCACAACAGTAGCAGCTCGGAACTGTAGTGAAGACAGCTGGTACCGAGTGTGCAGCGAAGCACTGGCGCTGGGTAAGTTTGGAGGACAACTTAGTGTATCTCAAGGATAAGCAGTCCTCTTTGCTTTATATTAACAATACAAGTGCAGCTGTGTTGGGGATATTTTGTTCTAACCAAAGCCCTGCTGCTGCCTCTCCTTTTGGCCTTGTCGTTTTTTTTTGCTTTTGTTTTTTTTGTGTAAACCCACGTAGGTAACTGAACAAACCGTGATGATATTCAGCTTCCGTTCAGTGCATGAAGTAATCAGTAAGAGTTTGAAATAAAAAAAAGAGCGAGGTGGTACGTGGCATCACATGCAATAACTGTGGAGAACGTTACGTCAGTGACTTTCGGTAAAACACAATGAATGAACACTGGAAACACTGAGCAATAGTTGTAAGTGAGAACCAGATGCAGTGAAAAAGCCCAAATGTTTTTTAATGTACCGTGTATGTGTGGGTTTGAGCAACCCTGTCTCGCAGAAATTACGTCACATGTGCAGCTAAGTTGCAAATGAGAAAGCAGTCACAGAGTGCAAACCTAACCACACAACATACGATCCCGAGCAAATCCACTCAAACTTTTCATGGCATTAGGTGTTGACACTATACATGTATGTATGTGGGAAATAAGAATCAAATCGCATCATTTTCGACCGAGATTGCATTTGCATGGACCTGGACCGCCTAGGTTTGGGCTATGCCCCGAATGTTTACAATGTCCACATTACTCCGACATTTTAGGATCCCTAAAGTAGAGACCCCGCTAGCTCTGTTTTAGTTGCCTTGTAGTCTGGACAGAGAGACTGTTGGAAACGACAAGGCAGAAATCCAGTCCATCCAATCCATTCGTCAGATGATTGCGTCTTATAGTGAACTACATGTCCTTCCCCAATCACACTTGACTACCAGCTGTTGCCATGGATACTGAATTACTGGTGTTTCTGTACTTGTAGTCTGTTTCCTGACGGACTGTAGACTGTAGTTGTGGTTAATAAGTTAAACTAACTGAACCATCAAATGAGGTTTGATGAAGTTTTCTGTTTCAGTAGCATTTAGCATTATCTCCCCCATCACCCCTAGTTTCACCCTTTTGTACAAATATGGTCACTTCTGACTTCAAAAGAGCCAAGATGACGGCGGCCAAAATCCCTGGCATCAAAAGGACAGTCCAAAAACCACCTCTTAAATACAGTCCATGATCTGGACAGAGATTGTTTTCATTTTATTGTGGATGTAGCCTATGTTTACAAAAAGACAGTATTCCTACTAAGCTATTTACACGGCTAATGAATATGAATATTCCACCATTAATATTCAAGACTGATTAGTGTGATTATACATCACACCAAGTAGCCATTACTGTTATCAAACACAACTGTATGTGCTAATATGGAGCTGAACTTGGCGGCATTTAACAGTGTTGTTATGGTTTTCAGTAAGTTAGTGGTAGCGTGGGTGAACACTGCATTTATATGGACACACATGGGGCAAATGAACAAAGAAACAAACACAATCCCCCACGGCCAAACACATGTATGAAACACACATTTACACATGGCTACACTTTCTAACATACAGAATGCACACAGTTTACACCTCTGACAAGTCACATTTTTCATCAGAATCGATCTGTTTGAAAGAGTCACGCTGAGAAATGACACATGCCACAACCTCAACGCACACCAGGCCATGTGTGTACCTATTTTATGCTCCACTGTGATTTGTAAATCATTAATAAACTACCATGGGAGGCAGAGCAATTTACGTCAACTGCTGCTGAAATTACATATTTGACAGTGACAAATCTGAAGGCGTTATGCACCACATAGCGGGATCGATTGGGGTCGTATACTCCAGTATTAGTCTAGTTGAGGGTATCTGGGTGTACATTATGTGCTCACATGTTAGGACCGCTAACGGGTTCCCGACGAACCACCTTATTTGCGAGATGTAGGTGCACCGACCGACTGAACGGCTAATTTAAACAAGTGAGCATTACGTACATGAACGTGCATGAGCGCATCCATCTCCTGGTAAATAAGTCTGAGCAAATAAGGGAAATCTCTCTCCACTTCGGTTTCTGTACCGCACGCCCCCCTCCCTCTCCCCAAAAACACACACACACAAAGTCATTAGTCATCCACCACGGGAACCACCCCCACAGAACACACATACACAGACATGCAAAAACACAGGCACACAAGCGCTCTTAAACACAAAGATTGTAACTACCGCATTTCCTCTCGAATATTTCCCCAGGGCCCACTATAATGTTTCTGAGTAAGGTGGAAGCATACATTATATATCTGGGTTGGTCTCTTTATGGCTTGTTGTTGATAGGTTTTGTGTAATAATAACCCATGTCGCTGGAAAGAATTACAGCCACATGGTAATGAGCAGAGCAGATAAACTGAAATTTGTGCACATTTACAGTAAAGAAAACCCTTTACAATAGAGAACGATGTGCTAATGTGATACATTCATGAATTATTGCTGTAAATATTTATCAATCCAATAGACTCAATCATTAGAAATGAACCTGCAGTTAAAGGTTCAACATTTGCGCATGCTCGTGTGCTTATGCGAGGTTTGTGTTGGACTCTGCTTTGTGCTGGGAGTTGCTCGTTTGTTGACGTTAGCTAGCTCCATATCTAAGCTAACGGTAGCTTGTGTCGTACAGCGTTGCTACTATAGAGGAGCAGAAGAGAGGTATTGAAGAACTCAAGAGGGAGCGTAGGGATTTCCACTGAAAAAAACAACCCTAGTCCTCTACATATAAATCAGTGTGCAGGCTGTTATCATGTACGTAGACAACCGAGACAGCCTTTAGCTTAGGAATGGGGTTAGCTAATGCCAACAAACGACCAGCTCCCAGCACAAAACTGACTCCTGTATATGCACACATTCAGAAATTACACTAATTATTAACATTCATATGTTAAGCACGTTAAAATTTCTCTCAGAGGGTAATTTATTCTCGCTTCGAAACCATTCACAGAAGTTCTGTTTGAGCCCAGAATCGCAAATAGTTGAAAAGAAAATCAAGTTACAATAAGGAATATTAATTAAAGAAGATAGAGCACTTCTGTATCTAAGACTTTGTAACATTTAACACTAGCAAATACTTTGAGAGCCAGTTCACTGCAACTGTTACTTTTGAGCCTGCTGTTCAGAGTAAAAGTTACTGCATCTAACTTTAAAGGGTCAGTGTGTGATACTTAGTGAAATCTGGTGGTAAAGTTGCAGACTGTAACCAAGTGGATACCTCCTCACCCTCAGCTATGGTGGCTACAAGAAACGTGTTAGCCCCTTGTTACAGCCAGTGTTTGTTTTTAAGTTAAATGGATATTAAATCTGGTCCACACTCTAACATAGTAGGCGACAGTAGTATAGTTTGATTATACACTAATGGAAATATAGGTGTAAATATTATATTCCATTTCTGCAATTAGATCATACTAAATCCCCCTTAATCTTACACGTTGGACCTTTAATGCATACATAAATACAAGCCTGTACTTTAAACCTTTGGTAGTCTATATTAAAATATACAGGTAAATGTTAACTGCAATCAAGTGCAACAAATAAACACATGAACACGACATAATCCCTCATGAAATGGCTTGAAGAGTTCTTAGATTCCTTAACTAACTAATGTGCAGTGTGCTATTAGCTGACCTATAGTTTTAACTTCATTACCAAAACATCAAAAAGAGATCTTTTTTAAAATGAATGATCATATTTCATGCTGCAGAAGCCAGATTATCCTGGGTTGAAGTCCTTGTTCTGGTTGAAGCTCCAGTGCGACTTGCTGGATTAGTATTCAGGATGAACTAACTGATGTATAAAATTGGCAGAACGTCCCCATGGAATGCTGCAGGGAAATTCATCAGTTTAGCTTTTTAAGGGAATTTTCAAACCTATACTTCATTTGTGCTTGTTTTTCATCAGATGATGAATTTTGTACACTGTGTGTTTGTTTTTTGTTTGTTTTTTTTCCCTTTTGGACAGGCTTCTTCAAAAGTGAACCAAAAAGCCACATGAGAATATTATATTATTCTGGGGCAGCAGGTAAAGTAAACACAGGAAGAGACCAAGACAGATTTGCTCAAATATCAAGAAGAAAATATAGGCTGCTTTATTTTTAGTCCCAGACAGACTTTGATTCTGTCTCCAACTGGCTTCTTTGTGGACTTTGTTCATATGCAGTCTGCACCATTCACTGAATTATGGAAGCCTTTGGTCAGATGAATGTCAGATCACGTTCCCGCCAAGCAAACTGCTATGCGTTTTGTTTGCAAAGGACTGAGACCACTTCCTCCAAATAGTCTTGATGTGGTTGTTTTAGTTGGTGCCTGAATACAACTGAAAACCATGCAAATTAATCACACCGGGGGGAAAAGAGTCATCCACACCAAACAGCACAGGTTTGACATCACTCTGTAAATTCTCTTCCTCTTAGGTTTTCCAGTAAGACCCCATGTGCAGCTCCATTAGAACAACGGCTTTATTGCACCTGAAAGTCCAAACCGAGGTCTGATCTGAGGTCCATGCTTTTATTTCATTGTATACATTTCATCTGGTCAGTTTTTAGTTTCACACTGCAGTCCTCCAAAGAACTTTTCATGACATACCTGTACATGTCATTGACTGGTTGTAGGCAGGTTAATGTGATGCCACTATGTTACCATCATTAAGACATGACAGCACCACTGCTCTGCATCCTCTCATTTCCTCTCTGAAAATGTTTATACTCATTTCTATTAATCTTTACCTCCTCTTCTTCCAATGTGCTACCAGTTTTTCCTTCCTCCAGTTCCAGTTTTTCTTCTTCTTCTATTGTAATGGCTGAGGCTAAGCAGGAAAAAGTCCAGGGTCGAATTAACTCCCACAGAGTTGATTTTAACACTTTTTCAGGGTTTACGTAGCTCCACACTCTGGAGTCAAATGACATCTTTCAAAATAGTTCAGCATTGAACATTGTGGCAGAGTTCCTTCTTCAATTCGCTAAACAGAGTTAAAGTAACACTAAGCAATGCATTTTTTTTTTTACAACCTAGCAGTTTCACTCCCTTAATTGTTAGGTTATCTACACTAAGAAAGTGTTCAAATGAATTTTAAGAATAAATTCCAGTAAACAAAGTCATTTTCAACAAGTGATACTTATTTTGCCCTTTCACTGTAAAGTAAAACATTGTGAATGAAGGTATAAAGTAGAAGCTTTCATCTGAAACACTGTATGAGCTTTGAATATCAAATGGCTTCTGAAACAAGCTCAGGCATTTTTATTATACATTTTTCCTCAGTGCATAAAACTCTGAATGCATGATGATGGTCATCAAAATTCTCTGTAAATAGCTTGTTCGAGCCAACTCCTCATCTCCAAACAAACAGCATGTGTGGGCACCTGGTCAGAGCTTTGTTTAATGAACTCTCTGCAGAGCTGGGTCAACACTGAACACCATTTAAATCAGAATGGGTTAAAATGACACAAATCAACTCCGAAATGTTTAATTCTGAAATTTCAACTCTGCAATTTTTACTGTGTAGCCTCCTGTAACTTCCTGTAACTGGTTCAAAAGTCTGAACCATCCAAAAAAGTGTCTTCACACTAGAAAAGAACTGAACCATGGCTCAGTTTGATCCAGACTGAGACCACCTCTTATCGTCACACCAAATTTGGTGCCAGGGAGGCTGCATTTTGTGTTGAAATATTTTGTGTAACACTTATTTTTGTACGAGGGAAAGTGGATTCATAACCCCGTTTTTGCATTTTCTTTAAGAGGACTCGAGCGTGAGATTTGTGGATAAAAGGTAAGACACACGTGTTCACCTGATTTGTATCCTACAACAACTCATCAGTATTCATTCTGAGGCTCAGACACGCATGGAGATGCTGCTTACAGAACCTTATCATTCATCAATATTGATTCTCACAATGTTCTCACCATAGTTTTAACTATAGTTCCTGGTGTGGACGGCCCTTAAAACAGAAATAAATTCACCATGAGAGCAACAGAAGATTGTTCTTGTTAACAAGGTAATAGGAATCTGCTTTAGGGGAAATCTGCTTTGAGCAGCGTATGAATAAATGGTGTGAATTAAGGTGACGGCGAAAAGAAATTAGGAATTTTAATGAGCTGTTCTGCACTGTGCGAATTAAAGATATTTATAGACAAAGACTTTCAGTCTGGTGAGTTAAGCCAGTTACTGTATGACACAGTACAGTAAATCTATGTTTTTGTACCCCCTGGCAGGTCTGCACCATATATATAGACAAATTGATAGATCCATGATACTAGACTTAAATGATCTTTGCCTGGGGCATGTCAGAGCATAAGGCAATTTCACGGTTATTGATTCTCGCCTCTGCCACATCTACCGCTCCGCCATATTTTCGATGACCTTTCTTACAGGTCAAGCTGGGGGTCAATTTGAGGTTTCTTGTGGCAAGAAACACCATTCTCAGAGTCTCCCCATACCGCAGCCCTCCACAGATGGTGTAGTTCATTAAAAAAAGGAGTGCCAACTTAGGTGAATTTAGGAGGATTTGCAGAATATATTAACTCCACCAGAGACTGTGTAGGAATCTGCAGTATCGCCAATCTTCCACCCACACTGTTATTCGGAGGAGATCAAAGAGAAGCGGGGAGAGCTGAGATTCCCTTTGTGAATACGAGGAGAGAGAAGGAGAGATGTTCTAATTCACCAAGCTGCAGCGATGAGATACACGTTGGTTTCCTTTGGCAGAAAATCAAAACAATCCCAATCTGCTGCATCACCACATCTTAAGGTCATCCTGGTAAGATGTACAGACCCAGGACTGATCTGTGGAACAGAGACACGCTCTGAGGATATCTGTGTCAGTTTGTAGGTTGATGATGAATCCTAAAAAAACAAACTGAACGTTTCTCTTGAGCCATCATGACATTGACTTTTTTTGTTTGTAAGTTCAACGTCTTGACAACCATTGGAAGGATCCTAAGATGAGCTCATAACAGAGACTGGCAGAATTTCAATTAAATGTATTTAA
>JAPQRN010000017.1:15627278-15649991 GCA_037367275.1 Coranthus polyacanthus | reverse complement strand
GTATTTAAGTACATTCAATTAGTATTTTGTATTTCGCTGGGGGAAAATCTAAGATGTAATTTGTGATTGCATACTTTAAGAGCTTGTATTTGTCATTTTGAAATACTTAAAATACTAAAATATTTAATTAATGAGTTAACATATTTTTAAAAAGAGGAACCTTTAGTTCAATCAGGTGCGTCCTCTGTCCTTGCGTTGGTATCTGTTCATGTAGTTAATGTTTGTAACTTAGCATATTAGGTTACAATGCTAAAATGAGCGTTTAGCCATTAAAAAAAATTATTTCAAAAAAATTATAATAATAAAACAGGTCTCTCTCAATCAACATTTAGATAATTTAGACACTTTGAACACTTTGAAAGTCTTCCTGCTCCATCTGTTCTATTCACAGTGATTTGTCACCAGGTTAGGTTTTCACTTGGTTTTTAATACCAAAAAAAATTAGCTCCAACATTTTGTGAGATGTGGTAAATTACCAGTGGTGATGTTGCTAGCATTTTAAACATTAGCTAGAATTCCTTCAGGCAGCACTGGTTTCCTATTTACAAAATGAGTGTACTGCTTTTGCATTCTCATTTGGAAGGTTGAATTATCTTGGATTTCCAAGATTGCAAGTCCGAATCTAGCGTAGCCCCACTGCTCTTGAAGCCTGGTGTCGATACTGAGTAAACTCATATGAACTGCTAAACATTAGCATCGCTTATAGTTCTCCCTTTTAAAAAATATATCAAATGTAGAAAGTGTTCAGAGTCTAAGCCGACTCTTCATCAAAGATCTTTTTTGGTGGAAGAGCGTCTTATGAAACTAAAAGTACCTACAATTTCAGGGTTTTCAGAGGGCTTAGGTCTGCGTTCCACCATTTGTGAGTTATATGCACAGGTGGGGGGATTGTATGTTTTCAATAAAAAAAAAAAAAACAAACATATAACACTGCATAATCTTGGATCATCATTGTTACCTTATCTGTGTACAAAAATCTGGAAAAGTTAAAGCAGATTCCAAGCAAGTTTTACAACCTTTAGATCTGGCAAAAGAAGTTTGGTTGGTTTCGATTCTCTCCACATTGACTTTACATTAATTTCAATGAGCCCAGAATGTCTTGGGTGCTGTGTCTGAGCCTTATAATGGTAGAGAAAACACTGACTTTTTTTAAAACTCCTGCTATAGGAACTGAAAAAATGTGTCTTGCAAATCAAATGTTTTTTTTTTACCTAAAGAGATCCTCTGCATGGACCTGATGCTGTAAACAGTTGTGTAATGCCCTGAATATCTTCATTACTTACTCTGATATATAAAGACTGTAAAGATGGACCCTTCAAATGAAGCCAAAACACCTTGATGGCCCCCTGGTGGCTGACTACAGTATAGGAGCCAAACCAAAAAATCAAAGCATTGAAACGCTGAAGAAAAAAATTGAAATGCAGCAAAAAACTTGAACACTCAAGGAAAAATTAGATGTATCTAATACTTTGTGGTGAACATCATCCGTGATGAACATCAAAAAAGCAAATTTGCTGTGAGGCTTTAATGATACATCTCAGCACTTCTTTCAACAAACACTCCTCTCCTCTCATTAAATGCTTGAATTGAAGCAAAGCAAAGACACGACGGATTCATTGCTCCGAGATATTTTTTCAGTCTCTGGACTCATTTCATCACACTGCCTCTGCCTTGTCTTTTGTTGTGAGTCCCCTGCTGTGCCGATTGTCCCTGGTGTATAGCTGACTATATACTTTGGAACGTAATGTGTTACGAGAAAAGGGGAATATGACAGTGTGACTAAAAAGAGGCTCAGTGTTATCCATTTCTTTCATCCGAGTACGTCATCCATCATAAAGTGTGCTTAGCATGTGTGAAATGGTTTAGAGGAGAGAAGAGGACAGGAGAGGGGAAGAGATGACAACGTCTGAAGCTATTCTTAGACAGCAGGTCCTTGACATACAATTTGTTCATTTACAAGACTGGATTTGTGTGTTCAGGTGTGTGTTCCTAATCATTTTTCGGTCGTTTTGTCATTACCTGTCACAGAAACGATGCAGCCATACATGCATACTGTACATTATGTAGCCTCCTTTGGACAAGTCTGACTGCTTGAGAGTTTTTGCAGTCTTTACATCCCTAAACAACCAGATGACATAATGGCAGAGATATTTACTGTCACTAGTTACGACACGTATGACCTTGTTTGCGTTGGTATTGGCGTGATGTTTAATCTGAAACTCCAGCCGACTATTTTATTTGACTTCAAGCTCATAACTATTTTTCCAGCATGGGGCAGTAGTTGCACGAAGCCATGCTGTAAGTCATGTTTGCCTTTCATACCTCGTTCACTGTTGCCCTTTTTCCACCAACATGGAACTGGTGCCATTTTAGTTCACACACCTAACTTTTAATTGTTCAGAGCATTCTGACCAAAAATAAATGGGCTTGGACACTAGACGTCGGCTGGAAAACCAAAAAAATAGCCGTGAGGACATCAGTGGGTGTGTCATTTTGTACAGGTTGGAAAGAGGATTCAGAAGATAACATTGGAGAAAAAGTGGAATGGAAAAAAAAAAACATTTGCAGTCAGCTGATGAAACCCAGTGACTGGTTGTAAGATGTCACTCGTGCTGCTTTTCAAAGACATGGGGTTGATGTCAGAAGTCACTGTTCAGAACCTTCAGGTGAATTAGAATCAGCTCAGAGACACAATGGACTCGACGTTCTACTGAGGACGTTAATACCACTTCAGTCTATTTTCACAAACGTAGTCCCTCAAATCCCCTTTTCAAGGTCTTCAACTACACGGTGGAGGATCTGAAACAGCCTTTTTCCTCTGAAGATTTTAGCTCAGTGTTGAATTTTTGCAGTCTGCTTTTGATATTGTTCAGTCTCATTTAACTCAACTTACACTGGTGTACAAATCCAAGTTCATGGTATTCTCAAATGGCAAACATATACTGTAAGTATTTAGGTACTGTTATTGATCACAACTTGTCTTTCAAGCCATACATTGAGCCTTGTTCGCCAAGTGACAATTAAAATGGGTTTCTTCTTCAGGAACAAAGCCTGTTTTTCTCTCCTGGCAAGGAAACATCTAATTTCTGCATCATTCTTACCTGTATTGGATTACAAGTGAAAATTTGTACCAAATCAAACCATTTGATATTGCATTTTAAATGTAATGGGGACTGACCGACAGATTTCAAAAAGAGGCTTCAGTCATGCTTGGTTGTGTTGTATTGTACTGTAGTATAAACATCTATATATATATTAGCTACAAATCCTATAAGCTCTATATATAATATATAGAGCTTGTAGGATTAGTAGCTATTCCATGCCAAGTGCAGACCAGAAGTCATAACCTCATTTTTTTTTTTTGTACTATTTTTTACTATTCCTACTCCTTTTATTAGTCATTCTTTTCTCTCCCTTGCATCATTTCTCACTCCCTCCTCCTCAACCATACACATCTAATCAAATGTTCTCACTATTTGGAACCCGCTTTGTCTCATCCTCACACATACATCACCACATATCAGATGGAATGACTGAGGACCGAACAGCTGAGACAGATTAAGGAAGAGGGTGACGCAGGGACAGAGTGAAAGCTGCAATAATAATATAATATTCAGGAGGTATCAAGTTTCACGCCTATTTACATAGCACTTCAAAGGTAAACAGGACAGAAATGCTTCACCATGACAGACATACAATACATATGCATGTGTTTTTGCAGCAGGAAAGGAAGTCAGGCATGTCTGGCAATTCATAATGTATTTTGTATTTTTGTAAGTGTGGGTCTCAGGGAGATGCCAAATTTCTCTTTTGGGGCTCAAGCTAAAAAAGTGTGAGACCCCTGGTCTAAGCTATTCATGATTAAAGCTGCATTAACAGAGTTTTTAACCACTTGGGGGCAGTAGAATAACCTTAGTAGGGTTTTTTTTATGTTTTTCCCAAGCCTCGAGTTTTCATTTTGTGTATCATTATCTTGACTTTTGGAGTGGTGTTGTTCCACCTGAAACACTGCAAACTAAGAAATATGACGTTAAATGCCACCAAGTAACTTCAGCTATTTAACAGTAATATCAACTTTACAGAAGATCCTTCATCAGACTGTACAACACCTTAGTCAATGGCAGATAGACTGAAGAATAAAATGAAGATAGACTGAATATTGTGTAGATCACTAATTTGTTTTAATTTCTTTTTTAATTTTTCTTTTCTTTATTTTCATGAGCTGAAAGACATATGAATTTGAAATGAATGAAGTTCATCTGAATTTAAATCTGAAAGAGCATTACCATTACCATTATTTATTCAATGAACAGAAGCTCTCAAAGCCCACACTGGAGATATCAAAGTCTTCTATTAGCCATAAAATCTTATTAATGGAATAACAATCACCAAAAGGACCATCAGTACACTTATTAGAGGGTCTAAATAAAGCAAATGATACCAGAATGACTCCTGGACAAAAAATGAGAGAGAGAGAGGATGTCAAAGTAGCCATTTTTTGGAGATAGCATCTAGTTGTTACCCCTTGAAAAACACAACACAGACGTATCAGCTTATTATGTCAAATGTGTTACCAAACAGTTACCTGTTAACACATCCAGTAAATCTACAGCAACATCAGCCCTGAGTTGGACTCGTGAATCTAAGTTCTAAGTGAATTTTCTGTCGCTTTAGCTGCTAAAAGCTCCACCATTTAGCAACTAGTCTGTAACTTTGTGCATGTTTTGTAATTTGGTGCTAGGTAGGTGTAAAAATGAGTTAATCAGAGCTTGTTCAATTAAAAACATCTTCCTCCTGTGGTGGGATATGGGGTTGATAGAAGTGGAGTTGTGGGTGTGAAAAGGAAAACAAAGCTAAGTACAGAAATAGGTTAAAAAAAAAAGAGCTGAGGGGAACTGCAGAGTACTCACCCTATCATTATCCACAACATATTTTAAAATAGTAACATAATCCAGTAAAAATTAGTACAGCTGTCTTCACTTTGGTATTGCAGTTTCACCTTTTCAGGTTTTTAATTTCTCTAGTGTATGCTATGATTTGGCCTGGCCCTGACCTACACTAACCTTTATGCTAACGGATCATTTGCAGATCTTTGTGCTATTACTCCATATTTGACTTGTTCTATGCCGTGTTATGACTTTATCAGTGTCAAACAGTTAATTTCAACGGTTACTCTCAAAGATCGCTGCATGGAACACCCATAATCACTGCCATTACTCCGACAGCCATTAAAGAGCCTAAAAGCACTAATAATGAAGAGGAACCCACCAGGTTAGAGGCAGTTAAAAAGGCACAGCATGTTGCGGAAAGGGTTGTGCATAATATTAACACGTCAACATCAAGCAAAACTGGGATGATGAGTAGCTGTTTCGCGACATTTTCTCACACAGCGGGAGGGCATGTCACACTTAAAACAGATTTGCCGAACTCATATGAACTAAAAGAATGAAACATTTCTTGCATTTCATACATTTAATCCTGTCATCGCTGGTCCCATGCAGACCACCTAACACCACGTCTCCATTTCCCACTACAACAATGTCACATATTGGTCCTCATGCAAGAACCAGTCATACGAGCAAAGGACTAACCACAGGTCTATATTCACCAGGGTCAGATGAAGTTTGACTCGAATTGTACAGCAAAGTCTTCTGTGAGTCTGATGTGAGGCAGATTTATGGTAGATTAAAACAAATCCGGTGTTGCTCCTGGCAACTGACTGTCTCTGCTTCTTTACCTCATCCCCTGATATGGCCCATTGCATGTAACTGCTAATTTTGTCCTGAATTCCTAAATCTTGTGTTTTTAGTATCAATCATTTGTCATTTCATTTGGCTAATGATGTTCACCACAATCATTTGTCAGCCAGTCCTCATCTCATTATTTATTTGTAAGTAATTATCAACATAGTCCATAAGGCCATTAAACACTTTGGGGTCTTTGGGTTTTCCCTGTGACTGCTTATGTCTACAGGTGCCCAGCCTCGTTTCCTATTCATCATATACATTAAACATTAAGACATTTAGACACTTACCTCGTTTGGTCTTTCCAGTTTGATTCAAACTAAATTTGCATGTGTGAATCCTCCCCCAGATCAGGGTGTGGACCAAACAAGCCGGTCTTTGGTCCAACCAAAAGAGGTGGTCTCGGCCAAGAAGTGGAAAACTTTTTTGGATAGCTTAGAGTTTCGAACCAATCGCAGGAAGTTACACGAGGCTGTTGTCAGCAAAAAAAAAAAAAGAAAAGAAGAAAAACTAACAGAAGACGGAAGAAGTAAAAAATGAGGCAAATTAACAAATGCACGGCCGTCTATGAACGGAAACATGAAAATAAAGATTACATTCAGGAACACTTTTGAATATATATTAAATTAGTGGGTACATTAATCATTGCCTTCGATTAACTGGTTATTGATGAAGTCACTGTCTATCAATCACCACTGTTAACATCATGAACTGTGACATACTCGTACAGGCTACTATTCATCACAGTCACATTTCTGTAACGTCCTTCGTATTACTGATCAAGTGCTTTGTTTCAGAACGATGTTTTTCTCACAGTGCTGCTCTGATGTTTCGTCATTGACAGCGGTAACCTTGGATTCATATTTTATGGCTGCTTCTGGTCACATAACACCAACTGACACTGCCTCATTTGCTACTTTGTCATTTGTTGATTTCAGTCCACATGTCTTAAAGATCTGAGGGTTGAAATTCTTCACATTTTTCACATTTTTTGGGAACTGAACCCTTTCTTGGACTACTCATGGAGTAGTAACTAACATGAGTTAATGTAAAATTCTCATGAATGAGTGCTCCATTACACACATGGGGCATTTGTCATGTTTACGAGGATCATTTGCACAGTTATCTGAAGTTACAAACATCTGCCAATTTACGTTTTTATATATACCTTTACTACTTTAGTAGATTCTAGTTATACACCAACTCTGTCCTAATTATCATTTTTTGCTCAGTGCTCCTTCCCATCTTATCTCCGTGGGCAATTTTCTAATAGCCTACCTGCTTAGAAAAAAAGGATATACTTATTTCTTTTAGGGGGAGCACTTTTTTATTTTGCCTAAGGCAATCTTGCTTCAGGCAAAGACTGAAATGCTTGATAATTAGGTCAGATGAATAAAGGGACAAGGGAAAAAAGCTCTAGTTAACATAACAAGACAATAAAACCTTAAAAAGAAAAGATGGCTTCTTTCATTTCCCACCCAGGACTTACTTGTAAAAAAGGACAAAAAGTATCTGTGGGAATTAAAATCGTGTCGAGGCTCACTCAAGTAGATGAGACGTCTTTAAGGAAAGTCTATGATTTCTATCCTTAATGTAGAGAACCAGATAATGTAGTGATTTTCTAGAATAAATTAAATGAGCATAAGTCATTCGTCTCAGAAAATCACATCAGTGGACAACAAGAGCTTAATTTACGACTTACAGTACATGAAATGAATGTACACGCAATAAACACAGTGATAATAATTGTATTCCATCATGTTAGAACAGATCTTTGCGACATCTAATGACTGTCAGTCGCTTTCAGAATAAGAAAAAGGTAAACCTTCTAGCACTTTACCAGAAATAAAGCAATTCGCCTATTTGAGATCATAGAAAATAAAGTTTTTTTCCAGTATATTTATCATTCTCACTAGAGAGAGAACAATTAGTAGTTGGTGGAAGTGATCCAGCAAACACTGGGTCAAAAATAGGCCTACATTATGACCAAAAACATACTAAAATAATCAGTTACTTCAGCCGTAGCTTTGATTTTACTGCCAATTAGCAAGTGTTACCATGCTAATATGTATAAAATACGACAGCAAAAATGGTAAATAACTTCTGCCTGTTAAATATCAGTATGTTACGACTGACAGTGTGAGTGTGTTAGTTGAAGTGATCCTCATGTCATGTTTGTATTTAGTTAAAAGCACCATCATGAGCCTCCAAGAGCTGCTAGCATGACTACAGATAGAGACTTACAGTTAGCTAACCCAGTCGGCCAACCCAAACAACCTTTAACTGTATGGACATACGCTGCCTCCAAATGGAAGTTATGAGTACACCACTGCTAGACAATGGTGTCTAGAAGCCACACTGTGCTAGAAGAACACTTTAGCAAGCGAACAATAAGCTAATGTAATGTATGAAATGCAAAGGCTTAAGGAAAAGATGAGGCCACAGAGAATATCAACATTTTCCTCAGACAAAAAATCTGAAGAAAAACTCTAGACTAAAATGACAATATAATGTGGCCACTCATAGGTGTTTTCAGACACGTAGGAGGGTTAAATATGTCAGCTGTGATTACCCATCGCTGTTAAGATCGCGTCAGACGTGACTCTCCTTCTCTACTCCGTGGCTCCACACGGAAGCTTGGAAAGTGGCTTCACTTTTCCATAGCGGTGTGAAACAACGCCAGGTCATGTTTGGTCTTTTGATTTGGTCCGAGAGGAGAGAGCCGCAGAAGGACGGTGTGTATTTTCAAATTCTGGCTTTTTTTTTTTTTCCTCCCTGATTTTGGTTCCTGCCATCTTTGAAGGAAGTTTGTATTAAAGTTTGTTTTGTGCTGGGATCCAGTCATTTGTTGACTGTCTCAGTTGCCTACATCCATGATGACAGCCTGTGACTGATCTCTATGTAGAGGAGTCTCCCAAGTTCTTCAGTGTCTCCCTTCTGCACCTCCACAGCTGCAACGGTGTAGAACACAGACTACCATGACCTTAGAAGCAGAACCCCTAACATCAACTAAACTCCAACGCAAACTTCATGTAAACACACAAACACATGCACATCTTACACATTCAATGTTTAAAGAAAGAGAAAAAACTTTAAATGTATGTATTTTGTTATGTACACTTTACTTCCCTAACATCTATATAACTGCACACATTTCTAACTGTGTGTGTGTGTGGACGGTGTTGCTTGACTAATCTGTCTTCATTAGCAGAATGGGTCCTGAGTGACTGCTGTCCTTTTGCCCTTTAGCTTGCTGTTGCGGTCTCAAAAGCTGAATAAACATCCCTGATACCACTTTACAAAGGAACCGAGTCGAATTAGAAAGGTGAGTCAAAGTCAAACACGCACCAGCAGCACCCAGCTGCTTAAAAGATACCGGCCTGAACAAATTAGTCCGAAAAACACTGCAAGCGAGGGGGGATCGGGGAGCAGCTGGGGGTTACGAAAAAGTGAAAGATAGAGAGAGAGGGAGAGAAGGAAAAGAATGAGAAGGGGAGAAAACAAACTTTTTTTTTCTAGGGCAACACTATCACAACTGGCAGCAAAGGAGCTCTTAAATAAATGAACCCAATTCCCTAGTGTGCCTTTAAAGGGGCAATTCGCCAAGCCTATTGTTACTGCTTTAGTGTTGGGTATTGATTGGCTGCACATTTACATCAAGGAGGCTTTGTTCAGGCAGGCCTTATAGCATGTGCTGTACTCGTCTTTTTTGCGGCTTCCTCCCTGGCTGTATCCGACATGCTGATGTAAAGGCTGCTGACTTTGCTCCCATCTTAAGCTTAATTTAAAAAAAAAAAAAACAACGGCAGACAAACAGCGGAGCTACAAGAAATGGTCTACCTTTCATATTTTTTCTAACATTTAAACTTATTTTATTACATATCTCGCTGTCTGTAAGAATGCACTCCTTCTGGGCGTAGGGAATGGGTACAAGAGGCTTTTTTGTGAGATTACAAAATTTGGTATATTTAGATGAAACTGAATGCAGGGGCTTGATTTTTGACATTTTGATCGATTTCTGGTGAAACATCAAAATCAGATGTGCAGCCACGCCAACACTGTTCAACGAAAAGCTGAAGTCCCTCGGGTTGATTCTCCAGGAGGAGTTTATTAAAATCCAACAGGATTAAAATGACTGCCGTTTATGTCCGTTATGCCCGTGTGGTAAGTGCAGCGACAGTCAGGTGAGGTTAAACAGGGACAAACCTTAGAAGTAGGTGGTTGGTTGTGGATGGATTTCGATGAATGGTTGGATACAACAAACTCTGTGGACTGACACAGAGGAGACCCGTGTTCATGTCCAGTAAAGGTCCATGCTGGGTTTACTGGATGTGTCCACATATGTCAAGTATGTTAAGTCTTGGTAGGTAGGTTGTTAGAATTAAATGCTTCAGATACGTTTGTAACGTTTGTCATATAAGTTTCTTATTTTAGCCTTTACCATGATCATGCCCTAATCCCAATCAAGCAATGACATTGTCACAGCTTAAATACAATAATTATATAGTATTTTGTGACGCTATGAACTTTTGTGTCTTCAACTTTCATGCATATGTGCTGTCTGTGGTGAGTGATTGGAAATGGACATGAGGATGTGTTTCTATGGGGACAAGCACTTCCGTGGTACTTGGAATTCTATACAATTTGTTAAAAAATTGCCTCAGGGAGGTGCAACTAATCAAAGAACATATTACGTTATTTTTAAATAAAATTGAATTTGTCTTTGTCTTTGTCAAATGTAATATTTTCGGCAAAGCCTCCATAAAACGGCTTGGCTTGGAGGAACAAAATAACAGGTTAGAAAGAGTCTCCAGCCCCCCTGTGGGCCTTCATGAGCCTTCTAACCCCAGAATAGAGTTTTCTCTCTCTGTCTCTGTGCAAAATGCTGATCCAGCAGGCTGTGCCCTACACAGATAGGCCCTGATGCTCGCTGGCACATTCAGAAAGAAACACAGAACCGAGCTATATGCCTGTTCTTTGTTGCTGCAGCCCCGAAGGCTCACATACTCAAATAAAAAGCTGAATGGACGGTTGATGAGAAAGAAGGCCAGGCTCCGAACAGAGGCAGCTAACGCTAATAGATATTCAGATGAGAGCAACAAATAGTGCTGCGCGTCTCTCTGATTCTCCGCTGGAGAGAGAGAGAGAGAGAGAGAGAGAGAGAGGGGAATGCTGTGACTTTGCAGCAAAGCTCGCTCGCTCACGCACGCAGGCAGGCAACGCTTCAGCAGATCACTGCTCTCTCTCTGCCAGGGCCTTAATCGACTTCTCTATAGTCTGTCACATTGTGTACAAACAGCAGTGCTGCAGGTGATACGCAGAAGCTACAGAGATGCACTAGTACAACAACAGGGACAACACAGCACAGAAAGACAAGGCTGCAATGTATCAGTGTACAGCTTGTGACTTACACACAGTTTTGCCTTGATGGGGTAATGTTGTACCCACTTGTTTGAGTTCAACAAAAGCAACAACAGCAAAAGACTACTACTGTATACACTACAGCTGTGACAAAGTTGTTAGTGTTTTTACAGTTATTGATTTCCAGAGGAATTTTTCTATTTATTTCCACATAAAGGAAGAGAGCTAATGTCAACAAACAACTCAAATGTTACAAATGTACATTTAAAGGTTAAGTGTGTAATATTTAGTGGCATCTTGTCGTGAAGTTGTAAATCGCAACCAACCGAATAACCCTCGCATCATCCGCCCCTGTGGTGACCGCCAAAAAAACACCCTCATTACAGCTAGTGTTTGGTTGGTCCATTCTGGGCTTTTTAGGGAATATTAACTGTGGTCCACATTCAAACAGTACATGACGGTAATGCACCTTAACGATGGATACCACCCACTGTAAAACGAAAAAAACACTCGTCTCATTTGTAACTGAAGGTAAATGCTGTGTTTACTTTTGCAACTCTCGTCATTTAACTTTCTTACCATGATCCTTTCCTAACTCTAACCAAGTTGTCTTCGTACCAAAACCGAATCAAACCTTAGAAATGGCAGTGTCAAATCCTAAATGCAACAGTTATGTCATATTTTTGAACACTCGCAATGGTATTTTGTCTGCAAATTCCTGGGAGTGAGTGGCAATTGACCTATTCTGTCATTTATGTATGAAGATTGTTGCCAAAAAGGTGCAATACTATAGTGTGTTATGCTATAAATGATTAGGAATCTGTGGAAAAATAACTACAATGCCATCTATTTGTTTTTTCCTCACATAAAAAGCTGTTTCTACAGTAACTGTTGCTCAGAACAGCCAAGCAAATATACCCCGGAAAGGAAAAACAAAAGCACGCTTCAGTGTCAAAGGTGACAGATCTACAGGTTGCTGCCTGCAGCACTTTTACTGTTCGGCATCAATTATCTATAGGCAGTAAAAATGAGAGGTTAAGAACTGCTGCTTCACACAGCCATGTATTGATCTGTGATTCCTCAACATATATACGGTACAAAGAAGTCCTGTGTGTGCTCTTCTTCAACACACTGCTCAGTACAAACACGTTTGTACACCTTGTACTGTATATAAAGGATGTTTGTTTGTACACCCGCCACGCTTAACAGCTGAGGACCACGATGGAGATGCTGATGGGCAACAATGACGAGAGGACAGAATGCAATGATAGATCCACAAAGTATAAGAATTAAATTAAAGACTGTCATCTAGTGGTGTAAATGGAAACTGCCACTGTAAAATAGCAGTCAGGCTGACATGGAGTGGACATTGAAAAGGTCCACGCAGCGTAATATTCATGTGTGTCATCAAGGGAACTCACACGATACTAGTGTTGCACCTGTTTGTCTGCCTCAATCAGTAATAAACTAAAGCCTGAGCTCTGGAGGATTATTTGCATAATCAGCAATCACCATGGAGCACTTGTTCACCATTAAAGTGATGAGTACACAGAGTGTATTGATCAAGCTAAAGTGATTGATCGTGTTTTAATGGTGCAGCCATTGCTTGTGGGAGTCAATATTCAATGTCTTTAAAAAAAAAGAAAAGAAAAGAAAAGAAAAGAAAGGAGCACCCCAGTCAAAGAATAACCCATGTGTACGTGTTTTATTTTTAAAAGATTATGAATCTGAACTGCCTTTAGAGACAGAGACAGAAAAAAAAAAGAAATTCATTCATAGTGACCTATCTAAGTACTCTGGCGTCCTGTTGGGAATCCATATCTGTGCTTAAAAAGAAGCAGGCTAAATATAATCAATACAGTGGAAGAGGGTTGCTGATTCCTTTTGGACCAATTTCAGTCATTGGGGTCAGCTATAATCCACTGAAACTATTCTTGAACAATTCCTTAATATAAAATGTTCGACTTTCGGAGCTTCTATTAATTGAATGTTCTTTTTTACTTTTTTTTCCTGACAGACAGCTCTACTGTAGTTGAGGTTAAGAAGTTATACTAACATGGCCGTCAAAGGATTCTGACTGTTTCATGAAGTTTACAGTTCCTTAATAACAATACTCGGCCTGTTAGCATAACTTCGCTACATGAGCTCATTTTGACATTAATTTGATATTGGATTATATTGCTCTGCCAGCTAGCCTGCTAATGGCAGCTAGTGCGTCGTCAGTGTTGTACTCCAGATTGGTCTTGAGTCTCGGTCTTAAGTGCATTTTTATTCAGTCTTGTCTCAGTCTATGATAAAGAGGACTCTGGATTTTATTTCAAGGCCACAGTTGTAGGGATATCACTACATTTTTAAGCTTTTCATGATTTATTTGTTAACGTCATTACTGTGGTTTGAAAAAGAAATCTTTAAGACACTTCTTTTAGGTGTAAAACTTGCCTCGTCCTGCTACTCACTGACAACAGGAATCTCACCCCTTATTCCATATCAATCTGTAATACTTGAAAAACATTTGTCCCATAATGCCCTTGCTGTCTATGTAGTCTGGTCATTCTGGTCTTGACTTGGTCTCGGTTAAGGTGGTCTTGACTACAACACCAGTGGTTACGTCCAATTCTTTTAAACAATCTATTGTATTTAAGCATGTTTTGATCAAAAAGAAAAATTATCGGATCAGGTCAGAAAAAAAAAAAAAAAAAAAAAGTACTGGGATGCGTAAGATTTTTTAAATTAAAAAAAGTTTTAAAAGATTTGTGTTGAACATGGTCAAGATACAAGGACAGACAATAGAATGACCTGTCAAAGCTTCCACTCCTCCAGGAAATCTAAAAATTAAAAATAATAACTGTAGACATGTTGATGGTGTACGCAACTGAAATGTTCAAAGTTTTAGTCTACACTTGGCATATATTACAAATCTCCCACACACTTTCTGTCACGATAGAAATGATGAAAACCAAGAAACACCTTTATTTAAAAAATACAAATGCGATGACTGCATTCATCTTGCCAAGTCCTCCTTAATATATTCCCTCGTAGGTGTTATATTTTGACAAAATGTCAGGAATAAAAATTTAATGTAAACATACCACACTGATAACATTTCTTCTATCTTAGACTCCAGCCATGGAATTAAGCAGACTCAGAGTAAAATGGAGTTCATCTCCAGGCAAATATGTGACAGGTGCAGCAGAAAATGAAAACACAGAATGCTAGAACCTCCATCTGTCTTGATGATATGTATTGACATGTTGCCTGGGATTGATGGTGAAACAGATTGGAGCTGAGACCAGCGAGGGGATGTAATGGATCCGGTCAGCATGGGTGGTCGTCTGGCTCCAGCGTATAGGACGACTCAAGCAGCACTGAAGCTGCACACGTAGAGACACTTGATTGAAGATCTCCAGTAGTCTCACTGCTGGTATTTGGTGGGCACAGAATGACAATGAACACTGGTAATGTACTTTAAACTGGAGTCTATGCAATGAGACAGGCATATGTGGTTTTAGTAAGATAGGATCTAGATATGTGTGAACTGAATGATTGTAGGAGTTACTTTGTATCAGCATAATTATGCGTAAGCTGCGTTCATCATTATAGCAAAAGAAATTGAAAACACAACCAAGGAGCCAAGGAGCAACAACCATGGCTTAAAATCGAAGTATAGGTATAGTATAAGTATAAGTATATTAAAGTGTAATACCACTGGCGGCCACTAGATGCAAGCTCCAAAAAATCCTTGACTCCAAATTCTCTGTTGAAATACTGAGTCAGCAATTGTTTTGCCAGGAATCATTTTGGTCTCATTTGCTATTATTTGGATCCCCTTCTACTCCAGAAAAAAAACAGAACAGATTTTAGAGCTAATAGACGTTCTCCAGTCTTTGTTTTAGCTCTGTTAACAAGTAGCTGAACTTACTGGGTGGCATTTAAAATAAAATTGACAGTTGACATTAACGTTGAGTAATTTAGCAGTAACAGTAACTGGATGAGTTTCACCTGTCACACTTCTCCGTTCTTGTCCAAATATGGTTACTTCTGGCTCCAAAAAGCCAAGATGGCGACAAAATGTCCACAAAACCAATGGGTGAATTGTTAAAAAAAATAGTCATTTGACTTTAACATTTTGTGTTATTTATCTTCAAAATATTTCTTTAAAACAATATAGACTATTAAATAAATGTCCCTGTCATTGAGTATTTTAAAGCAACCAAAAGCAGCATATCCTCTATTAATCTTTCTAGTCACTAGGACATATTTAATATTATTAGTATTACTATAGTACTACAGTAGTAGTAGATTCTCTTGGACTCTTTTTGGTCAAATGTTCTGGTTGTAATATGTACAGTGTACCAAAAAGCAATCAACATCAATTATATAGTTGTTAAAGGGAAACATGTAAGTGCTAAATTTGAATAAGTAATAGTAATGTATTACTTGTTTGTTCATCGTCATTTACTCATTTTAGGCTTAGTTTTGTCTTAAGGAGGCAGAGTTGGTCCAGTCTGCCAGAGACAGCAGAAAAAACAAACAAACATGCAGGTGATGAAAGCTTAATAAAAACGACTCTTCCTCTCCGGTTTCAGCCATCATCATAAACATACTCACGCAAACTAAGCACCGTCAGCACATCAAGTCAAACAGATTAAAATGACTGCATCTGTGATTGCATTCTTATTGGCCCTTTACAAAGTCATTATTGAAGATAGGATACAGTGGCTTGATTTGCTCCGGTATCACACACCGCACTATATAATCTGCATATCAATTTCTACACGGTGAATACTATTTTTTCATTCAAACGCTATTATTTGAGGTAATGGTTCTCGCTTTGGAACAACAGCCATGGGCAGATTGAGAAAACTGTTTTCCACTTACACTATTTATAAGCATGTACCTTCACCTCCTGGTAATGTCACTTATTATCTCTACACACCAACTCTTTTACCGAATGTGATTCACCTGCTTTTCTGGCATGGATTAAACATTTCCCACTGTGACTGCATATGATAGCTGATAATGAATAAATAAGACATCTACAGAAGCACATGGAATCACATACCTGCTTTATATGCTTACACTAGGGCTTCAACAAGAAATAGTCATTTGACTTCAACATTTTGTGTTATTTATCTTCAAAATATTTCTTTAAAACAATATAGACTATTAAATAAATGTCCCTGTCATTGAGTATTTTAAAGCAACCAAAAGCAGCATATCCTCTATTAATCTTTCTAGTCACTAGGACATATTTAATATTATTAGTATTACTATAGTACTACAGTAGTAGTAGATTCTCTTGGACTCTTTTTGGCCAAATGTTCTGGTTGTAATATGTACAGTGTTCCAAAAAGCAATCAACATCAATTATATACTTGTATGCTACTTTCTGACTTAGATAAAAACTGTTTCTTGTAATATTTCAATATTTACTGCTTGTTCAGTGGTGGTGTTCTACAGTCTGGCATTTCTGTTGCTATGCTATATGCAATTCCAACCATAGAATAAAAATTTTTTAGACAAAGCAATAAAGTAATTTATATATCAGTAAATTCAGTTTTAATCAATATTTTATGTCTTCGGGGCAATTCAAGACCCCTCCGATTTCTGCTTCACCCTGTCGGGGTTAGTTTCAAAATAATGCCAGTTTATGGGGGTTAGTTTCACAATAATATACAATGGGGCAGCACAACAAACTCACTATACAGTGGATATACTGTATAATGAATTGTGACTGATTTTGGACACAGCCAATGGGACAGATGGACATGGCCTGTAGCTTTATGCAACTAAATGGCCTGAAACTATACACTATACCATTGTTTTTTGAACTACAGTTATTTAAACCTTGTGTTTTTATTTTGGATGTCGCCATCTTGGTTTTTAGGAGCCAGAAGTGACCATATTTGAGGGTGGTACTGGGGAAGTGCGAGATGGGATGGGTGAGCTAGCACTAGCATTAACTTACTGACATGGTAAAAAGTGTAAACTTCATGAAACATTTGCAGAACAAAATCATTTGATGGTCTTGTAAGTGTAACTTCTAAACCACTTATAGTTAACTTGTCTGTCAGGAAAAAAATGTTTTACTCAATATCAGAAGCTCCAGAAGTCCAACTTGACAGATGAGCAAGCTGCCAAAAACACCAGTCTATCAAAGCCCAACTATTAGCCTTAAAATGTCATTAACAGGCAATCATTTACAAAATGACCACTACTACACTTATTTGAGGATCCAAATACAGTGAATGAGACCAGAATAATTCCTGGAAAAATTGTCTGACTTAGTATTTTTAGAGACAAGTTCAATGTTAAGTCACTTGAAGCCAGGCTTTTCTGAAGCCAGCATCTAGTGGCTGTCAGTGGTATTACATGACAACATACTTCCACATAGGCTTCACTTTCAAACCGTGGTTGTTCCCTCATAATTTTGACATGTAGTAGCACTTTTGCTGTGAATTCAGCTGTGGTCTTAATTGTGCTGCTTAACAGCCTTGTTAGCGTCTAGGAAAGTGCATCACCAAAGGTCTAGCACAACCAACATGATATTTTTAACTGAAAATGCTCAAATACCACCGCAACCATTTTTCAAAACCAGGGCTCCTGCTGCTGTTTATTTTGCCCATTAAAAAGTGAGCCAAACTCCTGTATATACACAAACGCTACTTCAAAAAATAATCACTAACATACAAGCACACTTTCTATCTCGGTCCCAGCAGGAGTTTGCCAGAGCCTGCGGCGGTGGGGTACGAAAGCAAAGGTTGCAAGTTGGTTGCCTATTAGCTTATCTAGCAGGCCCAGGCTCTGTACTTGATTGCCACTGTACCCTTGCACCGCCTCTAATTACATGCTAATCTTCAGGAGTGTTTGGGGGCATGTGTGTATGTCTCAGTCATTTAAATGTGTTTCTGCTGTAACTGTACCTGCTACATACAAACACAAGTCCAGATCCTGGGGGTGGGAAAAAAGCTTCATTTTTTATTAAAACTTTTTATTCTGTTTTTTGGGTTTTTTTTTTTTTTGCTCAGACGCTAGGTTGTCACATCATGTGCTCTGTTCGATGTCCTACCTGTGAGTATGAATAAAATCTGGCCTACTGTGGTTCACACTGATACGACAGGCACATTTTCACTTTGTCACATTCTCTCTTTGCCCGTTGACATTTAAAGGGATGAGCTCATGGATGACATGAAATTTAAATCTGCTGCTATTTATTAAGAGCAATGACATGACATGCTCTGCCAAGAAACACAAAGGATTACCTCTGTGGTATCAGCTCCACAGAGCCGGTGACACATCCTGGGCAACAGAAATGGAGCTGGACTGTCGACTTGTCCGTCCATGGCGCTGGGACAAACTGCAAATATCACTGGAGACAGGTGTTATTAAGGAGGGGAAAGATTATTCCCCGACAGCAGCCGTGAAGCATGTCATTGATTTGGCATACCAGAGTTGTTTTTCTCCTGCTTTCAAGGGCCTAAAGTGCCCAAAATGCAAGGTTAGATTAAAGTGTCTGGGACGGTCCAGGGCAAAAATGAGCAGCTCATTCCACCCTCTATATTTACATTATTATCATGTTTTCTAGAAATCAACTGTATACACTACAATATTACTTCCATTATTATTTCATGTGTGCATAGTCTCCAAAGATGAAATTCTTTTGTGAGTGAATAAACAGCCAGGCAATTCCAAGGCCAGTTTGGAGCAGGTGTTTATCTCAAACCAGCCAAAGAACCAGCTCTCAGTGAGGAAACTGATCCAGAACAGCACCAACACATTGCTGGTCTATTACAAGAATTGCTTATGTCAGGGCCTGGAGTCAGTTTATCCAAATTAGGCTGTTTTGGGTTCAACACCCAGACAGTCCAGTCATGTTGATAGCTGACATGGCTGGCTGTCATGTTAGCTGCTAATGGGAGTGGCTAGCGGGACCACACATCTCTGAACATGTCAGAGCAATTTTTCAAGTAGACTTTACCTTCATAAGCGGAAGTCAAATTTTAAGTTTCTGTGACCCAGCATTTTTCAGAAATTATAAATTACAGCCAGCCACCTTGTTGATGTTAGCGTGCTCACCTATGAACCTATACCAGGATGTATTGACATGGCTCTATGGTGGCTCATTAGCCTGCAGGTACAGATGGTGTGAAGGTATGGTAGAAATTTTGCTTGGTGAGGTGCTAAAATAAACGTGGAGAGACGGAGTTGTATTTTGTGAGGTTAAATTCCTTAAGGAATGGTCAGATAAGCATACAGAATGCAAGGCGGTCCGCAGAGTATAAGACAAAGAGGAAGAGGGCTCAGGCCTTTTTCTAGGTTGCTGAGGAGACAAAATATGCAATGGTAGTGTATTGTTCAGATAACAGTTTTAGCCCACCTGCGTACGAAGGGCATTTGTACTGAGGAGTAACAAGTATAGGCTGATACAGAGAGGGTAGATAAATGTCAAGGTCCCAAAAACAATGAACAGAGACAAGGGACCATTGATGAGCTAAAGAAACAGTACCATAAGCTAAAGAGACAGAACAAAATGTACCTTTCCCATAACAGAAGGTGTCTCTGTTCAGAGCATTTTGTACATCACTCTATACTGCACACTTGTGGTCAAATTATAGTAAAGCCAGCTTTTACAGAAACGTAAAGTAGCTTATGATGCTATAAGATTATTACTGAATAGACCTAGATGGTGTAGTATCTAACATATCTAACATATAAATGTATCTGTCAGCTTAATTACTCTAAAATTTAAACTATGTTATTGTCTCATAACTCATGTGCTTGTCAAACATAAGGTTCAGTGCTACGTGATACCAGTCCCAGCTTTATGCTGTTTACTAGATTATTTAATTATGTTTATTACAGTATGTTTTTATTCTTGGGCTGTCTTTTTCGCTTTCATTATTTTGAATATCTTGTCAGTTTTTACCTGGACCCTGAGTCTGTAAATAAAGTTTGACTGATTGACTGATTTAGCCTTGCCTTTCCCAAACTTAGTCTTGTGACTCAAAATGGGATGCACACCCATTTTGACTGGGTTGCCAATTGGCAGAGTAAAATAAATAACGCCATTACATGAATTCATTTCACTAAGTCAAATGGAAGACCTGAAAACATGATCGAACATTGTTTTGATGGTGGAAGGGTCCATAAAAAATGGAGAATTTGTGTCAATTCATAACACATGTTTGGAAGTTTGGGTCATGGGAAAACATTAAATGTTATTTATGGGTCTCATGTTGAAAAAGTTTGAGAACCCCCAGTCTAACGATGGGAAAGAAAATTGGTTCTTAGAACAAGTTGAACCAACTCTGAACCGGCACTATCAAACGGCCAGAACTAGAACCAAGTTGGTGTTGGTGGAAAGTAAAAGTCGGGCATTGCAATAAGTCATTTTAGTGGGAATGGTCATTTTTGTATTTCGTTATTACTTAAAAAAAATGAAAATTATGTGATTTTTGCAGGACTCTGTAGCAAACAATGTTCACTTATATCTGGAGAATATGATTTGTAGGCCCTGGGCATCTCTGTAGCACCACAGTACTGTACTTCATGATAATGTTATGTTGGAACATGCTTTACCTTTATCAAAAAATTGCAGCTCCTAGCAATTTTGCAGCATATTGCAATTTTGATAATATTTCGATTAACTCAGACCTAGTCACAAGGTCGTTGTTGGGGGGCTGGGTGCTGTGCAAGCAAAGCACAGGATGTTGACACCCAAGGCTGGGAATCCTCGCTGTGTTTAGGTAACCAAAACACTTTACTATTAAAACATCTTTCTGCTGACCTTTTTTGTATTTTAGGGCACTTTCACATCTAACTCTGACTTCAGAACCAAACTCACAAGTGTGAAACCTCCCAGACCATTGTCCAGACAAAAAGGCAACTTTAAAAATACCGTACTTGAGTATTGCTTAAAAGTAAAGCTTAAAGTTGGTGCTACTGGTAGTAGTGGCATAATACTAATAGTATAGTAGCAACAAAATGAATCTGTAGGTGATGACAGGACAGGTACTATATGTCATGCTATGTTCTTCGCAAACTTATTCACAAATTAAGCAGATCAAATGTGTACAAAATGTAAAGTTTATGTATAAAAAGCATAAACCCTGCTCTGACTTTCAGGTGTGAAAAGACCACAACCTTTAATTAACCTTTACAAAGTGTTGCAGTGATGAAACATAACGAGTTTTAAAATGTTGGATTGGATATTTTGATGGAAAGCGAGCAAAATATATATTACATGCCTGTTAATCAACAGTATTGATAGAAAACATAAGCCTTTTTCTCCAAAATGTATTTATTGTTGCAAATTAGCTCCACATAAACATAACTTCTAGGACACAGAAATGTTCATTGTGTTGCTGTAGTTGCGTGTTAAAATAAAACTATACTATAGTTGAAGACTTGCTGTGTAAACCCAGGCATAATAGTGAAATACACAAGGTAAGCACCGTATGCTAGGCTCCTTCCAAAACAGAACTTCAAGATCTGACTTACACGTGGCACTTTTGTTGTTCTTATGCAGATCATGTTTCTAAAAAGATCAGAATTAAATAGCCACAACCCACCAGGATCGAAGAGAACGTTGGGATTTTGGGAGATGTGGTTATAGCCTTATGTCAAGATGAAATGTTCAAGTATGATACTTTTTCCTGCTCTCTGAACTTTCTTGATTTCCAAAGGGCAGAGGAAAAAGCCTGCAGTTTTAATGCAGATAAGAAAAAGGCAAAGACGAAAGTGCACACCATTTTCCATGGTTTCCGTTGTGTATTTCTGCATCCTATGTGTGCCATGGAACATTTTCACCACACCAACAGCTAATGCACCTGAACTCTTGCCTCCAGGGAAGTAACAATATAAGTAGGAGCACAGGATCAGAGATTGAGGCTGTAATTCTGTTTTATTTCTTTGACTTGAGGGCTTTGGGTTTATTGATTAAGTCATTATTACAACATTGATCTTTCCAGATCATAGAAACTACCAGCGCAGCACTTAGGATGGCTCTGCTCTAACTATTGCTGTGCCCACATATTATTAAATGGAAACTTAAACTGACCTGAACTGACTTAAATGGGCATTAGGCTAATGGTGTAAAACTGGGCTATATTCAATGCCCGAGATCTAAATGCCCATTGCTCAGTAATATTATGCCGGTGGTCTGGTCATTTTTCAAGTAAAAGCAGTGTTTTTCCAAAAATGTAGAAAGATACGTAAGATTTGCATGTGCTGGAGTGCTTATGTGAAGTTTTTGGAGTCCATCTTGGAGTCTATCCAGTCGTTTGATGACATTAGCTAACATTAGCATTCTAGCATTTTAAGCTAATTGTAACTAGTGTTGGTGCTGTAGAGGAGCAGAAGAGAGGAGCTTAAGCATGAAGCTTTTCCTGGTATAACTTGAGTCCTGAGACTTGAGTCCTCTACATATAAATCAGCGTACAGGCTCTTATCGTGGACGTAGGCAGCTGAGACAGTCGTTAGCTTAGAGATGGAGTTAGCTAATGTCAGCAAATGACCTGCACCCAATACAAAACACAAACTTCATGTGACACCTTACATATTAGACCTTTAACATATCGTATCCTGGTTGTTTTTTTTTTGTTGTTTT
>JAPQRN010000017.1:15592932-15614917 GCA_037367275.1 Coranthus polyacanthus | reverse complement strand
TTTGGTTTTTTTTTTTTTTTTTTTTTTTTATAATTTTTTTTTTTTTTTTTTTTTGGTTAGGGTCTTTTTTTTTGTCTTTTTTTTTTCTTTTTCACTTCAGAGAGTCTGTTTGGGTGGACGCACACGCCGCTGTGATCAACTGGGCTTTTCCTGCAACAATTTGTTGTTGCAAACATTGTGAGGAGGTGAAGTCATGGTGCCGGTGCCGCCTCGGCTTCTCACGGCACCTTGATAACTTTCTTCACCAGGAGCACCTCCTTTTTTTTTTTTTCTTCTTTTTGCTTTTTTAGATGTTTGTCAGCGGGATCGTCCTTCTTTGGGAAATTATCCACCGTTTCCCCCTTTAATTATGTTCACTTTTGCTGCCTTCTGCTACATGCTGTCTCTGGTCCTCTGCGTGTCCCTGATATTCTTCGCAATATGGCACGTAAGTACCTTAGATTTCAGATATTTGTCACGTATCTCGTCATTTTTTGTGCGTTTTACAACCGGATTTTTTCCGTAAACGGCGGATGCTCCGACGCGCAGGTGTCATGTTTGTGCGTAATAGTGAGAGCATTGCTCCAGTTTATTCACATTTTCCTACACTGTTAAAAATTGCATCTCATTTTCACTCCATATATTTTCCTGAGCACGACAGGTGCGCACCTGTATCTCCCCCCTCTGCTCCACCGTTCATACGCGCGTCCCTTCGTTCCCACCACTTTGTCACAATCTTCGCCAGTCGCCCCATTTATCTGGCTACTTTACACATTTGCACTGACCCAATTTAATATGCAGAAGTACTTGCAAGCCTTGTGCACAGCATCCTAGATCAATTAAACAGCCTTCCTTCCAGATCAATTAGGAAATCTTGTAGCGTGTTATTTCCCCTCTCTCATCTTTCCGCTCTGCTCCCTCTGCCTTTAATCAAGTCTCTGCTCAGCTATACACCAGTGCCAATAACACTGACTGCATTATGATATTTGAATAATCTAATTATTTGCTCCCCGAACAACATCTCCATCACGCTGGGCCTTATGTAAAGACAGATTTGGGTCAGTGTCTTCCAGCCTATTGCCCTGGGTTCTGGGTTTTTGTGTGTGTGTCTGTGCATGGAAACAGCAACAGACCTGATGCACTTGGGATGACTGATCCTCTGGCAATTACAGCTAATAGTCGGTCTGGCTGTCTGTCAGACAGTGGCCCATGTGTCTGCTCACAGACCAGAAATAAAGAGCCGGGTAAAAAAAAAAAAAAGAAAAGAAAAACAGTGAGTGCAAACCTTCATATTAGGATGCAATTATGCACCCAATCATGCCAGTGACAACTTCTCCAAGAAACAAAAGCCTTTTCCGTGTCCTGTTATTGTGACAAAAGGAGCGAAACCGCAAACACCTCCTTCAGTTATGTCTGTAATGTAAATTTAGCACTCATGGAGAATCACAATAGAACACATAATTCTGTGGCTTCAGCAATAATCCACAACGCGCCAGGCTTTATTTTGCATTCTGCTTAAGACGGCAGAAACAGTGGAAGATGCCTCCTCCACTGATTCCCATTTTTACGGTGACATGCAGACACGCAGCATAATAAGCTCGGGCTCCATACTGCGAGGAAACATAATTAGGAAGAGGCTGCGAGGTGGGAATATGGGGAACTGTGGAAGCAAAGCGTGCGTCAAGAGCCAAAGCTGCACATTAACGCCAGCCACCTGCCAAAAAAGAACTCTGAACAATTTTTTTTTTTTTTGGCTGTAACTCTTTCACATATATCAGCCACACTGGCCGGTAGCCATCTTTGTCAGTCCTGTTTTTGTTTTTGTTTTTTCACATTTCAGGAGCTCATCTGGTTTCAAAGAACCGCCGAAAACAATGAATCCCGCTGTCACAGTGGCCCACTTGACCAAAAGGTTACTTTTCATGCCCTGAGCAGTGGCGCATTTGCTAAAAAGAGCAAGTGGGCTGAGTCAAATCACCTCGGGTGAAATAAAGCTATAAATAAAATGAGCCAGTGTAAATGAACATAAAAAGACAGAGGCTACAGAGAGAGGACAATGGGAAAAATGACTAATGAACTGGCCTGACTAGAACATATCACCAGGCCTGTCAGCAGGTAACACGCCGGAGTTATTGAAGTCCCAAAATGACTAATGGCTGCTCACCAAGAGACTTCACTCATTAATTGGCTATAATCAATCAAAGCCTAATCTACTAAGCCAATTAATTCCCATCTATGTTCCTTACCTACCTACCTAATAGATACGTTTTCTATTCTCTCGCTGTCTCGCTATCTCTCTATGAAAAAAACATTCTCTTCCTTTGCCTTGACCTCAGCGACATGAAGTCGTTCTTTAGGACCGACGTAAAGGGGTAAAAAAAAAAAAAGGGGACGACGTGCTGGCTATATTTAGAATATCTATTATCATTAATCACTTCCGTCTCTTGCCGTCCCTGGATCCGCAGTGGGCCCGAGGCACTGACCTGTTAAAATCCACCGGGTCAAGGTTAAAGTTTGGGGACGCCAGTGACACCACAAACAAAAACTGGATATAGTGTTCATAAAGTTTTACAAAGATGTAGTTGACACGTCATAGATGTAATGATCAGCACGGCCTTGTTACAGGCGCTATATGAAACGTACGTGAAGAAATGTACATGTATTAATAACTTTCATTTCCAATGTGTGTGACGGTGCCTCGATGCTTCTCTTCTGCTCCTCTGCAGCAGCAACGCTGTACGAAAGACTCCAAAATGCATTTGAGTTCCTCCGTTATGAGCTTTTATGCTTGGGTATACCGATGGCCGAGCTTTTAAAAAATGGTGATTGAAAAGGGGCGAAACAAGAAGAATTTGAGTGAAAAGAAAGGAAAAAGAACTCAAGTGTGGGTCTATGAATTAGAATAGAGAGCAGTGGTTTTAAAGAACAGTGTGGTGAGTGGAAACTGATCGGAGTTTCTGCCGGAGCAGTGTGGGTTGAGGAGTTTCAGCAGAGGGTGATTCCTACAGTGATCAGAGGTCAGACAAAGTCATTCAAACTATGTTTATATTCTACACAACACAAAGTGACTTACTGTGATTTCTTGCTAGCAAAACAGCCTTTGTCTGGATTATTATTGTAAAAAAAAAAAAAAAAAATTGAAAATATAATTGTCCTCGTCAAATGTAAAACTGTGGTTTCTGGTGAAGCATCACTACTTAAACTCCCTAATGACTTTTCATGCCAGTATTAAAGCTACAGCGTTGCCTCAGTAAAACATTACAAACCCAGACGTATATTATATATTGTTTACTCGTGACAATATATCATCAAATTGATCAGATTCATAGTAATAGTTTTACTGAATGTAAGAGCTCGTTTCATTGTCCTGTCACTGGTGTCATATCGTTAGTTCATGTTACCTGCGGCTATTTGATGAGAATGAAACGACACATCGGTAAATTGAATTCACTGTGCTGTACTGTAAATGCCCAACACATTTAATTCCATGCGATCAATCGGGAATTTTTAACCATATTTCCAGATGTATGATTTTTTTTTTATTTGACACACTTTTAAGCTCATTCTCCATACGTCAGTGTTTCAGAGTGACTTTTGACAGGCCTTTTGAGTTCATGGCAAGTCTAATAATTCCATAACTTCCATCACGTCTTCATCCAGTTAAAAGTGATTTCAAAGCTGACACGGCCTCAAATTCTTTCTGTGCGATGATTGATGAAAGATTCTGGCTTTAGGATTAAAGAAATACTGAATGTAACATCGATGCGAATGATGTCACGGTGTCTTCTCGCTGTGAGACGTAATGACACCGTCCAATAGGCAGGATCTGTTCATCCCATAGACTGCAGAGTCACGGTCACCCACGGGAGCACTCGCGCAAGCCATTACGAAGCCATTTTAATTAATATACAAGGTGAACTGCGACCTCCGCTGAGCTCGGCGGCTCAGCGCATTGATGGTGCGACTCCGCTTGAGTGAATCTCCTCCCATGTAACCACAGCCCCTAATGTGCTCTAAGTGTCATTAAAGCCAGGAGCGAGGCAGACGCTCCTCAGTTGCACTTGTGATAGATGGGAAAGCCCTGTGGTGCAGATATGATGGAGAGGATGTCCAGGAAGGTTGGCAGAGGGCGCAAAGTCAAGTTCACATCGTTTACTCACTCAGTTGGGATTTTCATTGAATTGTGGCAGTTTTTTTTTTTTTATTTCGTACATGCAAAGTACAGTGAGGTAAGAGAGCTCATATTAACTCCTAGAAGACCCGCGTTCACTGATAACTTCATGATTTTAGTGTCATTTAATCAAAGTAATTATTATTTTTATTTCATTCATCCAGGTCTGACAATTTAAAAAGGTCCATTTATTTGACAGTATGCATTATTTAAAGGTTCAGTGTCTAAGATTTAGGAGGATTTAATGTCGTACTCATAGTTATCTTTTCATTAGTGTATAATCACTTGAAAATAAGAGTCGTGTTTTTGTTCAGCAGGAGCCGAGGGAGGCCTTTGTGGAGTCCACCATGTTTCTACAATAGCTCAGAATGATCGTAACCATCTTTTCTTTTTCTTTTTTTTTAATGGTGGGTGGCATTCGGCATTATGGTGCATTACCGTCACAAACTATGTTTAAGTGCGGACCAGAGTTCATATCCAGTTAACCAAACAAAACCAGAACGAACACTGGCACGTTTGGCAGCCACCGTAGGGGCGAGTTGCTTGCAATCCACAACTTCACCACTAGATGTCGCTAAAGTTTACACGTTGACCCCTTAGAGCAGCATAAATGTATATATATATATATTTTGCATCCTGGGACCAGCAGAAACAAAGAAAGCAACAACAAAGAAAATGTAATGTTGTAGAGCTGTTGCAAATGCCAGCGTACAAGTGCAAGAATTTTTTTAAAGATTATTTAGAGATGACTACAGATCTTGTATGTATTGACACACGTATTTTAAATAATGTTACCATTTTCATTTACATGTTTGATCGATCCATTGGTCCCCATTACGTTGAAAACGCGATATCTCTGGAACAGTTTGACCGAATGTTGCAAAATGTGGCACACAAGGATGAACTAAAATGCCTGAAACTTTGCTAAACCGTTAAAATGTTAAAATGAAAACGCATTAGTGTGGATGCACGCACCCACACCGCCGCGGCAGAGACGTAAATCCATTTTGTTGATCCACCTATCGCCACTTTAACTCTAACAAACAGACACAGTTTAAAAGTAACACGGTTTACTTTGGGTTTGAAACAGGACACAAACACTGGTCTCCTGTGTTTTACTAAATCCACAGGTTTGTTATTTTGCCAAATCCACTCCAACCTCCTCCTACTGAGGAGCTTGATCCTATATATCAATGTCAATAAAATGAGATGTAGCAAGAAAAACAACAATTTTGTTCATTTAAACCACCTTGAACAATCAAACAGTATTTTTTTTTTCTGATGTGGTTGACTCTTTAAGAGCTAAATGTCCACCAGGTAGAAAATCTAAAGAAGCTGCCTTTAGCATTCCACAGCGGGCCTATGTATCTATAGGTTCCCGAAAACCAACAGGGGTCCAAAGTGAAATTTTAGCCCCGACAGCTTTACCTCCTACTTTCTCTTTGCCTCTTCCTTCTACCCGCCTCTCATTTATTCACTAGAATCGCCTCACACAACTCAAGCATGGATAAGTAACACAGGAGCAACGATAGACACCAGGATTTCACACACACCTCACGATGGATTTACAGTTAAAGCAGCTCAGCCAGTGTTGCTTCGTTTCCCGAGCATGACTTTGCATCACACTGAGATTTTGACAAGTACAGGGCGTTCACAGGCCCAACAGAGGTGTCATGTGAATAATCGTTCGCAGTGAACAACCATAACGCTCCCTCATCTGTTACTGTCTCCATGGTGTTGGCGATGATGGAACAAAACAAGTTGTTTATGTGGAAAATTAAAGGGCACGGGATGGTGAGATTCAGGCGGAAGAGTAAGTGGAAAATGAAGAGAGAAAAGAGTGCTTTCCTTTGACGAAATGTAGAGGGTTGTATTTTAGAGACGATGAGAAAGTGTGGAAGCGAGACTGAATCTACAGGCGTTATTCAGATGGGTGGTTTGTGCTAATTTCGCTAAATAATGTTGGCCTGTTTCCGTGATCTGTACCATCTCAGATATCTACTGTACAGGTCCCGAAGAAAGTGTCAGAGTGGAATGGCATAAACTGCAGGAGCGATGGGATGAGCAGAACCACTACTCATTTTGCTTTTTTTGTAGGTTCAGACCAGGGTAGACCGCACTGTTGGATAGACTGACGCAGAATACAAAATAATGATGATACAACATGAAGAGAAGGGTAACGGTATATGAAAAGCTGTGAGTAGGCAGTGAGGTGGAGCGGGAGAGGAACCGAAGGAACACAGGGGTGATGATTAACAAAATTAAAGTTCTTTGTGGGAAAGCCGCGGCGAAGTATAGCTCTGTGTTGTGGGGAGGACACGCAGAGTTCATACTGGCTCCATCTGGATTATTTATGTCTTAATAACAGCAATGAAATAAAGATGAATTAGCTTTTTACTGAATGTGTATTTTTTTCACAACCATCATGGCTGCATGCAAAGTCATTAACTCATTCTTTATTTACTACACTAGTCTATATATACTATAATGGAAAGTCCACATGGAGAAGTGCATGGTGTGTTAGATGGTAGCACTACTCTTTTCAGATGCATTGTATTCATTATTATTAATTATCAAAAATGATGACGTGCACTTTGGACACAAGCTTTATGACCTCCTTCGTTTATTTTTATAGGTTATACTCTATGTTTAACGTGCATGTGTCGTTGAACGTTTCAGTCTTTCTGACCTTCATCAGGTATGTGTCAAACACTGGAGGACATACTCATGATGGCACGACTTTTTAACATAATTGAGACTTTCTGTCCTCTGATTGGATGGTGGGATGATTTAGGCAGCTCATATGTCGACGCGTGTTACAAGTGTTTGACGGACTAAAACGTAATGCAAGTCAAGTATAGCTCAAGTGATGCTCTTCTCCAACGCAGAGATTTTTTGTAAGTGTGTATTTTCAAAGGAAAAGTCATGTTTATTATAACCTGGGTCTTTTTTGGCAGCATTTCTAATTGATATTGATATTTCAGCATCAGTGGAAACAAACTAGCGTGACTGTCAAAACCACTTTCTTTGAAAACCATTAAGAAAAGTATAAGTAAATGTCCTGCCTTTAAAAATGTACTGCTAAAGTACACCTATGTAAAGTGTGAAAATTGAATTCCATGTACTCACATAGGTCATGAACTACATACTCATATATAATTGGTGACGTTTTACAAGTCGGTGCCAATAGCTAAAATTAGGTTTCTAAACTGTAAACACTGTTGTTGGTTGAAAATAGTAACTCAAAAGACGTAAATCACTCCCACGGTTAGTTTGACGTTCAGTTCCACATTTATCCAATCTCCAATGTAAGTGAAACAGAGTTCATTAATAAATGGAACATTCCAAGACCCGTTGTGACACAGTGGTGTCTTCAAATGATGTTTTTGATCCGACCAACCCAAAACTCAAACATATACTAAATATAGTCACGTAAATACAATTGAAAGAAGCACCAGTTCATCACAAAAGTTGATCGTTTTACTTGAAAAAAGACAATTAGAACAACTTTTAAAATGTTTACCATATATTTTGTGGTCCGTCGACCACGCTATTAACTCATCAAGCATTTCAGCTGCACTGAAAGCTAAAGCTGTCCAATATGTGTGAGCAAAAACATTTGCACAAAAGTAGCACAAAGCATAAAGTAGTAGTACAAGACGCACTGTACTTAACGCTTGAGTAAATTGGTATGTGCCATTAATCAATTCTGATTGTACTGAACAGTGGTTAAAAAGAGAAGGCCAAAGATCACACCTCATACACAAACCATTTGTCTGATTCACATATACAAGAGGGAAGACATACAGGCAGGGAAGGAGAGACTGCGAAAAGCCTTTTTTTATTCCCTTACCATACACTTTCTATTAAATTACCATAAAAGAAAAAAAACGAATGAGTATGTTCAAAGGTTAAGCAAGGTAGCGTTCACCAAGCATTTAGCATGCAGAGCCAAGTTGGTTTTCTACCGCGCTCCCCTGAACTGTGCAAACAAAACTAGGAAGTAGCTCATTTTCAAGGTGCCCTAGTAAGACATCAGATGGGAAAAAAATGCATAGGTGATCCAACTGATTGTAATCTCAATGAAGCAAACAGTCAACAGGCCTTTCTGGCACCGTTCACTGGAGGCTAATGGAGGTGGCGTTCACTATAAAGCTGGGTTGGCTCAGCATCGATCCACATGTTCATTAACCCCTGCTGCCTCCTCATCCATCATCCTGACTCCACTGTTTCTATTGTTCCACTGAACAGTGCATACACTGAGATTATAGGGGTGATCCTCGTGCTCCCTCCCTTTTCTTCCAGCTCTTCTTACAGCACCTGCCACCTCAGTAGCTCTTTATTTTTACATTTTACTACAATCACAGTGATATTATAACATGAAAACACTAATCAGTCTCGGTTTATTCATACAAGAGTATAGATGAGTACAATTATTCTTGCTTCAGCCTTGTCTGTGTTGATGTTACAAGAGAATGGATGGTGTTTTTATTCAAACCACACACATCTGATCACTTCTTGATTAGAAATGATTACCAAGAAAGTCCACTGCTCCCCGTTGACTAGCTCCGATTGTAGACACACCGCTTACAACATCAGACAAAATGTCAGTTACTTCTTTGTATTTTTGAAAATGTAACCGGGGCCAAGTAATCAGAGTCGACAAGGTAAAGCCTGTGAGGGTTGGTGGATTTAGATCAGTTGGATTTGCGCTGATTTTTCCAATGCGCAAAGAGGCTTGGAAAACCCACTGCCGTTCCTCACGTACAGCAGTGGATAACGGGGGATAATAGGACAGATATGATGCATGATCTTTGTAGGGTGTGGTGTGAATAAACTGTGCTTCTTGTACACATTTCACTCCTTCACTGTCATTTGTTTCGAATCTGTCAGTTTAATAGCATAGCTTAGTGTTGCTCAGTCAGATAGCAAGTGGAGCTAAGCTAATTGGGAGTGACGAAAAAAAAACACTAACCCTAAGACACTAAAATAAGTATAAATAATATACCTTATGAGATACTAGCAATACTAGGCTTATAGCAAAGCTTCATACTGAGAGTTTGTTAGTTTTGAAAAAATACTTGTTTTATTTGATATGTTGGACAACCAACACCATACTACACTGTGACAGACACTGAATATAACTGGGTAAAGAAAGAAAGAAAAGGCCCAGATGCCATTAGATTTATATTCAGGCCTGTTATATCAAGCTAACTATTGCATTGGCTAGTAAGCTTTACTAGCTACTCCTCAATAAAAAGGAGAAAGGTAAATCTTAAAAAACAACTTTTGGACTCTGTTGAAATTAAAATGTATTTTTAATGTTTTGTGAGTAAGGAAAAATTTCAGTAAATGCCACAATCTACCTTGTTACTGCTCAGTCAAGTAGCAAGAGGAGCTGCGCTAGCTCTGAGTGAAGCATAAAACATGAAAAAAAACCTCATTTTCATTTCTTCATTAATGACAACATCGTCCCTCATAAGGTTTAAAAAATGCATTTTCACAGAAAAACCTCAGTAAGGCTTCGATTAACAGAATCCAGTAGGTTGTAGATGTAATTGTTATTTTTTTTCACTTTTGTGAATTATTATTCATACTATTTATACTATTATTATAGTATAAATTAATAATTACACAAAACACCATAAAACATAAGGCTGGGTAAGATAGCAGCTGTGTTCTGATTTTGTGTTATACTTTTAAACAACCAACAACATACTAGAGTGTGACAAACAATGTAACAATAAGAAAGAAAGAAAGAAAGAAAGAAAGAAAGAAAGAAAGAAAGAAAGAAAGAAAATCCAAATGCCTTTAGGTTAACATAAAAAAATGTGAGAAAAACAGAATAAATGAAAAAAACAGGAAAGCACTCCAAAGTTATAAATCCACCCCAACACAATTTATTTTTCTCAGTAGGTGGGAAATATATATATATATACACTGCATATATACCCACTGCATATATACCCAGTTATATGCAGTGTCTGTCACAGTGTATATATATACATATACGTATATATACGTGTATATATATATATATATATATATATATACACGTATATATATATATATATATGTATACGTATATACTGTACATACATACATACATACATATGTACATAGGCAATCATATGTACATATGTATGTATATATATATATACGTATAGTATATACGTATATATATATATATGTATACATACGTATACGTATGTATACATATATATAGCATTTGGATATATGTAGATATATGAGAGAGAGAGAGAGAGAAGGAGAATAATACAAAGAGGATAATGTATGCACCCAGCAGATAACCAGGACCCAAAACCTACACTTAAGAAACAAGCCAATGATTGCCTCTCTGAAGGATTTCATCCCTACTGCCTCCTCTTCATGCCAAATGTACCGTTTTAAGCTCCTGTTTTGTTTTCCCAACATAATATAAATTACACGGGCATTTTAACAAGTAAACTACATATTTTATGTTGCATGTGATTCTGCCCCTAACCTTGATAACAGCTCCTGATTTCAGGTGGGTAAATTGATTCTCCCTTAATCATAGACAATGTCCACAGTTATGACAAGGGAAATTACCACTGGGAACATGAGCCAGAAAGTTGAAACATCTCTTGTGAAAATATTTATTTGGTTATTAAATTTTACTTTCAATTTGCGGATCACTTTCCAATATATGCCAGTACTTACTACTTGTTTTACTGTGCTCAAAATGGTGCACTATCATTTGTAAAAACTTGCATATAGGATATATGCAGAAAATTATACATGCACATTGTAAGAAGAAAATGCACTAATGTTCTAAATAATAAAATAGCACAGTTACAAATTCAATTACTGGTCCAAAAACAAACAAACAAACAAAAAAAACATCCCACAGCAAAGCGTTGAAACAATTCCCATACATACATTTTAAATTCTACATTATTCAACCCTTCTGCCTGGCATCTGTCACACGCTGAATATTGAATATTTTGTATTCATTATGTAATCACTGTGTGTCTTTCTGGTCGGTAATGAATTATTGACCTAATTTGGTGACCTCCAATTTGCAGCTATCAAACACACATGAACTGTCTCAATACTGAATCACTTTTTGAGTGTCTCCTACATGTATCTGACACTAACAGCACATTAAGGTTAAAGAAGCAACTGCTGCCACAATCGACGTTTCCATGGTAATGTAATTCCTGCCATTGATTTCAGGATATTGTCCTGCAGTATATGTCAGTGCAACATCCTTTCTTGGGCCAGTCACGTTGTGTGGACACTGCATTGTCTTTCATGTACATGTTTGGATTATACTCGGTTAATATTCTGTCCACAGTAGCTGGTGCATGGGCTTTAGCTTTTCCCTTTGATGCCTTGTAGAAAGTCCTGACAGCTGAATACACAGAATGCTGATATAGGAATTTTCTGGAAGGAAGAGATTTGTCTCATTTGATTTCCTCAAAGTGAAGGCAGGGGTTAACTGTGCCAGCAGTGTTTATTAGCATCAGGGAGACTGGCTTCTCCAGCTGTCTCCCCCTGCCAAGGTGTTCGGCACAGATACAGGCCGACACCGACGGGAGCATGTTAGCGATTAAAACACAAGCCAACTCCCGGCACATGGACAGCCAATGACCTCTGGGTAGTCTGCAGGAGAGTGGAGGTTTTGATGTCCGCTATAAAGTCATAGAAGGGCAAAATGGATCTTCAGTTGCAGAGAAAGAGAAGCTCTTAGTGATGTTCTTGCAGGAAGTAAAATTCTCCCCATTGGTGCATTGTTTGTTTAAGGTTCAGAATCAGTTTGAAAAGAAGCCATTTTTTCCAACACACCTCACACCAGCATAGGATGATTTCCAGTCAAATTTGTGAGCACAAAATACCAATGATAGTGTTAAAAAATGCCACATTACTGTTGCATTTAGGCTGTCACAATGCCAGGGCTTTGGTAATAAGTTAGGATATGCACAAAAGCAACTTGGTTAGGGTTAGACAAAGGGTCACGGGAAGAGATAAAATAAGGAAGTTACATGACAGATATCATGGTTACAGTAACAAACACACGGTTATGGTTAGGTCTAGGCACAAAAACCACTTGGTTAGGATAAGGGTTGTTGGAAGAGCTAAGATAAGTATGAGCAACATTACAAAATAAGCACAACATTTACCACTGAAACAGGACACGAACAGTGGTCTAAGGTGTTTTAAGTCCACATAGTTTGTTGTTCTGCAGCTCTACTATAGTTTTTTTTAAGAAGGGTTAATGATACTTTACTACTACCGTAGCGACCAGCAGTTTTGGCAGCAACACAAATTGATTCTTTGCATAAATTTGATGTTTTTGCCAAGACAAGTCTTGTGACACTTGTGATATGTGTATATTGTTCTTCAATATACCACACAAACATATAGAGAAAAATATTTTTTTAAAAAACGAAAGTTTGTGAAAACAAAAGTTGTGTCACTGCCAGAAATGTTTGGCCACGACTGTACTTTAATAAAAGGTCTGTTAGATGAACTTAGCTGCACTAGCTAGCCTGCTATTTAGACCTGCTAGTGCTAATTAGTGTGTTTATACATTACACAGAGTTGACATTACTAACTCAACTGTATGTGTTAACATTTAACAAGTAGCTGAAACTACTTGACACTGTTTAACAGAACAGTGTCAGCTAACACTGGGGCTAGTAGTGACGCTATCTTGCAGTGTTTTCAGTAAGTTAGCGGTGCGTTACCCTTTGCTCTTCCCCATTTCCAGGTGTGAACACATAGTATTTGCTTTCACTCAGTATTCTTCTGTAGTTCTTTTGTTCCCTTTCATTATGTGGTACTTTTGTTTTCATGTGGTCCCCCATGAAACAAAATCTCATACCCAGTGATGTACACTTGACTTGAAATATGTTCACCGCTGGCGACAAAAACAAAGATAGCAACGGTGCCAGTGCCAAACTCAAGGCTTCAAAATGGCCGTCCACAAACTAATGAGTGACGGTCACTGCGGCCACGTCCACTTCTTTTATAGAGTCTACAGGCACTGCCAGCTCTTATCGCCTTTTCCCTCCCCTGACATCTCATTATTAAAGCTGCCATTACTGAAAAGAATAACAAGTGGTACGTCTTAAGACAGACATTGACCCATTCTTAACTGCAGTAGCCGTTGCTTTTTATTCTTTGCCTGAAATAAGATGAAAATTTAATGCTCCTCATGGGGAAACTGGGTAGCCTTTGTTGTAAACTTTGCTTCATGCCTTTTGGTTAATGCAGGGAAACAGACAGATTGCATGAATTAAGTCCAGCGTTGTTCAGTTCTCAGTTGGCTGCATGCAAATTACAGTGCTTGCCACTGGATTCGTCGGGTTCTAAATTGCACGTCAGAGGTTGGTGAGAGATGGCTGTGCAGAAAATTAACCCTTATTGAGTGAGTTTAAAATTCCAATGAATAATTGAGGCAAGACTTTGAATTATTAAAATGGACCTTGTAGTCTTTCACATTAGAGTTTAGGTTCCTCTGATTTCTGTTGTTGTTTTTAGTGTTGTTATTTCCATGTGAGTGCCTTGAAGGCCGCATGGAGGGAAACGCATGTTCATAGCCTGAAAATAAGCACAATTTTGTATCCTTACACGAAAAACACAAAAAATTAGGCTACATCCATCTCTCTGTTCTCCTCCGTTCCCTTGCAGACACACACAGAGCAAGGTGTCAGTCGGCTAGCAGCCGTAGTCTGCATTGAAACACAGTGTTTATGCAGGATTCGGCATGCCAAGAGGGAAGCAGAGGGTGCCAGTTTGTTCGCTGTTCCCGCCAGCCAACCTTGACTTCAAAGCAGTCTGTTAAAGTGAACATCCACATCAAAATAAAACCACATTTGCAAAATAAAAAAAAAGAAAGAAGCCATACTCACTGCCAGCGGATATTCTGCAGGAATCACCCTCTGAATACGTCACAGATTTGAGTTTTGGTCTTCAGGTCTGCAGCTCAGGGGTAAACGCTGCTTCTGATCACGACTGACTGAGGGTGTGCAAGATCAAGGAAATAAAAGCGTGTTTTGAGGTGGATTTTCCCCTGAAGGAAAATACCATGTATCAAAACCCAGGTTCCATTTTCACACTCTTAGCTATTACTCCAAGCAGCAATGTAAACATAATGCTTGCCAAGTTTAATTGCTAATAATTGGAGTTGTTGCATCATATGTAAAAAGTATCTCAGCAAGCCCAGGAATGCGAGCATTCAGACAGTCAAATAACATAAGAAAACCCCTGGTTTTCCAGACTCATTTGAGAGACAAACATAAAACGATGTTCCAAAATATCAGTATCAAATCAGCTTCTGCTTTCACTTTGACCTTCAGATATTAACAGGTCGCAATTTCAAGTAATAATTTGGACACACCTTCCTTTTTTTTTTTACCTCCACATTAAATGGTTCACCAAGTCAAACCAAGGTCTGGACCAAAGTTCATGTTTTTGTCGCATTGTAAACATTTGATGTGGTTAGTTTTGGTTTCAGATTGGGATTTGGTGACATACGTACATATGTCCTGTTGTCGTCATTTACGTGGCCTGAGTCTCCCTATACTTGTCATTGACTGCTTTGTTGATTGGCGCATCTGACATCAGCATGTTACCAGTTCTTGGGGCAGCCTTTTCCATTTGAATAGAGAAAAAATAATGAACTAAATTTGTTGCCACTATACTATTATTACTATGGCACCTCCACTCACGACTAGTTCGTTACATTGAAAGTTTTAGCATGTATAGGTTGTGGGGAAGTTGATGTTTTATTACTTTATCAGATCATCTTACTATTAAAAATGTAATCTCCTCCACTTCCCATGTCCCATATAGATAATTTTTCCTTTTTCTTCTTCTTTTACTCAATGACTGATGATAGCCTGTCTTAACTTCCTGAAATTGGTTTGAAGGTCTGAACAATCCAAAATAAGAAACAAAGCGCACAGTGATTCACTTTGATCCAGACCGATACCACCTCTCTTTGTCGGAAACAACATTTGACTGTTTTGTTCCCGACTCATGAGAAAGTTTCACACCTGCAGTGTTGGTTCAGGTCAAAGTGAAAAGTTCTAACCCTTCATCTATGACAAGTTTGAAATGGCTGACTGTAGCAGCAGCTGTTGCTGTAACAGTGGAAGCAAGCTGCCAAAATAAATGATCTTCTCAGCGTAGCAAGGCTTCACCTTAGAGAGATGATATTCTCAGAGTTGTGCACTGGGCTCGAACATAATGGAAGTTGCCCATTTGTGTCAAAAAAAGGAACTAGTTGTTTTGGCATCAGATTAGAAGAAGAACCAGAACCATAAGTTCAATCAGATGCATCCTCTATTTTTGCATAATAATGTGAAATCTTGAGTTATGGCCAAAAGCGTGTTTTATGATGACACAGCAACCTTAACCTTTGACCTTTGGCCGCCACAATCTAATCAATTCATCCTTGAGTCCAAGTGAAAGTTTGGTTTCAGATTTGAAGACATCCTGTCAGGCTGCTCTTGAGATATCATGTTTTAAATGTGGGGGACCGACCAAGCGACGGACCGACCTTCCTTTAGAGATACGTGGACACATTTATAAAGAAGTAGAAAAATATATTTTTTAAAAATAACAGGAAACAGGAAAAATTAGTTGCAGTAGCACATGGGAACAGGAAGAGATGTAGTTTTATAATTGAAATATGGTCTGAGAAAGCAATAAAAACTCAACCTCGTGAAAGACACGTTCATTTTTAGAATTACTTGATTGCTGCTAGTAGTAATGCAATGATATAAAAGTACATTGGCATAAAATGACAAAGATATATAGAATATAACACAGGCGGGAAGACCTTTATAAGCCACCTTTAGATGTTTTACTGCCAACCTGCTCTTCCATTTGTTTGTAAGAAATGTCTTTGTAAATGCACCTGTTTCTGTAGGAACCATCCACTCGACAGCGCTGTCGCCACATGAAGCTATTAAGCATTTCGTTTGTTGAGGCTCCGGGGACGTGAAGCTTCCATTTCTCTTCACTGTCATCTGATTAGTTAACCTGGTGATTTCTGTGCTCAGTGCGAGTCAGAGGTCAGAGGGGGAGGATGATGAACTACTTAGACAACGTGAGCCAGGCTACTTCCAGATGTGGCCAGGCAGATCCGATCACGACGCATTGACACCTTGCCTTAACACCTTAACATGTATTTTTACTTATCTGGATACAGGTCACAATATAACACCAGGAGTAAATGAAGTCTATGATGTAGTGAACTGAAATGATTATGAGCTTGACTTCTACTCAGAACATCTACCCTACAGTGTTCGTCTCATGTGGTGCACATAAAGAGAGCTGTTTCTGCTGCACTTTGTATGCCTCTGTACAAGACTGTGCTCCCTGTATGCATGGATTTATGCACCCATCATTATGTCTGCATGTGTGTGTTCCTATCTATTGCCCATGAGGTACAGCCCGGGGGAAGCTAACACACTGTAACAGAGAGAGGCAATGAGCCAGGATCACTGTTGGGATCCATTGGGAAATAACATGTAAAGAGCTGCCTGTCAGTGCGGAGGCGAGCCGAGGGAAATAACCCGGGATTGGTGTGAACCTCTGCCGTCTCTCTGATGTTAATTCCCCACACACGGGCATTCACATGTATGAACACACATGCCACTGTTTTTTTCCACATACGACACATAATGCAAAGATATTTTTGCAGCGCACGAACAGTAATCCAATTTTTCTCACGCCGCATACACACAGTGTGTGTATGCAGTTCCCCTTCAGTTCCCCCATGGTGCACTGCACACACTAGAGACCCACAGTGTAGCTTATATACAATACACTGACTGACGCACTTAGATCTCTTTTTACAATATCTCTGTAGCTCATTCACACACAGACATTTTCTTCCTGAGGCCCAGCCAGTCAAGCAATGACATCTGTCTTTGCAGTTGCTTCCACGGCAACACATGCAACATCACTGAAACTGTTGCGTAGTTTCTGTGCTGTTCATCATTACATCATGACTTATTACTAGGAGCTACCCCACAGTGCAGCAGCGGGTGGGTGGTAGGATCAAATGACACCCATCTTAATCTCTTAAATGCAAAATTTCACAGAGCATAACATGATGATGATAGAGATGAAGATCCTCTTCTGCCGAGTTCAGACGATATAACATCAGCCAAATTATGACCCCATCGACAGATATATGCCATCAATAATCGATTGCATCAACAACTGATGCCCTTCTCTGCTTAATGAATAGTTTCACTACACCAGCACTCCAGTAGAGTCAGGACACAGGCTTCAGTAAAAGATGTCACATTATAATACATAAAAACCTCACTTTTATGTTAAAGGTTCGATATGTAAGATTCACGCATGACATTAGCAAACACAAGCAAACAGCTAACGGTAGCTACTGTCGCCGCTGTAGACGAGCAGAAGACAGAAACACTCAGGAGTGAACGTAAGAATTTTCAGAAACTGACCCGAGTCCTCTGCATGGAAATCAGTGAACAGGCTGCAATCATGGATGTAGGCAACCGAGACAGTCGTTAGCTTAGAAATGGAGTTAGCTGACATCAACAAATGACCTGCGACCAGTACAAAGCAGACTCTAACATGAGCACATGTCATTCTTACAGATTGAACATTTAAAGGAGCAAAACTATGGAGCTGCTTACCAACTTCAGTTGAAAATGCAACATAATTTAAGTGTTTTTAGTAGAAGTGTTAAATTATGGCTAAAGGAGAAACAACACTACTCTCACATCCCTAATTGAATTTTATTTTACGTGATGTGAAGAAAGAAAGAGTTACCACTTGGGGAATTTATGTTCAGTCATGCAGTGTTTATGTCTAAGGCTTTTATTGTGAAAGGTAATAAGAGAAGTGGCGGATCTGCAATGCGTTGGCAGTTTGAAATCTTGTGTGATTGTTTTGATTGAGAGACACTTAGCAGCAGAAATGACAAATGGCTTTTAATAGAGTTAATCGGGTACATTTGGTATAAAATGTAATGAATAGAGCCATATGCCATGCCCAACTCTAAGCGAATATACAGTGATGATCGTTTTTGTTTCTTTAAGTTCCGTTTGAAGGATTGGCAACCCATAATGTCCTCTTCATACAAGTAGGTCCGCAGTTGTCTATATGTATTCTGTCCCATCCCTTGGCCACGGCACAGCAAAACTTTCCAACTCTGTAATTGCCTAATCTAACATAATAACAGACAAAAATATCACAGAGTCTAATCCTGGCATTAAAGAGGGAGAAGGGTAGTTAGTTGCCTGATGGTGCGGCAGGTGGATCAGTTTGGTTCAGCAGCTGAAATAACACACATTGTACGGCAGAAAATTGAGACATGAAATTTTGAACCTGAAGTCACAACAGAGGATTAGAGGAAATAGGTGAAAAGAGAGCAGCGTAGTGTCTGTATGATCATCCTGAAAAGATTACTCCTCTTAGTCTATATTTGTCTCTCAACATCCTTTCCCATCCTGCCTGACTGTAGCCCAGAGTTCGTTTGTTCCTGTACAACTCCTGAACAAAAGTACAGTTTCTTTTACTTGGGAAAAGAAGGGCAACGTCATTGCCTAAAACAGCGGTAGATTTTAGCAAATGTTATTCATACAGGATTAAATGGTGCATTTGTTGGGGACTATTTTCAGCTGGAGATTAATAAACAGTTGGTGGGTTAATGGGTATTGTGGTAATACATTTGGGAGTGAGTCCAAATTAAACTACAGAGCCCATGTTCGTAGTAAATAAAAAAAAATGTGTCACCCAGTGCAACAGTGTGACTCTGTAATGGATTTTTATAATTTTTTTAGCAACTAATTAATCGGATCATGCTTACTAGTGGGATTAATTCAGCATTGCGTATGCCGTAGTCTTTTAATGGGATTTGTTGACAGAAAGGAAAATAAAGATTACCTGAGACAGTGAATCACTGCTTTTTCCTGCTCTTTTAGAAAAAAAAAAACTATTATGAACTATTATTATAAACTATCATTTTATTCTCCCTGTGTTTTACTGCTTATTCAGTCATCTGTTGATTTCCTTTCTCTCTCAGATAACAGCTTTCGATGAGCTCCAGGCCGACTTCAAGGTACCCATCGATCAGGGCAATCCACTCCACGCGGTAGGTTTTTCTTTCTGTTCTTCACGTATAGCGGCCATTTACTGCATGTGTTTCTTTAGATTACTGTTTTATATGTGCATAGTAATGCAGGCACTCACTGCAAACCCATTTGCCGAAGGCTAGGTGCATTAATACAAAACACAGCGCACACCCCCTGTCTTTGACTCCCTCACCCCACCCCTTTTTTTTTTTTCCTCTACCTCCATTAATATTAAATCAGGCAGCTGGCAGCATGCTAGTTTCGCACACCCTCCTCTCCTCACTTCCCAACTAACTACCGGGCTCCTGTTATAGGACGTCACGGCAAAGCATCGAGTATGAATAAATCATCTTGTACAAACAAATCCTGGAATCCTCTGATCCGCTTAAAACATCCACACTTACACAGTCCCGGTTTATAAATGTAACCCATACTAATATCTATACTATGTTTCTGTGCATACTGTCACATTGTCAGAATGAAACATTTCAGTGTGAAATGTCTTAGTTGTTTAGATAGAGGAGAAGCTGGATTCTGCAGTGGAGCGCCAGTCCATTTAGTCAAACCCCACCCTGAGAGCCCAACACACCTTAACACAGTTTTCCATCAACAGCAGTATTTTTGAGGTGTGAAATAGACCCCAAAACAAACTCTGGAGGCTGGCACTGCACGCTGATGCCTGTTGTTGTGTTATTAGATTAATTAGCTGTCTGTGAGAATGGGCACGTCACTCACCACTCACTTCCTTGTCAATTTCAGTTGGTAGTTTGACAGTCCCCGGTTCAAAAGCAGCACATCACAAGCATCTCAAAATAATAACATAATAAGAAAGTATCAGTATGGAGCGCGATATTAAACAACGAAAGCAACATTTAAATATAGTCGCAAGCGGCAATTGCTGGGTCCGAGCAGCAATTATTTAATTGTCGAAGCACATGAAGTGAATGAACATGAGGATATAGCGTTAACACCAGAAGAAGTAACGCAGAAATAGGGTTTGAACCGTTGACCTTTGGATTGAGCGTCAAACGGCCTGTGTTTTAGACGCACAAAAATACCCACAGTCGCCAACATTTCGACAAATAATGACAATGATACTGACCTAATCTGCATAAAATAATTTGATGCGTTACTTTGCGTGTTCTTCAGTGCGCGGTTAGCCCACTGTCTAATCACACTTTGACCATTTTAATAAATGAATAAACATGTTTCAGTCCGGTTTCAACACAGGGCAATCGTAATCGAATTATCAGCCTGTGCAGTTATATAACCACAAAGGACTGCATTCTAGAGGTCTGGATTGAGGAGGATTTAAGGTGATCTAGTTGCAGAAATGTAAATAAAACAACATTAAATCAGCAACACTGAGCAGCTTTTATTCTTTGGTTTTTGTATTTTTTCTGCTAGTTTTAGTGTGTATGTTTGAGGTGAAAAAATACAAATTTCAAAATGTGTAATCCGTGTATTTCAAACAACTATGACTCAAAATGCGATATTGCCCACAATAATCACCATATGACTTTTTCAGGGATGTGTGAGTTAAATGTGATAACCACTACACGACGGAAACTGTTCAACTTGACGTTAAGCAGAAGTTGGAACCGTGTCCTTAATAGAGAACCATTTGATTTCTTAACAAAGCACATTTGAATAAGTTATTTTGTGTCTATTTCACGCCACAAACATGTTAGAGTCAATCAGTTATTATGTACTTTGTCCACAAGGAACCATTAGTTAGACTGCAGTGAGGTATAGAAATATAAACACAAATAGTCACATTAACAAAATGGGTTAAGAGAAAATCAAAGAACAGGGCACAAGATAAAAATATTTACATAATTTCAAAACAAGTTGAAATGACTAAATCCACTAAATGGAACAGTACGAGTGTGTAAGGATCCATTTCCTCACAGTTTAATATAGAGATGGAACAAAATGAGAAGGAGTTTTTAATAGTTTTGTTAGTTTTGGCTGAAACCTCTAAACTCTAAAAACCCAACCAGAAGACAGGATTGGAGACTCAGAAAAGTAAACACTGAATGGATTTGTTTTCTTCTTCAATATGTTCAGTCCTGTCCTCTTTTTTCATCATTTTTTCCAAATGATTTAATCCCTCAGGAGGTCATCCAGAGAATTACAGCGGCCGTGGAAACTGCTGTGTATTGTTTCTGTAGTTCAGAAACTCTGCAGAACATGAAACAAACGAAAAATGCAAGTGAAAACGGGGCCCTGTTTGTCTGCATGGTTCATCAACATTCTACTCCTGATACTGTCAGGGCCAGGGCCTTGTTACAGTTTTGCAGCGCTTTAAAATATTTACAACTCCCATGTACCTTGAAGGTATACAGTTACTTTTTAGTGTAACGTCACACACGTCAAATCTGGAATGAAACTTAAACTTCACTGTCCTTTTACAACTTTTTAAATGAGACAGAAATTGAAGCGCAACAGACTCGTGTGCATTTTTTTTTTTTTTGGGGGAATCCGCTGTCTTTGATTTCCTCTAATGCTGATCGACTTTATACAGAAAGTGGTGAAATGTGCATCGACAATATTAAGCAACTGTGGTGACGGTGGTGTGAGAGTGGGCTGCCGTCCTGTCCTGCAGACGGTTTAAAATGCACATAGATATGCATATCCCATATTACAAATATTGTGTTTGTCTTCTATAAAATGAACCAGTATTTTCAATATTCCACCCAGCCCCATGTGTCTATGTTTT
>JAPQRN010000017.1:15576085-15592832 GCA_037367275.1 Coranthus polyacanthus | reverse complement strand
TTTACCAAGTGTATATCTTTTCAAAACGGCTCAGTTACCTGTTCACGGTAATAATGTAAGGCAGGGTTTGATGTTATTTGACTAAAAACTAAGCATTTTCACATTATATTTGATTTTTATCATTGCAATAGTCATGAAAGAAAACACACGTGTGCTATGTCACAATCTACATCCTAAGAAAGTGAAACAAATACACTCATTGATGAGGGAGTGAAGTTATTCTTCACATTTTTTTGTGCCATAAAAATGAATAATCACAAAATAAAAATTGGTTAAACAGTAGTGAAGGTCCTTGAATGAGATGAGGCGTGACCATAAATGACAGCAAACATGGTAGAGTTTTTTCTAGGTGCTGTGAAAAACAAAAAACATTTAGGTGCTGCAGCTAGGTATAATAATGATTGGGAAAACCCTGTAAAGTGATGCATAAACTGCAGTAAACATGGTCAGAAACATTCATTTATTCACAAATTGGCTTATAGATGAGAATTGGGTCATTTCTGAAAAGTGGGTCCTCAGAAAACAAACAAAAAAAACAAACTTTTCCTGGAGACCCACTTTTCAGAAATAACAAACCAATGTGACCCAATTCACAACAGGCCTTATCTACGAACCACTGTTTACTGCCATTTCTGCATCACCTTATAATTGTATCTTTAATAACTGCATCTTTGAAGACACGTATGTTTGAAAAATCACAACGTTTCATGCATGTGTTAATGAAAACACACACACAAGTCAAATGCATGTAGGTAGAATTAACAGACTCTAGGTTTTTTTTCTTCATCAGTCCAATAAACAGAACATACACCAGCCTTTCATACATGATTCAATGTAAATACCATGATCAGTACTATCAAGCACATGCCTCTTGTGTTTTGAAATGAAATTCTATTATTTAGGGATCCAAATAAAATGTTTTGTAATGGATGAAATAGACGATCCATGAACTCAGTATAAAGGTGTATGTAACAGAAACATAGATCGAGACTGTGCAGATTTCCAATCCTTTTAAAACTGTAAGTGCTTACAGTTAGAACTTTCCTCATGGATTCTGCAAAGTGTTCCTTTGCTTGTGTCAATATTTGTTATTTAAAGGATTTTTCAGGCTAATGCAGGGATTTTAGGCTTTTAGTTACACTGTGTATCCAGTCTGTTTTAATAGGTGTGGATATGTATTTGAGCTTACAGGATATTATGTTTTTACAATACCCCATTCATGGGTTAATACACTGGATTATCCTAAACTCTCTCAGTGTGGTAAACACAGTGGATGTGCAGCGAATATTAAATGTGATGTGCTTTAGCAGGTCTGCAGTGGTATTTTTAAACATGAATATGTGCACGTTTAATGTACTTGACCTTTGAAACGGGTCCCTGGCGACGCATTTAAGGGTTAGAGTTAGGGTTACATTTGAGCTGTGTTTGAACTGATGTCATTTAGGTTGAGTTTTGGTCACACGTTAAACCCTGAAACTAAAAGATGTTCCCTTTCAAATTAAGTCTAATACCAGGTTTTTCAACTGGTGGGTTGCACCCCCAAAGGGAATCACGGATCCATTCTGAAAGGGTCGCAGAGTATGTGGCCAAAAAAGAAGACAGAAAAAAATGCTACATGATATCAGACATTTCCTTTTGACAGACGTACGTGAAAGATTTGCAGTAGCCTGGCCGTTGCCATAGTAACACTGGCATTTGATTGAAAGATGACAGGCTAAGTCTGTGTTGTCATTTGTAGGATAATGCTGAAGCGCAAATATGACCTTGTAGCCTGGGAACCAGATGCATCTGCCTGAGAGCAAATGTTTATTTTCTCTGGCAGATCAGTCTGACACTGCTCCCATTCAAACTGTCCACTGAGCATAGACTGGGTAGAGCCAATCACAACCATGTATCTGATAAAGGGCGGGTCAGATGTGTTGCTCTGATTGGCTGTAGGTCTGTCCAACTGCATCCAGAGACATTTTGGTCTGAGCCTGTTGATAACACCCCTTGGAAATCAAATATGAACTGAGAGTAATTCTCTTTTAAGAGGCATTGTCAGGCTAATGACCTTGACTATATGTTAAATATGGATTTACAGACACCAACTATAAAAAGTGACTTGCACTACAGAGCATGAAACCATCAAAGTTTAAACACCATTTAGAATCCCATGGGAAATGATGGGTCCCAAGGTGAGACCAGTTCAGAAAAACTGGTCTAATACATGCATTTTGGCGTTACAAACCTACATTTGAGCCATATTTGACCTGATGTAGTTTAGGCTGTGCTTCAGCCTGATGCTAAACACAGAAATTAGAAGATGTTCCCTTTCAAATGAAGTCTAGTACATGCATGTCAGCTTTACACTTGTGCTGTGCCTAACCCTATGCAAAAGTTCCAACTTTATCTAACACACGTTTGAATTGACATAGTTTAGGGTTAGGGTAAACATAAAAACTTGAAGATGTTCCTGTCTCTGAAATGATGGGTCGCAGCCTGAGACCGCTTGAGAACCACGCATCTAAACACACGCCTTACACTGTTCCAATCTGAAGTGCTTAGGGTTTGGGTTAGGGCAGTGGTTCCCAAACTTTTTCAGCTCAAGACCCCAAAAAATCGATTTGATGTCTTCCTGGGATCCAAAATGTACAAAAATTCATCATCAATTGCCATAATGTCAACATTTTTATTGACTCTTTCACCGTCAATGTGGAATGAAATGCATTATGCTGGATGTCAGAACATCAGTCAGAGATTGTTCCATCTTTTACACAGTGTTCATCTTCTTCTTCACATGGTGTTGCTTCCAGAGATCAGTCTTCCTTTACTTTAATCAAGACGATGAATTCGCATATTATATTATCATCTTCGGCTGTGTTTTAGCCACACATTAAACGCAGAAACTAGAGGATGTTCCCTTTAAATGAAGTGTAATGCATGCATCCTGGCCTTAAACTTCTTCTGTTTAAATCCTAACCCTAAGCGAACGTTGCACAAAAAGGACGGATGTGAAACGGTTCACTGAGTAACTGTGGGTGCTACTGAGTGCTAGTTTAAGTTTGCACTATGTTTTCTCCCCCGCCCCCTTTACCCTCAATCTCATCTCCCTCCACCAGCTTCCCTTTCTCAAAAATTCTCACAGTGAGGAAACAGGCAAATATGTTCTGCTTCATCGCTTCTCAAAATTGCCACAGCAGCAATCAAGAGAAGTTGCAGAGTAAAAAATGTACATAAGCGGCGGCCAGCTTGAGGAAGCTGCCTGTGGTGAAGTTGTTTTAGGATGAATTCCAGGCCTCTAAATCCCTTTCCCTTGAGTCTTTTGGGCTTTTACTAACACACTTGGCTCTTAATAATGCATGGTGGCACAGTACAGTAGCAGCCGTTAGTTTGGAGGTGACTTTGACTTAAGAGCCGTGGACTGTATAGCTTCTCTGGAGTATTGACTTCTATACATCCTTGGGGATGAGCAGACGATACAAGGGAGGAAAGTTGGAGAAGGAAACAGTGACAAAAAAAAAAAAAAAATTAGCAATCTGGATGAAAGGGAAGTGTTAAAGACGGAGACAGACAGAAAGAGAGAGATGGCTGAATAAGGATTTCTGAAGAGGCAAATGAAAAGAATTCTTCAGCTTGAAAGGCATTTTCAAGACTCTGAAAACAGTGCATTAGACCAGATTTCCCCACTCAGTGCCACTTTCATATTTTGTCATATTTGCATATCATTATGCAATGCAGAGTGTATCAAAGGATTGAGTGTGGGAATGGGTACAAAAGGTTCCATCTAATTTTCTCTTCCTTTGCCGTTCTTCTCTCACTCCGCATGTTTCCCAAACCCGGCCCTCTCATTTTGCCTCTTGCTTCTTATACGATACATCATTTCCTGATGAAATTGTGGCCCTGGCATGCATAATTTACTTTTCAAATACATTTTTAAATACTAATGCTAAAAAGTTTTATGACAGATGTAAGTTAACGTCGACTGGTTTCTTGCGGGCGGTGAAAACCCTGAGAACAATGACGAAGAAATAATAAAAAAATGACTATTATTGTTAACTTCTCTTGTGTATAAAGTGACAAGACGGAGACTTTGATTTCATATATTTAAGGAGAGTCTATATTTAAGTATTTAAGTCCCAAAAACAGTAAAAAAATTCCTGTATTCGTGGAATTTTTTGGATCCTTTTTGCTTCAATTAGATAGGAGGCTTAGCAAACTGTAAAACCCATGTCTATATTTCTGTATTTCCATCAGCTTATTTTGATGCACATTTTGAAGTATCGCATTAGAAAAAGTGAATGAAGATGGCAAATTTCAGTTCAGTGTGTGAGATTTAGGGGAACCTAATTGCAGAAATGGAATATAATACTCCTAAAAATGTTTCCGTTAGTGCATAATCACCTGAAAATGAGAATTGTTGTATTTTTGTTCATGAGCCGCCATGTTTGTGCAGTCGCTCCAAACAGACTTCTTCTTCTTCCTTGTTCTGTAGTGGATGGTATCCAGTGTTAAGTTGCAAAGCTACCCACTGCTTTATTACTTTATTACATTTTTAGCAGCCACCGTAGGGGAGCGAGGGGCAAGGAGGTCGCAAACCGCAACTTCAGATGCCACCAAATATTCACAGGAAGTAGTCTGTTGGAAAATTCATATATAGAGTGCAACGAGGCAGGTTTTTTTTTTTTTCTGTGAATGGTTGCAAAGACATACAATGAATATGTGTGGAGATAGGAACCCCCCCCCCCCCAAGACAATTCTGCAAAGTCATCATTGCTACATCTTTGGTTTAGCAGCAGCACCCAAGACAGTTGAAGTAAAGAAAAGAAATACAAACAAGCCCTTATTCCATAATGAGAATGTGTTCAGCCAGACCTTTATGCAGTTCTGACACAGCACTAAAAAAAAGCGTGGAGATAAGTCTGGCTATGCGAGACTATTACAGCTGAGACAATAATTTAAGGCTCATTGTTGACATACTATATATTGCTATGGCTGGTGAGGGAAATAAAGTAAGTGAACCGGTAAACCCCAACCACGGGTGCTTTCGGTGCTAATCATTGAGCCTATAGAGGCACACCTCTTCTCATTAACGATCAATAGACTTATTGTAGGATAAATAATGCAATAAATCTAGCAAAAATATGTCCGTCAAATCGAGCCAGTACATTCCCACATGATCCTGAGAAAAGGTGTCAAATGTTCAGATGAGGATTTCCTTCAGTGCGCGTGCGAAGCAGGCATCTGAGTTTGTTGGTGCTATGAACTGAAGAGCTGCTCACTGTAAATTCCTTATCCCCGTATGGCATTAGCTGATAGCCATAAGCAGTTCCTCTCTGTCTTTATACTGTAACATTCAACATGTCATGAAGTTAAGTTTGTATTTTACTCATTAGTCAACCGTATCTACTTTTTGTGGAGTTTCCGTTCGAGTTTGGGCATTGTTTCAGCGTCACGCATTTTCCTGATTTTTGACGGCTTTATCCTTATCGCGAAACCAGCCACAGCTCTCTTTTCTTTTGTATTTTTCTCTCTCTCGCACACACATAGTCACACACTTCCAGAAATGATCCACATGATCCATCTCTCGCTAACTCTTGCATAATGTCCCCACCGCTCTTTCCTTCCTCTCCTTCTGTCCCCGTCTTTCTTTCTTGAAACCAGGCGCTCCAATTAGCAGTTTCTGTCAGCCGGCTCCCTCGTGGAGGAACCTCGCGTTGAGTGGACCTTTTACACACACACACATATATTTAGGGGACTTTACATCGGGTTACATCCAATTGCCGGAGACACCATAACCTCATACATATACCCTAACCTTACCCAAAACTTAAAGGTCAAGTGTGTAAGATTTTGTCGGATTTTGGAGGATCTAATTGGAGAAATGGAATATAACATTCAAAATCTTGTTTTCATTAGTGCATAAAGACACGAAAATGTGAATCGTTGTGTTTTCGCCACCTTAAAATGAGTCGTTAATATCTACAAAGGGAGCAGGTCGCTGTTCACAAAGTCTGCAACGTTGCACCACCGTATTTCTGCAGTAGCCCAGAACCTCTTCTACCTCAAAGTTAATGAGTTGTGTCATGGGGGCATGACGTTTTTACCTATAAGGGGTTCCATCTCTCATTAATTGTATCAACTCCTTTTTGAAAAAGGCAAAAGAAACCAATAAAACCAATAACTAAAATATTGGACTTGTGCAATGTATTTTTTTGCTGTTTTCATCAACCTTTCCTCATGAAATATTTCAAAATGTACTTAAAATGTAAATATGTTGGAGGAAAGACCGCAACAGAATAGTTAACTCTATATTGACCCCTTTCGGTGAAATATGGACGTAGCATATATGAAAATGACAGTGTAGACGTAATAATAGTAGAGATGAATGTCAAAGCACATGAAGGAGAATGAAAGGAACTGTTTTTCGTTTGCTCTCTGTTGGTTCCTCAGAAAAGTAGGGCTGCTGTTGCTAAAGGGGCTGACGATCTGGTGGATGATGTTTCACAAAGTCTTTGATGGTTTGTACTATCAAGAGGTGAATTATTTTAGGCGTATGCGTGTACGTGGCTGACCTTACTGGGTTAACATTGTGGTCACTCTCACTGATGGGTAGGGTTAAGGGATGTCTGCTTGTAACAACCTGAAGTATCATTTACATCACTGTAGCCAGGTGAGGAGTTCAATCTCAAGTGGTTTGCAAAAAGAAAAAAAGAGATTTTCAAAGTGTTAAGTTGCTTTTTCTACAACTGTGAACTGTTAAATTGAAAAGGAGAGGCTCATTTTTCACAGTATCTCTGAAACAAACAGCAGTAAAGAGATGATTCTGAATGTCTCTTTTTTCTGTATATTACGTTTTGACGTTAGTTTTACTTCTTCTTAGTTTTACTTCTTCGTAGTTTTAGTGCTATTTCTTCTTGTTATCAATGTCCAGTCCCAATGTTGGGGAAGAGCTACTTTACTAAACTATATTTAACTGTAAGTCATGTTCATAATATTTACATTTTTAATGCACATTGAGAGATCTTAAAGCTCCTGTCTATACTGGCTCTACTATAGAGTGATTACATTATAAAACAATGGTTCTGAGAGTGGGAAGTTATAAAATGTGCCTTATAATTAAAAGTACGCATCTGCAGATGGAGACCATTGGCGCCAATAAAAGACACATATTGCACCATCAGAAACTCTGATATGATAGTGACACATCACATTAATCTGTCTCCAATCATTCACTTTACTCAGGGTAACAACAAACCATTCCTGCTGCCGTTTTCTTTGGCTTATTAGCCAGATAACTAGCTGGTGGGTATGGAGAAATATTTCCTGAAGTAATAGGCTTAATTACTATTATCTTTTCTGTAGATGATTTAGAATAGGTGCAATAAAGTTGGAGCACTTACTGAGTCATTTGCTTGGGTTTATTAGAACTGTGCAGGTCTTTCATTTTCTGAAAGCTTTTAAAATCAATTACTTGGGAAGAAAAGCGGCCAATTTGAATAAAAGGACCCTGATTAAAAGTGCCCTATGTAACTCTACATAGAAATCATTGTGTAAAGGCAACAAAGACAGTCATTAGCTTAGCAACGGAGTTAGCTAACGTCAAAAAAACGATGGCTTCCCAGCAAAAAACAGACTCTGACACAAACGTAATGGAAGTACATGAGCAAATGCAAGTCTTTCACTTTTAAAAGTATATAAGTGATATTAACATGATTCAAGTTGAAATGTGCTCCTGCCACTATGAAATAGATCTAAAGTATTCAGGTTAAAAGGTTGTAGAATACAAGGAGAAGACAAGAGTAAAAATGGTAATACGATTCATCAATATTAAGATTTTAAGGGGCTTCTTGGAAGGTTTTCTCTCCTCTAAGACGCACCTTGTCCCAGAAAGTTTGAGAACCTCTTTTGTAAAAAAAATGGAAAACAAATTGCACAGTCTAAACACTAAAGTTTTGCTGAGGCTAATTCGTAGCTACGGCAGAACCACAGTATGTACTTTGTCAGGGCAGTCGTTTGAAGGTATGTTGTTCTGTCCCTGCAAATGCCAGGATGTATCACCACACTGAAGCCTAACAAGAAAACACTGTCAGTGGTAACACACAAAACGAATTAGTTCACTTGGTTTGACGAAGTCAGACTGCTGAAGCCTCACATTAGCTTCACAAGGACACAATAAGGCCTGTGGTTTTTAGTGCAGTAAGACCAGTGTGATGAAGAAGAGGTGGTGCATGTGACCGGAAACTATAAACTGCTCTGGTATTAACGTAAATAATATGTAATGCATGCTGGGATATTCCTTAGCCCTGCTGTGGACCAACTCACCACTTGGTAAATAAAATGAATGAATACATGAATGAAGCACTGAATTAATATTACATATAGAGAAGCAGCTCAGGCTGTAAAATGATAATCTGTGCGTTAACACACTTAACACGCATGTATGCACACACGGTCATGCATGTCATAACTATGTGCTATATGTTATGGAAACACTGTTAGCTTTACATGTCTGTGATTTCACACACATCACTCTCTCACATGAAGACACACACACACTATGTTTTTACACTTCTTAAGCAACTCTGCTGCCGTGTCTCAGTGCAACTGACATTAAAATGTTCATTAGTTGTGTTCACTTTTTTGTAATTTTATCACTGTAATTTTTACTCAACAAACAAATAACACAGAAGTGTGAATTCATCAGATGGTTTGCATTCTTATTTTTGGTATGCATTCGTAGCCTTCTCAATCTTTGATGCCGTTACCATGGTAACGAGTTTGGATATCATCTATTTACCTGTTTATACCAGACTGCAGTTGTTCACACGTTGCCAGTGTTACCCTCCATGTTAACAGCCACTCTCCCTCAAAAATCTTTTTTTTATTTTCTAACTCCAACAAACAGTGTCACAATAGACACAATAGATACCTATGATGTAGTTAGAGACAATGTGCCACAGATAGAACTAAGGTTACATCTAGATTTCATGATGTTATCTGATCTGGTAATAACCTACTATTTCTTCATATTTCATTACAGAACACAAGATGTCCACTGTATTTACGTTCCATTGGGTCTCATGCACCAGCAATATTTTCTGTTAAAAGGAAAAATAACTAACAATGCAACCATCCAAATCTGCTCTTACTTTTAGCTCATGAATCACAAACTTTCATGTTCCACCATAAATACATCCACCTCCTACTGAGGTTTCTGCTACTTTTTGACGCCACCTGGCCCTTGTGTTCAGTTTCTGACATCTAAGGACTTACATTGACTTCTGTCATGCCTGCGTGTCAAAAAGTGACGTTACAGGGGTACCCCGAGTATTGAAAACAGACACCAAGGGCTCATGACGAAGTAGCAGAATCTGACGACTTGTGAGTGAGAACGAGCTAAAAAAAACCCACAATAATAGAGTCTTTTCCTACATCTGCCTCAATGATTTCCTCATTCACAAATTCTGAAACCAGCCGACTTCAGAAACTTATGGAAAACTAAATCACACGCCGATCACAGTACCTACAGTACCCACATGGTTATCTCAACTGATGCCGCCGCTGCGGGTTAGTTGTGTCATTAATGCCATACCGTACAACGTGTTGATGTAGTGTTAAAAATCCAGCTTCACTCTGATTAAACACGAAGCTACGATGCTTAACACTGTAAACATTCTACGCATTAGCATGTTATTGTGTTATTATACTGTATGTCTTTACTCCGAGCTTGTTAGCTTGACATTACTTGCAAAAGAACAGCCTCACAGTGCGGCTAGCAGTTGTTTCTTACAGTAGTGACTTGTTGTTACAGCAACAAGTCTTTCAGCTAAATTAGCTTTTGATGAGGAGATATTTTCAGGTGTCAAATGAAGCTGGTTTTAGTTTTCATTTGTAATATGTTCAATAATAGCTTTTGTTCTGACAGGTTATTTTGGTGCAGTTTTTCGTCTGACAGTTTTTCAGTGCCCATGGACTCAGTAGCTTTTGTGACTGTTTCACACACGCACACGTTCTACAGACACACACACACACAAAAAAAAAATACACATTATGAAGCGATGAGTGAGCAAAGGCGTCCTGCAAAGAGAGTCTGGTCATGTTTAGGTCAGGTCAGGTTGAAGTGTTTCGTGAATTGAAAGAGTTAATGTATCCATTTGTTTAACTGAATGAGATTCAGCATTAATCCACAAGCGTGCAGTGACAGCTTCCTCTTCACACCATGTAAATGCTCCCCTCCATCCCCTCCTCTTCCTCCTCCTCCTCCTCCTCGTCCCCCGTATCACTCCATCTCCCCTGTTGCTCCACGCCTGTCTTTGCCACTTAAGTCTCACTCTAATGTGGGGAATTTTATTTCACACTTTTGCAGCAGGGGAACAACAACAACATCAGGAACTGCTGCGCACACGTGTTCCTTTTGCTTGCCAGTGCTTTAATCTTTCTTCGTCCAGGGCAGTTCCTATAAATACGCATTTGTTCTTAATTGGTCTGCCTTCTTACATAAAGGTCAATTTAAAGACCCCCCGTCCCACCCCTGCTTTCACCACCTCACTCTCTCCCACCAGCCTCTTGCTCTCTCTCTCTCTCTCTATCTATATATATGAAAACAGTGTGTATATATATATATATATATATATATATATATATATACACTCTGTTTTCATACTTCCACGACGCTCTCGCTTGTCAAGCAAATTCTCGCTGAGTAACATTTCAAAGAGCCATCAGCCTAATTGCCCGCTAATGAGTAGACAGTTTTGGGTGTGTGCGCTCACACGTACACGCACAAACACGGCTGATTTGAGTGGAATATTTTCAAGAGTCCTCATTCAAACCTGGTAAGAAACTAAGGTGGAGCGAGGCGGTGTCGCTCAGGAGTGAACTGTCCACATGTTAGGGGGGTTTGCAGGGCCTTCTCGTGCCTGTTGTGGAGTGTTTCTGTCAGAAAAACAATGAATGTGTGTATATGTAAGGATATATTGTTGCTGGTACGCTGAAAAAACAGCCCAATACTGGAAAGAAACCAAATATTCATAAATAGCACCAAATTGTCTTTTATTACGCAAAAAAAAGTGGATTTTTTTTTCACATTTTGCTTGGCTAGATTTCTTTAAACTAGAATAAAAACAACAACATAAAGTCTATCTTAAAACCAGTTATTTAAGATAGACCTGTATAAGATATTTGTAAATTCAGTATGTATGGAAGATTTGCACATGCACGTACATGAAGTTTGTGTTGGAGTCTGTGTTGTGCTGGGAGCTGGTCAGTTTTTTGATGCTAGCTGACTGCATTTCTAAGCTAACAGTAGCTGGTGTTAGCTACACCGTTACAGCTGTAGACGAGCAGACGACAAGCACTGAAGTGAGAATAAGGATTTTTACAAAACATCTGACCTCAGTCCTCTATATATAAATCAGTGTACAGTCTGTCATCGTGGATGTTGTGACGGCTCCAGGCCTCAAGTCTAGTTTGTGCTTTGTGGTTTGCAGGGATGTGGGCAGCGGTCTATCAGGAGGGATGGCTGACACACCTGGGTTGCTGCGAATGCTTCTCTATATATAGAGGTGCCTGGGCTGTCAGTCTCTCTCCTCTTTCCTGTGTTGCTGAACTGGTTAGACTTGGGTTGATTTATCGTTTGATCTTTCACATCTATGCAGGTTCACACATTGCTGATGAACTGACTTGAATATTAAGTTTTCTTAAATACATTTACTTTTACTTTAAAGAGCCTTTTGTAGTCTCCGCGTTTACATTTTGTCCTTCCTTTGAGCCAGGTCGTAACAAAAGAGTGGTGGCCAAAGAGACAGTCGTTGGCTTAGAAATGGAGTTAGGTGATGTTACCGAACGACCCCCAGCACAAAACAGACTCCAACGTCAACGTTATGTAAGTACGTATAGACTCCTTTAAGATAGACTTAATCGTGTGCTTGCGCAAAGTTTGCGTTGGAGTCTGTGTTGTGCTGGGAGCTAAGAAAGCTAAGGGAATAGTGTTGTATACACTGTTGTTGCTAGCAGTATAAGAGAGGCACTGGGGAACGGGATGGTGAGCATAAGGATCTTTACTGAAAAACCAACCCAAGTCCTCTACATAGAAATCAGGACGTAGGCAACCGGAACAGTTAGTTTAACGCCAGCTTCTCGGCCCTTACATTAAATCTAGCTCGGTATTAGTTGGAATGTTTTTATTAAGAAAAAGATATATCTTCTTAAAAAGACTTTTCTAATGAAAACAAATTCTATTTCTTTTTAGGTTTTGTTTTACTTGTTGAAATGTTTTTTTTTTTGCAGTGTAGATGTGCGAAAGTGCAGATGAGGTCAAATGGAGGACAGAGATGGTTAGAAAAAAATCATTCTGAAGAACATGAAAGACTTCTTGTACACACTGCAGGAATCCACCACTATGAATACAAATTCACACTTTGACCACACTTTTCCACTGTTCCTCCTCCCAGTCACGGATTCCCTTTACTCCCCAGTGCTGTTGTACATTACACTTCAAAGTCAAACTGTCTGCGGCTGACATAGCTTCTACTTGTACTGTCAAACATTAGAAATAATGAAATCTTAAAAGGTATCGCCATATAGTTCCCACACCTTTTTCCTCACACTTCAATTGCTCTTGTGAAACAAGGTAAAAACCAATGACATGTTCTGGGAGATGAGAGATGGAAGTTGTCAGCAAGTCTTAGCACATATAAATTGTTACAAAATGCTACGCCTCATTTTTACACCCCTTTGACTTATGTTCTCCCTTACCACCCACCAGCTCTCTTCTATTGTTACAGTGGTGTTACCTCATCCTTCTACCCAAGAACCTCTGATTTCATAATTTAGAGCACAGCCATAAATTAAACATTTAGCAGGAGAACCAGTCGGCGCCTTTTAAAAAATAGCAATTAAATATGTATGCTTACATTTTCATCAGTGCATATTTTAGAAAATGATATACTGACCCTAAGTGTTTGAAGAACACACTGACAACTTACACTTTACACTACTTTAAAATAAAGAAAGATGATTTATTTTTTATTGAATACAACTTTTTTCCGTGACAGAGCTTGACTGCAGTTGTAGTTGAGAAGTTACACTAACAATACCAAAGACTGTTGGTACAAATGTTTCACAAAGTTTTCCAGTAGGCTACAACACAAGGTCCATTAGCATAACCTAGCTATATTAGCTAACATTGACATTAATCTGGTGTTATATTATATGGTCTGTCAGCTAACCTGCTAATTAGGAGAGCTAGTGCAAATTAGCATGTCTACACTATACGCAAAGTTGACACAACTGTACGTTAACATTTATCAAGTAGCTGAAATTATATGGTGGCATTTAACATAACAGTGTTAGTTAGCAGTGCGGTAAGTGTTTTCAGTGAGTTAGCAGTAGCGTTAGCTTGGCTAGTTTCCCCCATTATCCCTCGCTCTTCCTTGCAGCTGAATGCTCATGCCTTCAGAATGGAAGTGGGTGATGCCACGCGTCTATGGTCATGGTCAGACAACAGGGTAAAGATGTTGAGGAGTGAGGGGTACACATTGCAAAGCTAATGCTAATGCTACCACTAACTCGCTGAAAACACCAGTCGCACTGCTAGCTGGGAGGCGTTATTTTCAAGGATGTACAGTGTTCAAGTACGTGAGAGGAACGAAATGAGTATCTCAGGTCCCAGTAGAAATAAACTATAAACATTAAAGATAAAAATATAAACAATAAAAACATAGGACGCTCTGAGGATAATAAATAAATAAAATAAGTGAAGTAAGTGCAAGTATGAGTGATTGCACACGTCCGTAGCAGCATAAAAAACAGATAAAAACCAGATAGCAGCAATAACCAAACACCGAACCAGGTGGCACTTATCGTGTTTCTTTTTTATTGTTTCTTACACATTTTTCGTCTCTAAAGAGTGTCAAATATATGGTGCTAATGAAATAGATGATTAGCAACATTTTCTTTATTTATTACACAAAAAAAGAGACAACAACCTTTTTTTTCTTTTCAAACGTCCCGAGTTTCTTAGGTTATTAAAATAACCCCCTCTGTGTGAATGAGCAGTTAGCCTGCGTGCTAATGTTAGCTGCTGTTAACTGACGAGCTAATGTTAACTGCTTGAAAAAAATCTTATTTGAAAAAAATTGAACTTTATGTTTCACAAGTGCTTAAATCAAATGTAGCATTTTGATTCATTTTCTTTAAATCCCAGAAACTGACATAAATTACTTGGAAATACTGGTGACAGCATTTGTGGAACGATTTCCTTTTTAAGGTGTTGTTAGTGTAACTTCTTTGGTTGGCAGCTGATTTCAGTGATTCCTGTAGACTGAGGGAAACAAAGAAAATGTTAATGTTCAGATTAACTGTTAAAGTGTATCATCTATTTCATGGAGTATTCTGTGTTTGAAATACTGAGTGTCATCTATAAATGGGCAAAAGCCACCTTTCACCACACCTACATACACTGAACATTGTGTGTCTTCATTGGGTTCCTGCTTCTGTCTCTGATTCACACGAACACACACTACACAACCTGCTGCTTTACTGCTTGTAGTTCAGAAAACGTAGATCGTCACTGGCACATTTTGACACAGCAGAATCAGATTTGTGGGCTTCGAGTCAGCACAGGTAAGTCAAAAACCACAAAGCTCTTATCTGTAGGTTAGAGATATTTTACAGATGCAAATACGTCTGTGTTATTACATGAAAACGTCACTCACAACGAGCAAGACCTCTGTGGGGTGTGAGGAATAAATGCTGTGTTCACATACAGTGAGCTTTATTTTTAACACATTTTTATTCACTTAATCCAGTTTATCAGTTTGCTTCTATCAGTTCAGCTTCAGACTCTCCGGCTTTGATGTTTTGTACGAGCCTACTTCAGCATTCCCACGGTGCCTCTGTTGTTGACGTTTGCAGCTGGCTTATGAGAAGCAGCGCTAAAGTCAAAACGACAGTCCACAAGCCCAAACGGCGTGATGCTCAGATCAATATATGATTCATAAGCAGCTCGAGTTATGCATCGCCCTCTGTGGAACGAGCAGCGCTGCCAGTCAAGTCCAGATTGCGCCTCTATAGGAATTGTTAATATTTAATGATGATGTTAAAAGCTTTGTTGGCTTGTAGAGTCAGCATTGTAACAAGTGCTGATTTAAGCATTTCACAGCTCCATAAGTTGAAAACACTCAAATCTTAAACACAGTAACATACTATTAATAGAGCAAAAAGTCACGTTTAGCTGACTGATACCACGTTCAGGCCGATAACACGGGTTAAACACACATCAGGGCTCTGGCAGAATGGGTCGATGCGCGTCAGGTGACCGTCCTCTCAAAAAGGTTCGGACGCAGGTCTGACACAGATTCATGCTGGAGCGAACGGGTCACCAATCAGGAATCTGATTTGTTGTACTGTCAAGCATGTGGATATGATGTATGCTCTTACTAGAAGGTAGCCTACACATGGTGGGATCACACTCCGTCTTCCTGAGTGTTTCCTTTTGGTGTACTGCTGCCATTTACACAACTAGCTTATGCTATTTATTAGACATTAGTCTTCACTATCAATTGTTGTCAACATATTCTGGTAATTATAATGCGTTTGTATTTTGTGCTTCTCTTTCTCATTCATTTTGTGCTCGCAGGTATTTCACAGGATCAATGTGTATGATTTCAGGGGATCAAACTGCAGAAAAGCAATTTATGATTATGTTTTCATAGTGTATAATCCTCAATATGAATGAGGCAGAGGGTCCTCTTCCACGGAGTCCTCAATGTTTGGTGTCATATTTCTACAGTAGATCAGAGCAGTAGGGGAGGGTGGAGTGAGGAGAATTCAGTTGTTTGCAATCTGCGACTTCACCACTAGATGCCGCTAAATATTAAACACTGAACCTTTAAAACTGTGCGACCGTCAGTCCTGACGCCGTATGGTTCTTTCTCTCAGACAAATGACAATTCAGAGGGTGAAATATCCAAATCCCTTCCTATCTTTCATTAAGGGACTTGAGTTTTTAAACCTTTCACTCATTTTCTCATGCAACTGAGTGCAGATTGGTGATCCTCAACCCAATCTTTTCAGGACTAGGCCTTTCCCGAAAGCTGCTGTTGTACCGAATCATTAATACAAACAATCACCCGCTGTGATCATCTGCTTCAAATCACATTACTGTTCACAGCTTCTACTGCATTACTAGTCCTAAATTGTTCCAACTTCTTTTCTTCTCTTCTGCATTGCAGGCCTTAATGTCAGGAATGGATGTATATTTACAAATGAAGATGACCAGACAGAACATTAAATAACTCGTCTTCGTACTGAAATGACGAATGAGTCAAAGTACATTTAGAAATCACTGCTTTCTGTTTTTATGCCCACTTCCCATACCTCCCAAAAATGTTTCGGATCATAAGAAAATGTTGGAGGGACCGAGTTGTACGTCTACTGATAAAAACACATTGTGTTCAGTTGATTTTTCATAATTAAACAACAGTGATCCATTCTTTACAGTCACATTTTAAGACACAACTTTCAACTCTAGTGTTATATATTAATATAGCTAGAAAGAGAGTCCTTGAATATAATAAACAGCATATGGAAATCTTACAGTAACGAAATGAGTGGCTGGTATGGAGCCAGCATCAGGCCAAGGACAAGCTTGGACTATTTCTAATCTGTTCCATCTTTCATCAGATGCCAGCACACACACACACACACACACACACACACACACACACACACACACACACACACACACACACACACACACACA
>JAPQRN010000017.1:15537326-15564919 GCA_037367275.1 Coranthus polyacanthus | reverse complement strand
TTCTTGTTCTTAAACTGGTTCGATTCACGATTGTTGGAAACTCTCCATCAGTGTTTGAGCAGAACGATTGTAACCAAAGATGGCACATTAATGTGTTGCATTGTGTTTTCGGGTTGTCCGAATTTCTTCAAAATTGGTGCAAACATTCACTTGGACTGAAGAATGAACTGATTCAACTTTGAGTGCCAAAGGCCATAACTCAAGAATTCATGATGCCAATTATGACAAAATTTTAAGTTATATATGATAAAGTGATGACATTTTATATACATTTTATTTGAAGGTTCATTTCACCATAAAATATACTTGATACCTTTTGATAAATTCCTTGAGAGTCTTCACTACATATTCTGTAATACATGAGTCTGTACAGACATGGATGTAAACTAGAACATGACTGGTTCACAGAGGTATACAACCCCGAGGCAGTCATTTCAATCCCCTTCAAAAATCCACCAGTATTACTGTTTTTCAGGTGAGATTGGGCTGTCCATTCTCATTCTCACCACATCGTTCATATCACATACTCACATATCTGCTGCGTCTCTGCAGGTTGGGCGACAAAACCAAGGTAATGAGATGAGGAACAGACAACTTAAGGCTGCAAAACTGTCAAGCATCTTTTTTCTCTTCTCATTCCCATCTCTTTCATCCTCTGTTTATTCATTCCCCTTATTAGCTTTGAATGTCAGCGGGTGACCTGGTGTTCCCACCCGGCGTCCCTTACAACGGGACAGCACGAAGAGTCACATTTGTAAAGCTCTCTGGCTTCTTTTCAGCTGTGAGTGAGTGAGTGAGTGAGCACACTCCATGGTGTGTGGCCGCACTAATTGGACCTGGAGAGGTTGAGGGTCCAGGCAGCTCCATCAGGTTCCACTTGGGCTTTGAAAGGAGCGTGGGCTGGGACTCTCATTTACGATGTTGGATACTGACTTGCAGTAAGAGGTCTGGGAGCTGTTTGGCTCAACACGGGGGCAATAAGGCAGGGAGGGGGCACTTCTTTCTGAACAGAGAGAAAGTGATGGTGGATGGGGGAGATATGGCCTTGATAGATGCTACATTTGAAACCGGATCAGTGGCTGCGTAGTTAAAAATTCTGCATTTTTACCACTACATATTGATTCTGCTCATTCTGATGTGTTAAGGCTGGCTGTCTAATCACTATGTACAATTATATAATCGCTGGCATGGCTCATTAGTGCTACAAGGAAGGTTTTTACATTTTGCCAGTAGGCTAGATGGAAGTATGATGCAATGTCATCCATATGCAGAGCTGTGATGTAGCAGCAGCTCCGGAGCTGCTTAGAGTGAGACAAAGCAGATGTGGTTTTACTCATCATCAAGTACAAATCAAAAGGAAACTGAGGGAGGATAATGAGCAGCACAGATTGTTATGGGCTTTAAATATAATATGTTTTCAAACTAGAAGTATTTGTTGACTAATTAATTTGGTGATCCATTAAAATTCAAAGATTTTCTCCGAATGGAATCATTGTTACTTACATAACAATGAGTGAAGACAGCAGCACATGTTTTAGGAAATTTCTTGAGTTTTTTGCTCCTACAGTTTGACCTTATCTAAGAAGGCCTGTGTTAGAGGTATAACATTGTCGTTGTCAGGCAGAAACCTCAAAAACTGACAACAGCCAACAGCCTGGAGTTCATGAAGTTATGAGATTTAGTCACAAGCTCTTGTTAATACATTTGATTGGGTAAATATTTGTAAAACCCACAGACGGACGTGAAAGCTGAACAACAGCACTGATTTATGAAAAGAAAAACATATAGCGATACAAGGTTTCTGCCAGCCAGCGGCGATATGTAACATTTACACATTAAAATATCTAAAAATGACAAGGAGTGTGTAACATTATATTAAACGTTTCCATTGAATCAAATGTACAAATTCAGACGTATTAATTTCATTTTATTCAGGAGAACAGGAATATATTGCACATCACTAAATGTAATGTGAATAAAACTTTAATACATTACAACATTTAATACATTATCAGATTTTCATCTGTATTGGTGGTGAAAACAACGGCTCCCATGTTCGCACGCTATCTAACGACATCATCGTGTCTTTTGTTATTATTTAGATTGACAGACCCATAGCAGCAGAAATTAAATACTGTGCATTTAATACCAGTGGACAGTGGTGTACATATTTGTTATATGTTATTTCTAATTATGCACCACGAAGCTTAGCCTGAAGACTGGAAACGAGGGGCTGTCTCTAGTCAAGTTTGAAAATACATAACCTAAAAAACTAATAAATTAATCACATATTGGTTATAGTTATGAGTTTATGAATGAATAATTTATAATATATTAATTTTATGAATTTTATAATATATGCATATATAATTATATTATTTTCATATAAATCTAAGCAATAAAAGCATATAAGCATAATAAACAATATAAATATTTGTAAAAAAGTATTTCTAAGTAATGCTAACAATCTTCATCGTCATCATCACTCATCATTTATCTTGAAAACCAATTAATATTTTTTTACTGAACTTACTATAATTTATGGTTATATGTTGAAGTGGTGCCTTTTGCTATCTGGTCTGTCGTCCCTGTTGTCCATCATGCCATCATTTAGTGTCCGCAGGAGACGGAAATGGAAAACCATTCAGTATTTTTGCAGTAAACATCAGCATATAATACATAATGCAATTGAATAGAAGAGCCTTGCAAAAATGTTGGTTGGGCTTAAAATGTTACTTTATATTAATATATTTAATTAATATAAAACATTATATATGCATAGAAGCAAGAGAAGCAAATGGCCTAATCATTTAATAATGATCTAATGTAATATATTAGGGTTTTATGTATATATGTGACATTCGCAGGCTTGTGACTTGTGTCCAGATGGCATACAGCATGCTTGCAGCTGTACAAAGTGTTCCAAAGTTCAGTGATGTTTCACTATGAGATACTTGGAGCGATTCGGGTAAAGTTTAGTTTCCCATGTGAATGGAGCCGTGTCAGTGTTGGATCAGATGGGTGTAAGGGCGGCCCCCCGGGCAGCACAGCCAGAGAAACAGATCTCCAGTCCCAGCCAGGCACAGTCCCAGATGGGTCCCTCTGTCAGCGCGCACACACACACACACATAGAGCTTCAGTGGATCTGCTAGACAGCGTGCTATTGAGGAAAGAAAATAGTTTTGTTACCCATCAGCATGGAAGTAGAATGAGTATGCACCAATACACACTTATCTGCCATATACAGTGAACATATTTTCTGAATGCAAAGGAGTCACAGCAGGGTCACCAGCAGCGTACAAATAATTGCTAATAATTTACAACTTGTGTGTGTGTGTGTGTGTGTGTTTGCATTCCATCCCGGCAACAAATATGTCGGAACAACTCAGCCACTCAGCCATGAAATAACAAACATCCTGCTCAGGACAGTCACGGGGGTGAAGTCTGGACTGGACTCAAAAATTCACCCATTTCAATCTGTAAACACTCACACCAGTCTTTGTATAGATTTAATTAGACAGTGATAAAATACAACAAACGTGGTTGTTCATACAAATTGCTCAGCAGACCTGGGCCGAATGTGGTCAGAAACTGAAAATGTTAACTGCCCTTGTTCACTTCTCCTCTAAGTGTAAATACTTATTTTTGCAGTCCTTGTTACTGCCAAGGCTTCTGCAGAGAAAGGAGGCAGCAGCGTGATGCCTTTCATGACACTATGCACTCTGCTGTCATTGAAAAATGTATCTCACACCCTAGAGCGACCTCTTAGAATTGTCAACATCATGGTCCACAGCTCGCTTAAGGACTGACACTGACCACCAGCTGATTAGGACAATTTGTTTTGTCTGATCTTATTCGTGTAGTTTGTGTTGGATTTAGTGGCATCTAGTGGTGAGGTTGCAGATTGCGACCAACTTCAAGCTTCCAAGCATGTACGGTCGCTGTTAAAAACACAAAAAAGCAAAAGAGCTAGTGATTGCGTTTGCACTGGTATGTACATATGTACACTGGTTATGAGGCTTATCCTGGTTTTGATCACATTCAGGAAAAGCCATTTGGACAGAGAAATGTGGTTATTCATATGTCAATATACATGCTAAATACTAGTATCCTTGAAGTCACTGATTACTGTGTACTGTTTGTGATGTTTACACAAACCAGCAAGTTAGTCTGACATTCTGGTAACTGTTTGCTTAATCTTAAATTGGAAAAAAAACAGCATGCTGTTCTTATGTGATGTTTTTCATTACCAATATACTTAACTCAATTTTACTGGAGTTTTTATTCTAAGTGTAAAGACCCTTGGATTTGGTGTTGTTATCCCTTTAACTGCTCAACTGTACGGTTTTTAGGAAAATCAAGAAACCACGAGAAAAACATTGGACAATTTATTAAAACGGTTTACTTAATTCTACATTTTTGTGATTGTTTCTACATTTACTTCATTTTTTTCTAAATTTCTAAATTTTACTTCCTGTTAAATGTGCTACACCATATGGTTGAGCAGGCAGTTAAAGTGTTATATAGATAATGAATCCAGATAAAGATTGCATGTTAATATCAGGTGTAAAAGGGATCTTGAACTCTATGTGTCGCGAATGACAAAGAATTGTGTAAATTTTTTCGAAGCAGATGCCAGTGAATAGGACTTGAGTCGTCACTGGCTTCCCACCAATAAACACACAACAAGGTAAATATAGTCCTTTCTGAAGACAAATGTATAATTAGCTATTTATTTTCTATTTTGGTTTTGAAATGAAATAAAAGTAGCAAAGTTGTTACATAAAAGAGTTTATTGATTAAATTGCTTTTAGTTGCTGGTCTTTTCTCAGCTATTACTGAAGACATGCTGATGCTTCACAATACTCTCGAAAACTTTATGCATTATCTTTAAAAACAACACAGTTTTAGTCATTTGACATCTTTTACCAGGGCTGTTTGGGAATATTTTTGTCAAGTTCTTGTTAAGTATTCGTTTTTTCTTCCGTGTTGCATAGTAGCTGGAGTGACAGATTATGATTATACCCTTGTTTGAGTTTTGTCTCCTAACTTGCATTAAGGGTTTTAAGAGGAAAACAGAAATGGGAGAATGTAAAGCTGTGTGATTAGGTGTTTAATAACTTTTTGGCTTGTGTGTGAGGAGGGAAGATTGCGTGTTATGTCTTTTATCCATGTACATATTTGTTTTCTGTGCATGCATGCTGTACACTGGTGTGTTTGTGCGTGTGCTGCTTCCCTGCTGCATGTGTGAAAGCAAATGGATATATTTAGGTTCAGTCTTAGCAGCAGTTTTCTCGTCTCCCGCTGTTAAAGAGCTATTCAGTGAAAATATGGGTTTTTTTGTGTTATTAGGAGGCATGTAGCCATCTGAATAATGCATTGTGAACACTGCCTCTTTATGGCAGCATGTACAGTAATGTTCAAGGCCAGGCAGTCCACAAAGGCACGGTAATGCGTCGCCCTGTACACTGTTAAATATACATGAGGACAGAAGTGGCTTTCTTTTTGAATAATATTAGTGGTGAAAAGCTTGTGCAGAATTTGTGGACTAAGACATTTGGGTTATTCAGGTGTTCACGTGGATTTGCATGGCATGCAATTTTAGCAATTTAATCTGCAAGGGAACATGCTAGGCTTTATTGGTTACTTTCCAACTCCTTCTAGACATAGACTTTACGTGTGTTTAGTCCAATCTGCACCACCAGTCCGTAGGATATAGTAGGTATTTGGTTTAGAATGAAATGATAAAAGTAACATACCTTAAGTCCAGGTAAATGCAATAAAATGATCAATAAAATAAACTGGCAAACCTCAAGTTTTCCAAACAGGTATTGAGTTGAATAATTGGAAATAGTAGCATCCAGGAATTATTGTGGTATGTTTGATGCTAGGAGTCAAAATACTGGATATCTTGGTTTCTACTTCTTCAGTTTTACATGTGTACATTATGTACATCTTCTGAGTTATTGGAAATGAAATAATAAATGGAGTTTGTCTTTTAAAGATATAGTCCAGTATAGTGTAGGGCTGGGTGGTCTGGCCAAAGGATCACATGACACTCACAAGCTTTCTCCTCTCTTTAGACTAGTTACAACCAAACTGTTACAAGGTTTTCAGTAGGTTTCTTAAGGTCTTAGGCTGTGGTGTGATGGCTTCTTATTTTGGTTGTTATTTCACTAAAAACTAAGCATTTTTGTGTGATTTTGGATTGATATTATTACAATATTTTGACAAATACTATACAAGACACACAAATCTGCTCACTGATGAAGTAAACACTATATTGTAATTTTCTAATGGCATCGGTAAAACCAGGTTACTACACAGATGGACCTCTGCAGCCACCAGCAGCTCACTGAGTTGCTGTAGTGAGTCAGTTCATCTCAGAATAATTTTCTCTGACAGTTTTTTTTACGACATTTTGAGCTCATTGTATCTGAATGTTGTAATTTTTGGCAGTTTGACAAATTTACTCAAATTTTCAATTTGTTCAAGTCTGGAGAGATGTCGCTATGGATACTCGTTTTCAGTCTTCATTTCAGTCTCTATTTATTGAGTGGCAACAAAATATTTTGTACACATTGGTGGAGGTTAAAGTGAACTAACCCAAAACTTTTAGTCCTGACAGACTCTTGTACTCTGCCCAGTTAAAGTTTGAACAGTGCTGTTATTTATTTATTTAATGACATGATCTGGACAAGTATTCTGAAAAACAGATCATAAGATAAAAAACGATCATCAGATCGGCCAGACATGACATGGTGTGATATTTTTCTTAAAAAGTGACTCTTGTCTTTCTAATAGCTGTAATCTACATGAATATGATCATCTGAATTTTAAAGCTGCACTATTTTATAATCTTGTATCAATAATGACTACATGTCACGTGGAAAACATGGTTTGCTTTGCTTGCACACACACCCCTTCACCTCATTTTTCAGCTTTATTGCTATTTTGTCACTTTCGAACATCTTCCAGAAGTTCAACATTTTTCCCACTTTGATTATTTAATTTACATTTATATTCAGTAGTGAAATAAAAAGCCACTAAAGGTTTTAGATAAGGTTTTGTGAGAGGTCATACTCTTTAAAATGCATTTTGGTTTTGTCGTGAATTTAAGTATATTTTGGAAAAAGCCAAAAACTGACTGTTTTTTAAATCCTAACTTTTTGTTATGGATCATTATAAAGCTGCGCAAACATAAGCTCCCCCCCACCCCAACTTTTTATTTTGGAGAAAATAAAGTGGAGCTTGTTGCTTCAGGGAAAATGGAATTGGCAAGGTGAAGGAGGGATCGAATACATTTTCTCACCCTCGCCGTTTGCCAGGAGGTTGTCTTGCTTCTTGCATTCGGACAGCCGAGCCCTCTGGTTATCATGACAATGATGGAGCCCTGCCATCAATGTGTGCTACCCACCGTGAAGCTAAGCTCTCCATAATCTAGATAGGGGCATTTAGCCACTTGGAATGCATGCAGATAGACAGATTTGTAGTGGCTAAATATAGGCTGTGCAAAGCATTGGAATGCTAATGACGATGCTTTTCTTACACCTGTGGGCATTAAAATGATAATGTGGCATCTGCTAAAACACTGCCCTTTAAATTCATATAGTTGCAGTTCATTCATGCAGCGCTTGTAACAGAAGAACATGTAAAACACTGCAGTGAAGAAATGGAAGAGGAAATAGACAAACTTTACATTGACGTTCCCGAGCTTTCGTTCTGTGTTTAAAGGGTAATAATCACTCTTCGCTCTTTACTCTGCCTCATCTTCCCCCTGACTCATCCTCCTCCTCATCCTGCTTCCATCTCTGTCTGTGTTGCAGTTGGTGCTACCAGAGTACTCAATCCATGGGCTCTTCTGCATCATGTTCCTGTGTGCTCAGGAGTGGCTGACAGTAGGCCTCAATATCCCCCTGCTCTTCTACAACACATGGAGGTAACTATACAATCTGTTTGGTTTATATGTGTGTGTGTTATGTGTGAGTGTGGATCTTATGGGAAGATACATCTGAATAGAGATACATTAGAAACACCCTAACATCCACCAGGTCACTGGTGATCTGTTTTAGGGTTAGGGTTACACTTGAGCCATGTTTGAACTGATGTAGTTTTCAAATTTGATGTTAAACAGAGAAACTAGAAGATGTTATCTAATGCATGCATTTTGACCTTACAGTTTTGTTATAAGCCTAAACTTACCTGAAATTCTGCTTAGGGTTATGGTTCCATGATAAGGGTGGATGTTAAGAGGTTAAGGTTGGAATTAGATTGAGGATAAGGGTTAGGTGTAGGTACGTTGCGGTTAAATCTACAGGGAATATAAGTCAATGCAACACACCCTAAAGTACATGACAGGCTAATATCCTTTTAGTTTCAGTCTTGATATTTTGGTTATCATTATAATTAGGATTAGTTGTAGCTTATGTGTTTGCATTTCTGGTTATAATTATTAGTCCTTGATGGGCTTTTGGTAAAAACTACATAAACCCCTGTTGAAAAGCTGCAGGTCATTTGAATTATCGCAACCAAGTTTTCCAAATAGTATCAATAGAACATGATTGATACTTTACGATGTGGCCAAACCAGTTAATGTTACACTGAAACTGTAACACTGAAACATCCATCCATCATTAAGATCATTAATCTTCTACAGAGTGGCGGTAGATGAATATTTTTCTTTTAAAGTCCAGTGCGTAAGGTTTAGGGAGATTTCAGAGGATTTAATTCCAGAAATTAAATATAATATTCATAATTATGTTTTCGTTAGTGAAAATAAGAATCACTGTGTTTTCATTACTTTAGAATGATAAATATATCTCCAGAGGGAGTAGGTTGGTGTCCAGCATTTAGGTACATTTCTGTTACCTAATATGTTTGTAGAGTTAATATCGCCTTAACTAAAAAGCTCAGAACGGACAAAACAAACACTGGTTCTAACACTGGCTTGCACATTTTTTTTGCGACCAGCGTAGGTGAGGGTGAGTAGGCATTCAGTTGTTTCCAGTCTGCGATTTCACCACTAGATGTCACTAAATATCACACACTGACCCTTTAATTATCTAACACCCACTGTAGGAAACACTGAGTCACACGAGCCATAGAGAGACAACACTCCAAATACTCAAGTTAGCACTAGAGTAAGACTGGGAAAAACATAATACAAGCCTATTTGACATGAAACTGAGTATTTGAACTCAAAATTAGCGCTCGTAGTGAGTCAAGGTATTGGTTGTGCTTAAAGCAGTGCATGAAATCACAGTAATGTTGTTAACAAATAAATCAGACAATGTACAGGTGATTTAGGGATATCCCTGTTATTGTGGTCTTGACCTGTCTTAAAATAAAATCCAGAGTCCTCATTTTTTCAAGACCAAGACTGAAAGTGAGTAACAATACAGAAAAGACCGAAACCTTGAAAAGCAGACTCAGGACCAAGGCCAATCTTGAGTTCTTCAACACTAATCGTGTGTTAATAATAATAGTTGTCAATTAATAATAGCATGATGAACATATTAATTGTTAGATTACAATTACTATAATTATTACATTTATTTTAAAAAAATTGCCTTATGAGTTTCTTTCTTGTTTATAACAACATTACAAACACTTTTATTGAGTTTAACTACTTATTATGTTTTTGTTAAACCTTTACTAAGCTGTTTGGTGCTTTATTAAGAATGAATACATACTTTGTTATGCGTTTACTAGTACACTATGCTTGCTGCAGCTACTGGTTTTAAACTGAGAACAATGCCTTACTAAGTTAAAAGACCTTTATTATGTATTGATTAACAGTTAACAAAAGGACTAAAGCATAGTTGTGTAGTGATAAATAAACTGAGCCACCCACTCTAAATCCTGGATCAAGTCATGGTTTGTTTTGGTCTATTTCCAGCCTTAACCTATGAATATCTTAAGAAAAAATGGTTCCTTTCAGATCCCCCCGCCATCACTGTTAGGGTTAGTTTACTATTCATGTGTTTAATGTGCTGATTTCCAAAGGTGCCCGCATCTAAACACAGGATAACCATCACAAGCACAGAAACGCACAGTTAAAAGCAAGTATATCAGAGCTCTAAGGGATTCCAAACCCCTAAAAGGGAGTGTCTGAAAAATGGGTCACCAGTCAGTGATCTTCAGATTCTTTTGGCTGCTCCTTTCTTTCTGTGTTTTTGTCTTTGTCATCGCTACTGTTCTTCCTGCTGGTGCAGCGTGGATGTGTACTGCTAGCAGCCCAAATGGTTTAAGCTCATGTGCTCAGCTGGTTGGAGTGTACAAGAGGAGAGGAGAGGAGAAAAGAGGAGAGGACAGGAGAGGAGAGCCAAAGAATAAAAAAAAAACATCTTGCTGTCTCATTAATTGGAGACTGTGCCAGATGCCCAGCGGCTACAGATGCTGCTTCCTGCACAGCTGAGAGATGAGAAGACAAGGAAGGGAAGAGCGAGAAACAGATAAAGTGAAAGATGCCGCCAGAGAGAGAGAAAGACAGAGACGGAGGAGGGCCAAAAATGAGGAGGCAAGGATGGCGACGCAAGAGACAAGAGGAGTGAGTGATAGAAAGGAGATCGAATATTGACAAGGTGATTCAGAGGAGAGACGGAGGGAGGAGGGGGACACTGATGGAGAGCTAAATAAACACATGAATAGTTCACGGTTACATGCCATATCGTCAGGCCAGTGTTCATGGCTGAGAGTGTGTGTGGGTATGTGAATTCATGTGTGCACTCTCGCTCATCTGTCCACATGTCCATGTGAGGCTCGGCAGAGTCTGCAGATGCTGCGGGGGGTTCCTTTAAGAGGACAGATTGACAACTCTGCTGCAGAAACGGACAGTTTCACACATGATTTGCCGCAAATTGTCAACATGAGCTTATATTTAATGATATGTTTGAAAAAACCTACTTTCTCCGTAAGGACTCATGTGAAAGTGGCTGTCATGGCTGATAAGGTATTTCACTGTAAAGGGTCATTTCACTCAAATTACTGCACATAAAATCATGTTTTCTGGACTATATGGCTTTGCAGATAACTTGAGACCATGGGCCAGATTTACTAACCAGAGCAAACTAGCATGAGGCCACAATAATAATATAAGTAATAATATAAATAAATTATAACTAATAATATAGTAGTGATATAAATAATATAAGTGTAATATTCTCGGTGTAGGTTTCAGCATATTTCAGGAAACAGCGTGGCAGTGGTTTTAATGGAGAATTTTAACAACTTTTAACAACAGCTCTCTGACCATAGCAAATGAGGGAAGGACACGCAAGGAATAACCTAAAAGGAAATAAAATGCTTCAGAATCTTAACGTTCAAGCTGCTCATAAAAAGGGAAGTCTGGAATACAACTGACCAAAACACTGTACTCTGACTTAATACAAACCTGGCCAATAACCTGCATTTATGCAACATAGTTGGTGAGCACCATGCGCTGTCCATGGTGCTGAATCAGACTTCCTGGAGAGCCTCCTTGCCATTTGGGAACATTATATACATTATACTGTATATCTTACCATTAGTGGCCTCTAATGGGGACAACACAGGTGAAAATGTGGATTGTGAAATCTGACCTACAGAAGCCACAGTATGTTGAAAAGAACCAGAGGCCAAAAAATGAAGGGTTGCCAGTTCTATGTATTGGTGTGGTAGGTATTGCGTGACTCCTGATTTTTGTTTTTCTCTATCAGATTAAGAAAAACATGCCTTAGTAAGTGATATTTTCCAATTACATTAACACAAATGGAGAAAGGTAAAGGTATCTGATGAGTTGACTTGCTTTTTTCAGCATTAAATAATTGGCAATAAATTGATGACCCTAATCCAAAAGTAACTGCATCTGCACCTTTCCAACGCTACCTTTTCACTGGCCGTCTTCAATGAATCCTGATCATGGTTTTTTAACAGCAAAAGAAAGTTTGCATTGCCATAATCCATTAGTAAATCTGGCCTAAAGTCTTGAGAAGTCTACATTATGTGATTATATATGTGATATTTTAATGCGCAAAAACATTGAAACATATCTCAATAGTTCTCTATGTGGTCGTATTTTAAATTGGAACAGCAATGTGCCTTGACCAGAGTGACTTGGACATTGTTTATGGAGAAACATGGTGAATTTCAGGATTAATTAAAATATAAATCTCAACTTAAAAACTGAACTTTTTAAAATATCCTTCATACTATACACATTTCTTATGCCATTTGGGTGAACTTACCCTTTAGTTTGATAGTTGATACAAGGCAGTTTCAGGTAAATATGGAAATTTTAAGGGGATAATGCTGCTTTCATGTTGCATCGGGAGAATTGGAAGGATGGGAGTAGTTCCCATAGTAACCGCAACGACACGTTACAGGATTAGGGCTATACTCAAAGTTGTCACACTGTTGCTGCTATTGCAGAGATTCATTCATATTACTTATTCATATCACCTGTAGGAGAAACGCTATCGCACCAAAAGGCTGCTGGTTAGTATGTGTTGTTGAGCAGCTCGAGTCTGATCTCAAGTAGAACAACATAAAGACTGAAGCGTAAAAGTATAAAGACCATAAAATACATGATGTAATTACTTCATATGGTTAACAAAAGATTTAAAGCTGTCCTAATATGTGAATGTGGGGTTGTACAGAGCTGTCGTGCTCTAGTTTACTTAACATGTTTTGGTTTCCTGTTGAATCTGGCTCTGTGCATGTGCGCATGTGTGTTTCCATGTACTTCTTCCATTATGGTGGTGTACATCTGTGTGTGTTTGTATGTGTGTGCTTGTATGACTATCTTCGTGATAACCAATTGGAGTTTAAAACCATCGAAATGAGTACCTGACCTACAGAGTGAGGAACTTTTGCTTGGTCCTCACCGTCGGATTGACCTTTCATAAGGCTGTTTGACGGTTCAGACTTGGTTTTAGGGTTAAGGTCGTGAGGGTTAGGGTTAGGAGGATGGATTATGTCCACGAGTCTTCTCATGACAAAAAAGTGTGCAAGCGTATGCATGTGTGTGTGCTACGTGTGGGTTATCATCTCAAAAAGTTTACAAAAAGCTATATATGTTTATAACATAAGGTGAAGACTTATTGTTTTACACTTATCTTGTTTCGAAACATTGTTTTTTTTTCTGGTTAATGATTATGATGATGTTTTATCAGATAATTGTGCGTTTGAACTATTAGTTTACCTTGTTAACCTCATCATCAGTCATCAGTGCATGTATATATGTACAAATACATGAGATTATATACAGTGGCTCATTACAAAACCCTTGTGTCACACTCAAGAATACATCAAGCGCATTATTGAATATTTCATACATGCATGAATCATATATAGACCAGAAATGTGAATTAGGGGATGTACATTATAGTTTATTTATGACAACTAAATGTACAGTCACTTCATCGTTAACACCAAATGTTAACAGTTAATTACCAAATGGTAGTTATATGTATAAATCATCATGAGTCTGAACTGTGAACTACAGACCACCTGCATAATGATGGCAGCTTCCACATTTGATTTTATAATCTGTGAAAAAAATAATCAGTGATTGATTTCGTGAAATTGTTTGCTGAGAATCAAATGTCTCAAAGAAAAGAAGAACTCATCTCAATGCAAGTGGTCTTTTATTCATATTCTAATCCATTGTTACAGAATTGTGCTCATTTGTATCAGTCTTGGGGTCAATTAAAGGCAAAATCCACCTTATAAAAGTAACAGTGAGGTTGGTCTATCTCTCTTAAAGCTAAAGACAACAGTGGCAATCCCTGCCCCCCCTTTATGATTCCAGCAGCCCTGTTGAAAGTCTCACTGGAACGCAAAAGCTCCAGGAAACATCCAGCTGTTTTGGCGTCTTCATTTTGCGCAGCTTTAAGTGCGAGCTGTTTTTGTTTACAAATATTGATTATGCTAACAACAGCTTATAACACATGCAGATTCTATTATAGGGTGGATTTTTGCTTCGGTTTGTAAATCAGTCCGCCAGAGATAAATGGATGTCATTTGAAACAGGGACAAAATGTCTCACTGAAAATCCATTATAAAGTTGAGGCAGTTTGAGTTGTAATTCATTTACAGAGCTGACTGAATTTAGAAACATAGCCCCATTACTGATATCTTTATATCTGTACAACAGACCTGGGTGAAGATATATTTGAATAACATTCAAATATTTTATTTTACCTCGTTTATCTTGATGGGACACTACAAGATAATTCAAACCCCTGGCTTCTTCTCAGAGGATGTGCTTCTTCATATAGAGGGTATGAACGTGACAGTCAACGTCAATGCGGTTACACTCACTGAGTGGCAGAAAGGCAACTTACTGTGCTTGAACACAGCAAAAACACATCTAATATGGAAAAGAATATTGTGGTGTGATCGCATGGGAGCACACCTGCTTAATCGCTCATGAAGCTGAAATTATATTTACAGTTGTTTCAATTAACATTAACACAAATGTTAAAAACCTACACACTAAATAACAACATGTGATTTCACTACTGTATCCTTGTGGGTCTGTCATGCAGGTTGTCATATAGCTGAAATTGCTGTCACACATTTATATTAATGTAACACTTTGTCCAAACTTGACTTTATGTAAAGACCTTGAGTCTTGCTTTGTGTCACTGCCTTTACAATTCCTGGTAAGCTAATCGCAAATATTCTACTTCCACACTTGGTAAGACCTGCTTGATGCTCTACTGTTGCATCCTTGGTCTATCATGCTGGATGTTATGTCACAGGAATTGCCTTCACATATTCATTTCAATGTAACACTTACAGTACAGTACAGTACAAATGCCATTTTACGTAGCGCTAAGCTAACGACTAATAGCGAAATACACACTTAGCAGCAGCTACACATCAGTCAAGGCTGTTTCCTGTTTGGCCTGTCATGCAGGTTACCATTTACTTTCATATATTTATTTCATTAAAACTTATTACAAATGACACTTTGTGTAAAGCCTGACGCTCTTGTTTTGTGTCGCCACTTTTTCATTTACTGGTAAGCTAACAGCAAAATACATACACAGTTAGTTGCAGCTGCATGTAACATCTGATGGCATGGACCTAAAATAAACAAAGTGTACATAGTAGTGTAGGTTACATGTTTTGTGTATTATGTGCTTTTATTTGTAATTCCCCAGTGTCAAAACTGGGTAGTCTAAATGTCAAAAAACCTGATTCCTGGCCACATGTCAGTGTCTACAGACCTCTGGTTCTTTTTCAGATGTTCTAAGGATCTCTGTGGAATATAATTTAAACTGATAATCATTTGTTTTACTCCCAGCTTCTCAGTTTTCCCTACTAAATACAGTCGTGTTGTAGCATGTTTTGCCACTCATGTGATGTCAGTGCATACCCTCTATAAACTGACTGTTCGCTAAGCCTGTCAAGCCTTAGCATGTAATATATGCTAAAGACATATTCAGGTTGACAAGTCTACCTTGTGTTGTTACAGCTGCTAAGCTACGATTGGTTTAGTGAAAAGTCAATTCCCTCAAACATACCCGGCTACTATTTCACCCATGTCTGCTGCATGATGGTGTCCCTTTAACTCATCATGCCATCTTTTTCCATACTATCTTCCCCATTTCCTCCCATCATGTCCCCCGCCTACATCCCCCTTCCTCCTGGGGTCTGGAACGGGTCAACTACCCGCCGTGTGGTCTTTGCCCCCTGTGGTAGGTATTTCCATTCCCCAACGGACACTAAGGAGCTGCTCTACGATCCGGCATCTGTGATGAACGGCGACACGCTTAAGTTCTGCCTGAAGGAGGCCTGGTGCAAGTTGTCCTTCTTCGTCCTCTCCTTCTTCTACTATCTCTACTGGTGAGCAGGCAGCGTGGGGGAGATAACTGGATTGCATGTCAAGAGATTACATTAATCTGATTAAAACAGCTACAGCAAAAACTGAAGCTTTTTGAAAAAAAAAAACCAGGCCAGGCTTTGAAGGGAAAAAATGGAAAACTGGGAAATGGAAAAAAAAAAAAAGAAAGATTCCAATCCTGTTTCTATAACGTGTTGTGGTATTGGAAAAAGATTGAAAGAAATGTCCTTAACTTCAGTTTTTCCCCAGCTCTGGTGACGCATTCGTCAGCAAGTGAGTGCAAATCACTGAATAAAGTAACAATTTCTCTGACAAACACATGCAAGTACATGCTGCAGATCTGTTAGGCCATATAATAGGTTTACTATCACGCCTCCTCCTGCTAATGCATGTGATGTTGAGAGAATTTGATTCTTTAATTCATTGACAAGCACTACCATAATACGTAGGAGGACAGCAAATGGAAACTCTACAACATGCTTTGAATTGTTTCTGTGTTAAGAACTTCCTGATATTATTCATAGTATGTTTAAATTCTGAAACAGATGTGGCACATCTGTTTTAGGCTTTGCATTGTTTTATAATTTGTCTAACATTTAATAATGTTTGTAATAAAATGCTGTGTTGTTATATGATAATAATGCACTTGTATAGTAATGTTGCTTTCCCTGTCTAATAATCCTGTTATTAATGACTGCGGATTCTTGTTCCATGTGTCATGTGGGTGCTGCAGTGTGTGGAACCTGGAAATATCCCTCTAATAGGTCTTATCAATGGAAACACTTAAAGGTACAATCCTTATATTATTTGACCTTTTACTCATGGTAGTAAATGGAGACAGAACAGCATCTTTTTCTTGTAAACTACCACTGTGGGCTCATACCGCAACAGTGTGAGCAGTGTCACCTGCTAATTCATTAATGTGCCATTAAAGACTATTGTGGCGATATAGATTTAAACTCTAAACACACTTGAGATTTGTTGTGAGGCCAGAGTGACTTATGATCCAAAAAAAGGATTGCAACTTTAACATGGAGTTGTTCTTGTACGTGTGTGATAATGCAGTGATTAAACATTTAACACATACTAGGAGGTCCCATCACTGATATGGTGTCCTTTATGCTGTTAATATGTTTATCACAGCAATACCACACAGGTAGAGAAGCAACATCATGAACACTGTTATGCACTGACAACAGATTGTTTATAGCTTTATTGTTAGTCAAAACAAATGTTACATTTTGGCTCTTTTAGCTACCGAAATTGGGATTCTTAAATGCCCTAGTTTAAAAACAAACGCATCAATATAAATAAATAAATGTATTTTGGTATTACATTTTCCATATTACATGAAATTGTCTACCTATTGTGCAAAATCTTCAGAAAAATTGAGGTTCTCTACTGATAGAAGCAATGTTCTTTGTTATTAATGACAAATGTAGTGCAATAGTAAAGTATTTTTCCAAGCAATATGCCATCCCATAGAAATAATAAGACGGCAGAATGCTCCCTCCTGGCATGGTATAGTGGCAGAAGTAAGACAAGAAAGAAAAAAGAGCTATTAATTTATACTCATTATCATATCCATTCTCATACCAATGCTTACATTTTTCAGTAAAAAAAAAAAAAAACTCAAGTCAAGATGTTGTAGGTGGAAACAGCTTTGGAGGTTTTCCATGTTTTAGCCCATTTACTACATACAATGTTCACTCAGTTAAACCTCAGAATCTGGAGTTTCTATTAACACACCAACAAGATGCAGTTTTCAAAATGGAAAGGCTACTCTCTTGGACTAATGAAAAACAAATGGTTTTCACACCCAGAAATATAGTACAAACTTTATGACCATCAGGTGCCAAAACACACAACAAAAGCTACTGGGCCTATTGATTCATTCAGGCACCTGCAGAAACAAAAGTTACACCACACAGGTGGCAATCAAGATATGTCAATGAGGAGATGTGTTTTCACATTTATGTTGGATATAAATGATATTAGATCTATCATGGAATAACCCAGCCCAGTCTTTTCCAGTGCTTTGAATCTGAGACTCCTGTCAAAATCCAGGACTGCGGTGTCAGGTTATGGTCACAAATTGGACAGCCTTGACCTGCGGTGTGCTGGCAGGACTCCGCCAAATGTACTGTACTGACAGTGGTCCACCTAGATCACTGAAGCCATGAACCTACAGGCATTGGAGTGCCTCAATCTTAACCTGACCACCATCAAAGGTCATATCGACCCGGCTACACTCAAAATTCCTTGGATGATTAAACAGTATTTGCTCCATCGGTGGAACAGTTCGATGCTTGGTTTACAAGAAACTGCAGGGGAAAAAAAGCTATGCAGATTACTCACTGAAAAAGTAATGAAAAAGCATAAGTAGCATTAGAGCAAAGTTCATGTGCTTTGTAGTTATTGGGCTAAAACATGAAAAATCCTTCTTATGGCTGCAGGTCTTTTTCCGCATTCAAAGTTGACTCAAGACATAAGCTTGTCGAACTATAGTATAAATAAGAATGCAGCATCAAGAAAGGCTACTCAAATTAAACTACCCGGATGAAGTTTCAATGTTATAGTATTATTTTTACTTGAATGTGTTATTTAAGAGAGTCAAGAGGAACGTACGTACTGGTGAGTATATTTTAGGCTGGTTGTGGACACTGGGCTTTCATCTCAAGTTTAAATCATCTTGCTTCTTCATCTCACCTCATCCTGTCCTACTCTAGCTCATAATGGACTGATGTGCTGTTTTCCAGACCACTGACAGCAGCAGCAGCAGGAACAGCAGTGAGGTATTCTACAATGCAGTGCGATGGTCGATTCACTTTCAGTTCAGGAAGTTCAAATGAGACAGTACTCTTATTTTGCAGTTAAGAAAACCCCATATCAACCATGGTACATACTACGGCTTTCTGTCCTGAAGCAGTTTCATCATGGTAACTGGACAACTGAGATTAACTAATTACAGGCATTTTCACATCTGAAAGTCCAAATGAAGGTTCCTGTTTTTTTTCACATTCTATACATTTGATCCAGTTACTTTCACTTTCACAATGCAATTTTTGGAGCAGACTAAACAAATTTGCATAATATACCTACGTCCGGCCATCACCATCTATGTGCTTTGCGTCTCCCTGTACTTGACATTGATTAGACAGATGTGCATCTGACATTGGCATGTTATTAATTCAACAAATTTTTCATTTCTTCCTTTTGTTTATTGCCAACGAAAGCCTTGCGTAACTTTCTGAAATTGGTCCAACAGCCCGAACTGTCCAAAAAGTTTTGACACTGTTTCAGTTTGATCTGGACCAAGACCACCTCTTCTGGTCGGACCAAAGACTGGCTGTTTGATCCGCAGGGTGGTCTGGGGGATGTTTCACACCTGTGATTTTTGGTTTAGATCAAACTCTTGTGAAGGTGCTCTAAATTTGGCTCGCTAGTATGGTCTCAGTTTTTTACACTGTCAAACAATAGCCCAGAACTTACACCATTCAGGCATAAGTAATAGCTGAGATGGTACATATTTACACATTGAAACATTGAAATTAAACATATAGAATTGGAAATTGTGTCTGAATCTTAAAAGTGAAACTAAATACTTATCCAATGAACAAATGACCAAATAGTAGTAGGGCTGAGCCCGAATATAATAGTAGAATATTTGGGCTCAGCCCTACTACATACAGTATTTTAATAGTCATGATCTATATTCTTTAAATAAACAATACAGTATTTCCACATGAGAAGGCCACAAATAAAATGGTCAGCCAAAATAAGAAAATGCACTCCTGAGTAGATGCAGTTAAACTGAAAGTGAATCAACCTGAAACCTGCTCCATGGGGCTTGCCTTTGTCTTCTTGCCTTTTGACACCAAACCCTCCTTTTCCACCACTCCCTGAAACCCAAACACACTCCAGCCTTGCCCGCCTGCATCTGTGACCTCATGATCCCTCACACCGTCAAAATAAATCTTACTTGAAAGAGACCCGCACGCACACACACAGACACACAAACAGAGCCACAAAATCCCATATATGCACATAATAGAATTGTGCATGCTGTCACAGACACATACGTGAACACAGGGCTCCACCTGAGCGCCCACCTCTGCACCTGGGTGATGGGTGATTTAAAATCCTTTTTGGTTGCTCAGTGGAGCTTAACGGGTGCAGATGATCCCATGGAATTACTCTATAACTCTTGATTTTGGCCATCTGGGCACAGCAAGAGGACAGAAGCACAAGCTCAAAGGGCACAAGCTCAGCAGACCGGGACGTAAACAGATCTACTCTTTTTAAAACCTTTAAAGAAATCTATCATTTATATTAGGAATTATTTTACATAAATGAAAAACAGAAAGCAGTTAAAGATTCAACAGGCCTATATAAGAGTTGTGTATGCTTGCGTGCTTACATGAAGTTTTTGTTGGTTTCGTGCTGGGAGCCGGTCTTATGTTGACGTTAGCTAATTTCATTTCTAAGCTAACTCTAGAGATAGATGTCACCCATAGGTTTCTGGGCAACCGACGCCTTGAATTTTTGCCCATCAACATCTTGGCTTTTGTAGCCAGAAGTGGCCATATTTGGGTAAGAAGGCTAATGCTAACTTACTGGCACAGCTAAAATGGTAAACTTAATGAATCATTTGGTTAAAACAAAAACATTTGACAGTCTTCTTAGTATAACTCCTTAACCAAAACACCAGTAGAGTTTTCTACCAAGTAAAATGTACATTTTACTCAATAAACTCAGCAGGCAAGCAAGCTGGCAAACACACGTGTCAATCAAAGCCTAAATGGATATCAAAGTCATCTATTAGACCTAAAATGTAATTGGCAGAGGAATAATGTACAATAGGACCATTGGTACTCTTACTAGAGGGTCCAAATAAATCAAATAAGATCGGAATGATTCCTGGAAACTAAGTATTTGCTCAATATTTTTTAGAAAGAAGTTCAATGTAGGTCTATGGGAACCAGGCTTTTTTGAAGCCAGCATCTAGTGGTCGTCAGTGGTATTACGAGATACTTCTGCCTAGGCTTCAGTTTCAAGCCATGAAGGCTGCCCCTTGACGGTAGTTAGCGTTATACAGTGTTGCTGCCATAGACGAGCAGAGAAGAGGCATTGAAGAACTTGGAAATTAACAAATCCTTAATTAACATTAAGGATTTTTGCGGAAAAAAATGACCCATCTTCTACATAGAAATAAGTGTAAAGGTTGTTTTTATGGTTGCAAGCAATCGAGTCGTGGGCTCAGGCTACATCACAAACAAGGCTCCAACACAAACATCATGTAAGCACACGAGTGTGCGCTTAGTATTACATATTGAAACTGTAAAATGTAATACAATGTTAATATACCTTTCAAATTAAATGCCATCCCGCTGCTCGGCTTTTATTCTATCTTGGCCCCAGGTGAGCTGTGTGCTGCAGCTCCTCCTGGCTCTGGGCGATAATGAAGCCCTGCCTGACAAATGGAGTTCCCCTCAGTATGTGACCTTTGACCTTTACCCCAGACCTCTCACCGTCTTTTTCTCTCTCTGCCTTTTTCTCCTCCTGAACGTGTCATTTCTGTCACAGGGATGCTGTGTGGAATGTGATGCACACCAGTAACAATCATTTCTCCCTTTTGTAAGATGCAAACAGGTCTCCTGTTTTTTCTCAGCTTGGTTTTTACCCCTCCGGACTAAAATACCAGACCTTAGCATGCCGTTGGATGCTCATACCTGTGTGCTACTTGAGCCTTTTTACTGTACTACTTGTTCTTCCCAGGCATGTAAATCTGTCCTTCCAGTTTAGTCTTTCTCCTGCTCACACACACACAAACGTACACATACATAAGGCTGATTTCTGATATCTATATACATAGGCTGATATCTGCTCATTAGCTAAACAGATGTTAAACTCTAATGAAACATGAAATAAGCGACATCTGTCACTAAATCCAGAGCTGGATGTGAAATGTTAGTAGCAGGCAGGGATGGCCACACATTATGACAGCATTAAGGCCTTAAAGCTGCAGTGCTTGATAGTTTTTTGGCGTCACTGGGAAAAAATTCAACAATTACCTTTCAGCATATTTTGTAACTCGAGTGGACTCAGATGAAACAGAATTCTAGGCTTCTGGGCTCTGTTTTATGTTTCTGGGCTTTACAAAATGCATCCTGTGACAGGGGGTTTTGGTCGCACATCGATGTTTTCAGGCAGGTGTGGGGGTTAAATACGTGACTGACAGCTCTAATTACCGATCGCCACTACTGCTGTACCCCATGGCTCATCATGGAAGCTTTTACCATAGCCTTTTGCCTTACCTTTTACCAAATATTTATATTTAGTCTTTTGATTTGGACCGGGAGGAGAGAGCTGCAGAGGGAAGGCCTGATTTCAGCTCCTACAGCTTTTATTTAGGGAACGTAAAAATGAAAATGAGCTTATTTCTAACAATATACCGTGTGCGTCTTATTTGAGATATTTATTTACACTTCCTCCACAATGTGCTTCAGTTTCGACAGGGTGTGTTGTCTCAAATTGAACACGGTTGTGGTGCACTCACCAAAAAAATGAAGACCTCAGCATTCTTCTTCTTTTTAATGGCGATGACCTGCTTCTCTCCAATTAGGGTACAGTAATTGGATGTTGCCTCATTAACACAGGTGATTTGTCTGTAATAAGGGGTCACGTGCAGAGCATGTGCTCACTTCTGATTCACTTTATACTCTTCATAGGTGTAGAATTTGACATTTACAATACAAATCCAGGTCATTTTTTTCTGACAGACAGTTCTGTTGTCGTTGTCATTAACGAAATTAACAAGACCATCAAAAAATGCTGTCTGGAAAGTTTAGTCACGTTTACTATGAACAATTCTATTATCTAGCTTATTAGTCTGACTTGGCTACATTATCAAAGTCAGTGTTGAGTTTATTACACACTCCACTAGCTAGCCTGCTAGTTAACGTGTTTCTACATTACATTAAGTTGCCATTCTGCTGTTGTCTACTTTTGTCAAACACATTTCTGTGTTAACATTCAACAAGTAGCTCAAATTACTTAGCAACACACTGCTATCAATCAAATAGTGACAACATAATATTTTCTAATTAGCTGGTTTTAACTAGTGCTAACTAGCGGGATGAGGTTGAAGTCCAAGCAGAAAACTGTAAACCGCTACTCTTGGCTTCTGACTCGGACACAATCCACTCAGTGCGTCTGTTATACAGTCTAGGGATGAAATTCAATTATTTATTAATTATTTAATTATAGCAGCAGGTTTGTCTGAATTAGTTAAGCTACATCAGGAGAAGGACCAGAATGAAACAAATACTGAAGCTCTATAATTGTTGAGTCACCCTTTACAGCCAGGAGACGTAATATGCTTGTAGTATAAAGGTAAAAAAGGTGAGATTAATATAATAATAAGCATTAAGCATAATATTAATTTATAATATAAGCCAGTAAAGTAACAATTTATGAGTAATTTTTTCATTGTTAGACTGAAACTACGTACTAAAGCTTCTCGGGAAATCTGATAAAAAGGAATCATGATAATGAAATAAACACATTGTGAGAAATATTCATGAAACAGTATTTAGCTAATTAAATAGTAATATCATTTTCTCTCATAACGATGAAGCCCCAAGGCTCAGTATTACTCTTTGCTGCAGTATCTCATACGACAAGTCATATTTTAGCATATATTATGTTTTCTTAATGTCTAATTAGGACGTGAACGTGTAGGAGCTGTAGCTTAAAGAGCTACAAGTCAATCTACTAATGATGAAGCCAGCGTTCAGAGGTTTTTCGTGCGAAGAGGTCGAGTCTCTGAGGAGGAACCATCCCACTTCACAAATCTGTCTCTCTCACCCTTCCTGTCTTTCACTCTGCATTAATTCCCTGCCGGTCTGTTTCTCTCCGTCCATGGATATTCATGAGTCAACACAGTGAACTCGCAGTCTTCTCACCAGCAGAGGTGCGAGGAGCCGGAAAGACGCCTCAGGGATGGATGCAAACGTTTGAAATCGTTAGTTACTGTCAGCGAGCGGCTGATCTGTTTGTGTCAAGTCACAGCTCAGTGCGACAAGTGTTAAATCCCCAATCTGCTGCTGTTCTTACATCCAGTCCTCTATTATTTTTCCTTCCACAGGTAAACAACATAGATCGCATTGTCAGTAGTTTTTCTGCCACTGCTTTATTTAAAGAAAAATGCTTTTTGCGGCAATGTGCCTCGGTGGAATTACCAAGCCATTTTGCAAAGTATATGTGTTTTAACAGCTTGTTTTATACATGCTCATTGCATTACATGATGCTCATCAGCTTTTGCTTTTTATTTTGCATTTTCAGCTGCAGTTTTTTTTTTTTCCCACAGCAGCAGTTTATTCTGCTAAATGATGTAAAACAGGACAAACATGCCAGGAAGGATTGTTGGTTTTATATTTTTAGGTCATGGTAAAAACCTAAAAATGTAAAATGATCATAAATCAATTCTAGAAACAGTGAAGAGGTGACAATAGTGTGAATTTACTTTACAGTTATCAATGTGTTTAAGGATTTACTGCCACAATGTTCATTTATTATTTTAAATGCCAGTTATTTACCTTTTATAGATACATATACAGTTCTTTTATGTATGATAATTAAAAGCAGGTCCATAAAATATATGTAGCTACAGTCAATTACAAACATCTTGATAATAAATACTGATTAATACAGTTAGAACATTGTGTTGTTGTTGCAATATATTGCAGTTTTTGGACACATACAGTATATGACATCCTTGATAAACAGTAAGATATTAATAGGTTTATAATGACTATGATGTTAGTTGATATATCAGATTGTGCATGAGGCGAAAGAGGAGCCTCTTGGTGTATTCATTTTGAATTCTTGCCACAAATTGAGCACTCAAGTGTTTCTGCAAAAACAAACAGCCAGAGGATGTGACAGTACAGTAATTTGCCTGCACATAACTAACAACAGGTACCAGCTGTGTGTGTGTCTCTCCTCCTGCTGCCTCCGTAATGAATAGATTACAGACATATTATCAGTTAAAGGAGTACATTTCTCTCTATAATGTAAACATTTTAGCTCCAGGTCTTAGTCTTATTTTGTGCCACTTGTGATTTAACTTTGAATACAGTCTGAACTGGCTCTTAACTTCACATCAGTCTTAAGGCTGTGTTTACATATCTTTTTCATGTCCAGTAAAACCCAGTGGAAGGCAGCTTGTAGCGAAGATAGCGGCTAAACATTTTTGCCTAACCTATAGCCAGGGAGACATATGAAATTTACATCAAGCAAAGAAGAAGATTGTAGTTTGTGTATGTACTACACTTACATGTACTTGACTTACTTAAAGTTGCTACCTGCTCCTATATAAAGTTGCAAAAAATGGAAAATCTATGTGATGTAGCTTAAAAGTGCAGAGTGCAAACATGCAAGCTATAGGGCCACAGAAAGTATAAATTGTGTTTAAAATACTAATCACCAATGTGCACAGCTTCGCACTCGCTTCCCTCGTGAGCATGTTTTTTTGCTCATGGATCCTGTTATCAATGTACACGCCTGGTTTTTATGTGCAAATGTTTAGAAAGTATTCTCACGCTAAATGATTGATCAACAAGAACCGTAAGTCCAGTCTGACGGGTCCACTATCCTTGCATCATAATCGGTTCATGCAGTTCACTCAATCACAAGCAGTTATGAACAAAAATGTGTTTCGTGACCTTTGGCCACCAAATTCCAATCAGTTCATCCTTGAATCATGTGTCAAATTGTGTCCAACCAAGCAATGGACCAACCCACGGACACACCGTCTTACAGAGATGCACCATGGATGCATCTAGAAGTAATTACAGGCATGACGAATGTGGAAATGTGTGAAACACATAAGCCTTTATTAACAAGAACCATAAGCTCAATCAAATGTTTCCACAAGCCTTGTAATAAAAGTGATTAGAAGAATACCTGGATTCCACCCATAATCATAGATACATATTGTAAGGATGTGCAGAAACGTGGCTTCAAGTTTATTATAAAACCTTTATTAAAAATTAGTGGAAGAGTGAATTTGTAGGTTACAAATTACATAAAATCTTTATTAAAATGGAGTACAAAATGCCTCGCTATATGATAAAATATTTAAGAACAGTGAATTAACAAGGAATTAAAATGCAAATTAAATGAGTAACAAACTAAAGACTAAAACTACGCAGGCTCTGGGGATGATAAAATAAAATAACAAGGGTCTCGGGCAGAACATGGGGACGGCTACTCCAAAAGAAAGAAAACAAACATCAGTAAACTAAAAACACCACGAGTGCTCCTCAGCAGTCACACCACACGCACAATACCCTTAAGGGAATAAAATTAAACAGAAGCACTGCAGACAGGGGCCCTTACACCCCACACTCTACGCAGAAACGTAACTGAAGGCCCAGAGACAGCACAGATTAAAATGCAGCAAACAGTGAATTCGTCATACACGGTATAAAAGTAACAAAACCCGACTCGGGATCTAAAACAAGGCAAACTATAAAAAACACGTAAAAACAGTAACAGGCTTCCCTCTAAAAGAAAATTTAAATACAATTATTTTTTAAAAAAAAACAAGCACAGAAATGTGGTGTGTTGTTGCCTAATAAGTGAATTCATACCTGTTTAAAAATGAACTGGAGTCCGCACTCAACTCTTTTCAATAAATACAGCTGTACAGATAAATTACACGAGTGAACCAGTCGCAACCACCATACCCGTACAACGTAACAACCACCACATCAGCCTGTGGAGTCCTGCCGGTATGTGCTTTACCTCAGAAGGTAAAGAGCCAGTGAAAGGGGGGCGGCCCAAAAGGGGAACAAAATATATAAACATAATGGCTTTATGCACTGCTACAATCGCATCATAATCTGTTGATCTGTTGATCTCTCTCAGTTACAAGCAAACCAAACATGCGCTCTGTGAGGTCGCAACAATGTTAACCTTTGCTCACCAAAATCGCTTCAGTTCGTCCTTGAGTCGAAGTGAACAGATGTGCCACGAATGCACGTAAAAACATACAGGAAAGAAAGCATCGTATTTGCAGATTTTTCGTAGTTTTTGTAACCATTCAAAAAGCGATAGTTACATGTTTGAAGGCCATTCCAAAGGTTGCTGATCAGGCAGTGGTACCGTTACCGTACTATTGCTCCTCTGGCTGCTTGGACACACACTTGGAGATAATGCACATAACATGAGCCCTGACTGAGCCTGCACACATACTGTACTGTAGACACAGTGATGTCTGACGAGAGAGAGGGGAAAAAAGCACAGTGCAGCCTCTAGGAAACAGTATTTGCGAACACAGCGTTTAGTCTGAATATTACAATTATGGCAGAGGCTTCAAAGAGACGTCACGTCCAGAAGTTTGCTGTCAGCCGCCGAGATAAATGCATTTTCTGAAGTTTTCATCTCTCAAGTAGACAAACAAACAGTCCCATTAAATGTGGGAGCAGATGAGACAGCACAAATGAGATGAATCACCAGGAAAACTAACTATGGATCAATGAGATGTTTGAAGTCACGCGCACACACACAAATGCAGATTGTTGATTAGCCTTATTTGACTGCTTCAGAGCTTCAAACAGACCCTTAGATGATTTTCTTGTTATGTTATTTTTCCTCTGTCACCTTCTTCCTGCCTGTCCAATCAGAGAGGTGTTCACTCACTTCCTCTCTCCTCTTTCTTCTTCTTGTATTTCAGTCTGATCTACTCCTAGGT
>JAPQRN010000017.1:15465291-15489499 GCA_037367275.1 Coranthus polyacanthus | reverse complement strand
TTATGAATATCAAATGATCATTCTTCTGCCAAGGTGATGCTAACACCATTTCTAAGCTAATGACAGTCATGGTCGCCATCTCCATCTATAACAGCCTGTACACTGATTCTGTTGATTCCTGTGTAGAGGACTCAACATCAAAAACAACTGGCTCCCAGCACAAAACACACTCCAACACAAACTTATTACCATCTATCTGTATAACAACATTAACTGTGCAACTGTTGAAGCGGCGTTCGGTTATGTTAGCGCTCCTCTTTGCTAGGATGTAGCTCTATCGACGACTGTGGTTGAGGTTGGGGCGGCAGTGAGATGAACAATTCACAAATCACATCACTCCCCTGTCACTATTTGAGTTCCCTGAAATGTATTTTATGCACATTTTCACAGTACCGCATTAGAGAATGTTCAATGAAAGGGCAAAGTTTAAAAAAGACATCCTCGATTTTGCCTCGAGGTGCTCATCTAACGATAGATGGAAACACTTTTTTTTTGGTTTACATAGCGAACATTTAATTCAGGTGACTGATTCCAGACATCTTCTCAGATATTTCCATAAAGTTCCAGCATTCCCAGATGGAAAATGCTATGTTATGTCAATCATAACCGAGAGGTTTGCACTGGCTAAATATAATATTGGACTGTAAGTTAGTGTATTCAGTATGAAATGCCTCATGTTTCTGATTAATCGAGAGCATATTAGTTAAGGACAACCTTAGCCTTCATCATCACAACAAGCATGATCGGCTGGAAAGACGTTACGTGAGAAGAGATGAGTCAAAATTATACAGTACAACAATAATCGTCATACATCTGGTAACACTGTAAAGCACTAAAACGTGGCCGGTAGTAGCCAAATATACATGTGGACCGATGAGGAGACCAACTTATTCCTCTGTCTCATCCATGAAAAAACATCCAAGTCATTTTAGATGGAAAACGGCAACAGAATACTCCACTATTCTGTTTATTAGTACACAGCATGGTTTATTTGCTTTATTGTTTTTGTGACATTTCAAAAGTATGCTTCAAATTTGCTCAACTTATTATGAAAACTCAGCTACTGACATTTGTTTTCTTATAGGCCAGCATCAGAGACTTTGGTGCTTCAGAAGATTTGGTTGGATTCGCACTTCGCCCGCCCAGTAAATAAAAACTCAAAAATAAAAAATGGATTGGGTTCATAATCAACAACTGTTTTAAAAACTGCTTTTAAACATTAGCACTGTATTCAGTTCTTAGTTGTTACATTTCTCATTTACTATATGTGTAGTATATACTATAGTATAGACAATAGTAATGTTTCCATAAAAAGTCAAGCAAATTGGAAGCAAACTTTTGAAAATTCACAAAAAAGAAAAAGCAATTGACATGCATTTTCATAAACTGGTTTGGCAAGAAGCCAAAGCTGATCAATCACGCTGATCAATCACATGAGTTAAATGTTCATTATGTCCGAATTCATTTGAAAAATGTGTTTCCATTTCCCCTTAATGCACATTTACTCTTTTTCTGCGATGCTTCAAAATGCACATTAAAAACGTATGTGGAGACATGCATACTGTCAGTAGTTGTAAGGGAAGCTCCACTGTTTGTTGGTGAGCAGGAGCTGGATGAAGTGACTTCCCTGAGACTTGTAATCACAGTATGAATGCCAAGTTTGGAAACAAAATGCAATAAAGACCAAAAGCCAATACTATCATAAATATCTGGCATCCTGTACTAAAGCCAGAGACGCAGCAGAGAAGGAAGTGGCAGATGTTTAATCTGTTGTTAATCAAGAAATAGCTGCAGCATATACCTCCCTCCATAACCACAATTCACAAATGTGTTAATTAGTGAATGTGATTCATTAGTGGTTAGACGTTTTCATTGGTGCATTTTTTTATTTTTAAGGAGAACCAGGCAAGCTTTATGTTGCATCGGTTGCTAATGTTAAGACATTAATCACATATGAGAGTGGTGTAATAACTGTATTTGTTGATACATTTAAATCAGGATTGTGTTTTTTATTGTATTCATTTTTTTTTTTTGCCTCTGATGTACTGAGCACTTTTTTTCCCATTTTGCACATTTGCATGTCCATTAAAGTGAATTGTGAAGTGTTCCTGTTGATCTAACTGCTCGATGTGAAGCCAAATACACTGGCCTACTTTTGGGAATTTAAATTTAACAGGGCACAGATTTGTGTGCTTTTCCTCAAAATACTATTCCGATTTGTTAAATTTGCATACACGTTATCAAAACACCAAAAACAAAAAAACACATGCACTATATACCAGTGTATAGCTAATAACTATAGCTCTGTGATATTAACTCCATCCATCAGACAAAAGGGCATCACCGTAGTGAATGTGTTAAGTGCCTCTTTGGCAGAGAACAACCGTCTATTAAACTCATTACTGTTTATTTGTAATAAAAGTTATGGCAGACTTTGTGTTGCACAAACACATTCAGGCCTGGTTTTATGTCAGAGATGGTTTTTACTCATTAAAAAGTTTGGGAAAGGGCCAAGTCATAAAGAAACAGTATGAACCAGATACTGAGCTGCAGCACTAGAGAAACAAATGTTAAGTTAAAATGGCATACATTTCCAGTTCATTTATTATTTGCTATTTGCTTAAGAAAAACCAGAGAAATCAAATCAAATTCTGTTGAGTTGCACAGCATCATATTCTTTTGAGTCACATCGCATTGAATCACATTTTTGTTTAATATAATTGTGTTGAATCGTACCACATGACAATGGGGATGAATCATATCACACTGGTAGTTGTTATATATTTTGGTCCCGAGGAGTTGTTTTAGGTCTCAAGCTGAAAAAGTTTGGGAACTCCTGCCTTAATGTATGAGTTTGTTGGCAGTGCATGGAGGTCAGTGGTGGAGATACACATCTGTATCGCATATATGATTTTACCCTATTAAAACAAGTGACAGTGACTCAGACAATACCTAGATGGATATTCATGAATGCGGACAACTCTTTCTAAAGAAAAATACCTGTTTTCAGCCCTGTACACTTGCAGTCTTAAGACTCTAATTTGCATGTCAATATATTTGCTACAGTCCCTGCTCTTATGATACAGACAGAGCTACGTGGTGCATGTCATGAAAAATACCAGCCTTCCTTACGTCAGATAATGCAAATCAGCATCAGCTACACTGAATCAAAGGCATTGGGAGTGTTTTTTCACCCGTGGTCATGTACAGTTTCTATTTGTCAGTCGCCACACGTTGGTGAGGAAAAGTCAGCACTAAGTGGCAGCGCAGAGACTTTATACTGTGTCAAGTTCAGTGCAGTCATCACGTAGAGCGCTGATCGGACTGACAAAATAGCTGTATAATGTATTCTGCACCTCAGAGTATTCCAAAATGGGAAAAAATAACCTACACCATCAGGGTTTATTTTAACTGGAATTTTGAACCAGGTGTCATACACTTTCCATTTAAGTGCACAGTATGCAGAGGTGGGGTAGAGTTTTCAGACAGTGTATCTGTACTTCACTTGAGTATTTTTCTGACAACGTTCTACTTTTACTCCCTACATTTAAACCCAAATATTTGGACTTTCTACTCCTTACATTTTCAAAACTTTGTTTTTAATGGATTCGAGGGGAATTATCCATCATTTTTACCTCGTCTTCCCAACATTTCAGCCTACATAGATGGGAAAATAACACATAGAAAAAAGACGACCCCTTGACGTACAGAGCACGCATTGTACTGTAGAGTAAAAGTATCAAATATGAAAAAATATGACTATTGAGTTCAAAAGTTGGGCGCTAGACAGGTCACATTAAGGTAAATGGAAAATTGGAGAACACTAGCCTAGTTGATCAGAAGCCACACTACAAAAGAAAATCACATCGAGACAAAACCCACACAACCCATAATGTCAGGCAGTTAGGCACGTTTTCCTACTCAGGGAATTCTCACTCCTTGGTCTGTCCTCCACCATGCCCTCTTTGTTAATTATTTTTCGCCCCTTCCTCCTTCTCAGCTCCACCCTCTCGGTCCACCTCCAATCAGAGCATCAGCATCAGCATGACAGACGTAGCGACGTAACGTGAGGGACACTTGACCTCGGAGAAGAGGTGTCGTCTATTTACTGAGGTGTCAGAGATGATGTGAGGTTCAGTTAACACAGACAAAACAGACGGTAGGAATGTAGAAATACTTTTTCCTTTTACACTTTGAGTACATTTCAGAGATTGTACTCCTGTACTTTTACTTGAGTAAAGAAGTTGCATCAGTACTTCGACTTCTACGAGTATTTTTTTTTTTTTGTATGAGTAAAGAATAAGACTTTTGCCTCATCTAACTGTGTCATTTCGGCATTTATGGGCCTCTAAATTAAAAAAAAATTACAAAATATATGATGTTAATATCATGGTGAAGTAGCATGCAATGTATGTGACGTGACTCTGGCAGGAATCATGTTTACATCTGAGGTAAAGTATCAAAGGTTTAGACAGATTAAAGTGGAAATACTACATATTATACATTTAGTCACCAATCCCATATGTTGAGCTGCTGCAAACAGCATTATTAATACATGCTTGTAAATCCAGTCCAGTACAGGAAGAAGCAGTCAAAACAGCTTGACATCAGGACTGATTTAACAGGACTGCAATGCAAATCAAATAAACTGACTGACCTCGTTTATATCTAAATATTCAAATTGTGTGCCTCTAATGGTAATTGTGACAGGCTTGGGAAGTACCCCCAGGATATCTTAGCCTCGGTTGTTTCATGTTTTGGCCATTCTGTCTTTAATCTCCCAACTATTCTTTGAATAGGTAATCTAAGTGAAAGCTTACAGAACACTGGAGATCCTGTACTGCAATGCACCGGCTATGTGTAAGTCCAAACATACCTTAAATGTATTTTCTAAATTTCAAGTTTGCGTGCTGCCAACATTTTAAGTACCAACTGAAATAGTTCTAACGTAGACACAAGTTGCAACTTAAATCTTACACCTAGCCTTTACTACGCGTTGTAGTCGGCATGGGTGGTTGGCTTGAATGACTTGGAGGATGAGGAGTGAATAATACCAGCTGCTTCTCATCAGCAACACATTCTCTATGACAGATTCCACCATTAAATCCCTGTAACAGTGCACATGCTAATGTCAACGCAGCATTATTCTATGGGGCTAGCAAAGCTGGTAGCTTGACTAACTTTGACATTAGACACTAATGTTATAGCATTGGCAAGCAAATACAGCCTACATGGTAACTTTCTAATTAACAGCATCTACAGTTTGCCAGCATAAGCTATCACTCTGTGGTTGTTACAGCGAACATTAAAATTTCATCTGCCCAGTAATAGGGTACCGTTATATTACCATATGTTTTAGCTGACTGTTAGAATAGTCAAAGAGCATAGAAGCAATATAAAAGCTCTTTGGAACAGTACCCTTGGCCTTTCAGTGATTGGCCACAGGAAGTAAAGTCAGTACATTTTTCCAGGAGTCACTCTGGTCTCATTCGATTAATTTGGACCGTCTAATTAGTGTTCTGGTGGAGCTTTTGTAAATTATTGCTCCGGACCAACCTTGGTGGTGAAGAGGATGCCGAGCCATATGGCGAAGCTTTCAATGTACCTGTCATACTATGTTCCTACCCTCGCATACGATCATGAACTCGATGATCGTAACTGTAAGAACAGGATTTCCAGGACAGGCTCAGGGTAGAGTTGCTGCTCCTCCACATTGAGAGGGGCTGTTGAGGTGGTTCAGGCACCCGATAAGGATGCCCCCTGGGCATCTATTAGGCAGGGCCAAATGGACGGTGACCCTGGGGCCATCCCAGGACTTGCTTGGGATAATGTATCTCCCGGCTGGCCTTTGAGTGGCTGGGAAACCCCAGGATTCGCTTGAGGTGTCTCCGCTCCCCTTGTTGCTACTGCGACCGTGAAATGGCAGTTTGGTGGATGGATGCATAATAAGATTTTGGGGCTAATAAAATGCTCCAGTGTCTGCTGCATCAGGCTTTGATTGACAGTTAGTTCGCCTGCCGTTTTGGAGCTTCTGTTTTTTGAATAAAATGCTTTTGTTTTTTTTTCTTGACAGACAGCTCAGCTGTAGTAGTGGTGACTAAGTTACTACAAGATTGTCAAATGATTTTGTCACGCAAATGTTTGAGCAAACTCCTGGCTTCAAAAGAGCAAAACTAGTGGGAGACGTCACCCCGTTTTAAAAGTCTATGGTTTCAACATATTGTTTATTGTGGACTTCACACCCTATCCTAACAGAGTTACATATAGTTGTACAACAGGCCACTGTTCACTGTATCCATTTAGAAACTATGTGCCAGTCCAGCAATATTGTCTATAACAGAAGTTACCCTGACTGTAAGTGAACTTAGTCACAGTAGTTTTTTATTCTGTGGCGTGTTGCCTCTAAAGACCAATTTACCACAACCATTAGCTGTCTGCACTGAGGTCACACTTTGTAAAAGTAATCTAACGCAACACAGTGAATGTGGTAACTGTTGGACAATAAGACATATTTTTTTTTATTCCTTTCTCAGTCATTTTACAGTTTCTTGTTCCTCTGGTTCATACTGGCTGTCCCCTGGGCCGCCCGGCTTAATAACTCATGTTCTCCGCTATGTGGATTCAAAGAGCCCAAGAGGAACATGTCGCCACGGCTGAAAATATCAATAAAGTTTTATTGGTCTGCACGGACAGGATAGGAAAAACAAATAGCGAAATAAAGGCTGGGAGTGGAAGAAAACAATATTACATAATGCAGCGTAAAAGCTAAGATTTGTGTGTGTGTGTGTGTGTTGGAAGGAAAGAAAGAAAGACACCTAGTTCGAGAATTATTAGCCCATTAAATATTTTTAAACTGTTGCTTGAACTGTGAAAAGCCAAAATAATCTCAGTCTATTGCAGTTACAACAGCAGTGAGTACTTTGGAAATAATCAAACTAATCACCTCAAAACTAAGGTAATGAAACGCTGCTGATGTAATTTGTCCTTCATGCAAACATTCCCATGTGAAATAACAGAAACTTTATTACTCTGACAAAAAAGAAGCAATCTCCAGCCCCAGGGCACATATTAAGTGAACTTGGCCCACATTGTGGCTTTACAAGGAGCACATTCAACGTTTAACTGTGCATCGTGTCATTACACTGTGAGACGTGATTGGATTAACATAATTCCTATCTGCTGTGTTTCAGTGGCCGTGAGCTTGACCTGATATTTCCTGTCTAACTTATCCTGAGATCAGAAGGTTCATGTCTTGTTAAAACACATTTACAAATGCCAGTGTCCAGCACGAGATCGCAAGAAACCCAATTTAGTTCATTCCTTATGATCGTACCTATGGACTAACATGTTATAATGAGTCTTTGCGTGTGTAACAGGAAGCACTGGAGGCACGGCATGTTTATATATAGCGTATGGATGATCAGTATTTCTCGGTACACTCAGGTAAAGGTAAACTAGCAGTGACATTATTTACATTTTGATGTAAATAATGCATAGAACTATGTCTAATACCAACTATATGAACATGGCAGCTTACATAATCTGCTTAATATTTTGATGATTAACTGATTATTCGCTTCATTTATACATTGTGGGATAATATTGAGAAATGGCGATTATCATATCCCTCAGCTTGAGGTAATGCATTCAAATAGCCCTTTTTTTATTCATCCAAAAATTCAAAACTGAAACCCTGTCAGATATTACCATGAAATAGCATCAAATCATGACTTTAAAAAGCTGTAATTACTTTTCGGCTGCGGACGGCGGTCAGAGGTCAAAGGTCAGTGTGACCTCACAAAACATGTTTTCGGACATAACTGAAGAATTCATACATTAATTATGACAAAGCTTCACACAGATGTGTAATAAGGTAAAATGATGAAGTGATGGTGTTTTATATCCCAAAGGTCAAAGGTTAACTTTGTCGTGACATCATAATGTTTTGCAAAGACACTCTTCTGCCATTAGTGAGCACCGTGCAGACAGCAGGATTGTGACTGAAAAGGATTCACTGGAATCGTAGTCTGGAGTCTGGACAGAGATGGACAGAGCTATGGACACACAACTGCGAGGTAGTTTTTCTTTTAAAAAAACTACTGTTCATGAAGAAAAAGAAACCTTAGGAAACACATTAAACAACTTGGCACCTCATATTCTTCATCTGGTTATATCTTACTCCTCTTCCAGAACCAGATGAACCTTTGGGTAGTAATAATGTTGGCAGCTCAAAACTATGAGTTCATAATACTTTGTATAATGACACAGTGCATTAAGTTGAACCCTACTGCTTTGAATTAACAATATTATACCAGGTCTGGCCTTGGTCAGCATAATGTTGATCACAAGACACATCAACACAATGAATAAAAGTCTCCACCTCAGTATAATACCCCCAAAGCATTTTGCACTCTGAGCATTTGAGTAATGGTTTGTCATGACTCATATTTTCAAGCTGATTGTGACGCTGTAACAGTGTTTGTTTTTTGTTTTTTTCAAAATGGCACTGTCAAACTTGGCACAGCCTGTATTTAATAGACCACAACAGTGTCAGTCATAACAGTCCGAGGGGAAGACGGAGTGGCGTTTCCAGCTGGTATGACGCAGCAACTGGGACGAGGGGGGGGGGGGGACATCAGGAGTCGCATCCCCACAGGACATGACTCAGCACAAACTCAGAGTGGATTGAAGCAGGCTTTTCCATTTGCACTTCCAGCCAAAAAAAAAAAAAAAAAAGACGTGAATATCCAATGACGCATTTATACTGCGTGTCAAACTCCAGCCAACCACATCAGCCCTTGTGAGTGGCATTCAATTACTGTGGGCCCTTTGGTGCTGTTCTCAAATTTTCTTCCTTGGACGACGGCATTCTCATTTCCATATGAAATTATCCCGTCGTTTCTCCTGGCAGCTGGCTGAGCCTTGATATGGTTCTTCTTTTCTATTTTTTTTTTTTTTTACACTTTCCTAATTTTCCCCGAACAGGCTTAGCTGAGCCAAGAGGGGGGTCCAGGGGAGAAGTTCAGGCAGCTGCTAATGCCAGACGAGTATTTCAAACTTCATAAGTTTGATGAAGGGCTTCTTTTAGTCCAACTGAGATCAACAAGCAGCTCAGACTTACGTCGGAAGGGGGGGGAGAAAAAAAATCAGTAACACCACTCTGCATTTTGGAGATAACAGAGTTTTTACAGAAAAAAATCAGCGGGAGACATTTTCAATCTGAACAAGAGTTGTGTGGGCAGAGGGAGGGGAGCGCTGTTTGATAGGCAAGAGTCAGCCGCCATCTGGAAACACAACAAAGGGTCACAAGGCTGCGTCGGCGCCGAGTGTTGCTGCTACGTAACAAAAATTTGAGTTTACCGTTTTGTAGCTGTCCAATAGTGAGAGTTATTATCGAGAGGCCAAGTCCCGCCCCTTCCAGGTTGTGCCCCGTGGGACCTCACTTCAGAAAAAATATTTGATTTTCAGCCATAACTCTGAAGAACTAGAAAAGTACTACCATACCAACGTATCTCAGTCTTTTGCCATTTTTAAAACTTTTAGAAAAATATTTTTCAACTACTGTGTATCGTGTTCAGTCCATGGTAACGGCGGCTTAATCAAGTTTGATCAAAAAAAATGTTTGCCCCTCTTAACTCCACTCTGGTATTCACTCCAGACCAAACTTATTATGTTCAATTATGGGTCCATCCATGTGGCGCTCCACTGTTACCTTCAAAACTGTCTATTCAACTGCATTTTCTTACCAAAACAACATATTTGCGAATTCATTTTACAATATAAACTAAACTTTAAGTGAGTAAAGACAACAGTTGTGTGAAAATACATGGGGTATTGTTTTGGGGACAGAATTGCTATGTTTTAGACTCAAAAGGGCACAAAAGACCAGTTTCTGTTAAAGTACACTTTATGGTATTTAGTATTTAGACATATTTCTCTGGTATTATTGATTGCAGGAAATGTATCCTTTCATCTTAAATGCTTGTTGGCCATCAGTCATCCATTTTGTCTTCTGTTTTGTATTCACTATAGAGCAGTTCCTCGGTGCTGGTTTAGTCGACCTTGCTCAAGGTGATGTCCTGTGAGGCGGTTTCAGTGTGGACTACATGTTCCTCTTGAATCAGCATCGGTTTCCTCTGGTCACTGCTATCAGGTTACTGAGACTCTTTATATAGGAGCTGCAGGGTTGAAGTGGTGTCTGATTTCCAGGTCCTGAGCGTCCTGAGTGTCCACCTTTTGGTATGACTGTATTTTAACATCCGACACAATCAGATAGCTTTACACTACGGCTTTTCTCATTTGACATCTAATGTTTGTTACAACGCATAACATAAATTAGGTGACATTTTTAGTACTATTGTATATTTTCCTTTCCCGCATCATCATGTAATCACAGATCAGTGTGACCAACATGACAAACATTACCTAGCAGATTATTATTGGAAATATGTCACTTGGACAATTAACAAGCCATTTGCTACTTCACTTGTAAGTTGTGTTTAGCATCTTGATTTATCTTCTGAGGTGTAACAGACCAAACCTATTATTGATTAACTGAGAAAATGAGCAAAAGATTAACAATCTTGCTCCCCTCCCTCTGCCCACAAAACCCTTGTTCAGTGAAAATAAATGTTAATTGCAGCCCTGATTTACAACCATTAACCAGTAATAAACTGACCCCATTGTTATGAGTGTACTGCTGCATGACTGACATGCAGTTGCAGCCGTTGTTAAAGGCATAATATGTATGTAATATATATATATATATATATATATATGTATGTATGTTGAAACATGCGATTCAAAGTTGGTCCCTCCTTTCCACTCAACGAACGAGGGAGAGAGCAGTGATGGTCGAGCAAGAGAGTGAACGTAGAGCAAGAACAAAACCATGAAAAAGAGAAATAAAAATGCAGAAATATAGAAAAGATGTAGACATTTAAAAAAAGGTTCTGATTGTTTCACAATGGTTATGTTCTAAAGCACAAATAAACACAGCCAAACCTTTGCACAACCCTGCAGGGAGGTTCTGAGTTAATGCTTCGTTAATGCACCTCCACACACTGTGAGTCATAAGTGATGATAGAGATAGATTATTATTGTGTGTTGTATTAGTCTATACATCTTTTTTTTATTATTACATAAATGCAGTAAGCTTTAAAAGGTCGTGTTTCACAGTGACTTTACTGTAAAATCACTGTAAATCATTTATCAACTTATTGCTGTAACAAAACTGTTTCTACATAATAAGGTTTCATACACACTGCAACAAAAATCTAATAATGCAACAAACTTTCTGATGTAAACTAGCAACCGTTCTGATAACAAACTTTCCTCCAACAAGCAATGTAGTTCTTTAGTGGCATGTAGTTGATTTGTTGCTAAGCAAGACACACACAGTGACTAGTTGTAAAAATGGTTGAAGTAGCATTCAGTTCTGTGTTTTATTACCACTCCTCTTCGCTAGTGGAGGCTGACTCTGGAATGGTGTATTTAGATCCGCCAATCAGAATCTAGAACTGGTAGTATGAATTCTAAAATGAATGGGAAATAGTGAGAAAAAGCTCTTTAGTATCAATTAAAAAATGTTATTTTCTATACTTTCTCACAAATACACACTCAGTATTTCCAACTCTGTCCAAATGACTTTGGATGCAACTGAGCTCCGCTCTAATTATTTGTTGGCGACAACAGCACAGTGAGAGGCTAATGAACAAATGTTAATGCTTTTTGGCTCCTGGACTCAGTCAACTTAATGGAACAATCTGCCTTGAAAAGAATCACGTAACTTCATCTTAATCCTCAGTAGACTTTACTGAATTGTCTTCTACGTTTTTATTAATATTTGTTCCAAAATAGAATTAACAGTGATGAGACATTATACAGATAACTTGGCTTACAGCTGTTGTCTTTCTCCAGAACGATCATTAGACTCCTTCCACACTGATGTCAAAGTGTTTGTGAGCTCCAGTAGATAAAAGAAAGGTCAGCATGGCTTTTTAATGGATGAGATCAATGAATGGTGGACACACCACTCTGTAAAAGTGCACTGTACGTTAACAAGCCGACACACCAAAACACATAAAAGATTTGTCCCAAGTACCACTGTGTTATTGATTATGAAAAACTGAAATTGTTATCCTGGAAAATGGCTTCATTTTCCAAGCCTCCGTTTTTTTCCGTATTTAATGACGCGCCAGTTTCTAAGAGTCAGAAACCTCAGTATTTGCCACGGATAATAGTCCATTTCTGAGTTTTGAGCAACATCCCCCACAGTTATATCAGGGCCATTCTGTGCCATGAAGCCATAAAAATCTTACTCCCCACCTCTTTAAATGAGCTAAATGTCTCTGTGATGTGTGACCTGGAGCGAGGCTACAGTAGAGTCTCTTCCGTTTCTGGTGATGTTACGTAATGATGTTTTCCATGTCTGCCAGTGTGACCAACTCAAGCTGTCATCAAGCTGTCATGCAGCCCTGTCCTCGTGTGCACCTTCCTCAGCCTTCCAGAGGTTACACAAGAGCACTGAAGAAGAACAGTATTTTCTTACATGAAGCAACACAAGTCATTTTAAGCAGTTTGCATGTATTGAAATATTTTCTCATTGTTATTTGTCATTGTATTCCTAATAGACAAAAACAACACATTTATTTTTATTCACTGTAAGAGGCTGACAGACAAATGTTAGTGCTGCTTGGTTATCAAGGAAAATGCACACGTTACTGATCATTTTGAAATGAGACTTTGCATGTTTTACACAGTACACCTGTCTGCACACCTTTCTGCTCGGTGTCACTGAATCCAAAACACCAGACACACTGGTCCTAAATTGCAGCTTTTTCCAATTATATAATCAAACGGGTTGACATAGTGATTGTGCAGCTCTAGTTTATGGGGATATCTGGGTAGGAAACGGCGGCTCTGTTGTGAGTTAAACGTCCACTCTGTCAGAGCTTTACTTTTCTTTTTGGAAAAGTTGCTTCCGTCCCTCATTAAGCACATGAAATATTCAGTGTATAATATTTGGAGACATCTAGTGGTGAAGTTGCAGAATGCGCCCCACTGCCCGTCACTTCGCCTTCTGGGTTTTTTAGTTGAGCGGACATTAACTCTGGTCCACACTCAAATGTAGTGGGTGTCACCTGATGCCACCTGCTATAACATGAAAAAAGAAGAGAACATTTGTTCTAAGCTCCTGTAGAAACATGGCAGTGAAACATGGTGGACTCCATGGAGGGATCCTGGTCTCTCTGTAGATACAAACGGCTAATTCTAATGTGATTATTTTCAGGGGATTATACACTACTGAAAACATCAAAATGTGCATAAAACTACATTCATGGAAACGCAGCTTTTATCTTACTATATTATTTAATTTCTACTGAGCCACCCTGACATTTTTATATAACATACCTGATGAACTTGGGAATAATTTTACTTCCATGATGGTAAATGTTACAGGCCCTGAGCCACCAAATCAGCCCCAAAACAATGCACAAACATTTTCCCAGCAGCTCACAGTTTGTTACTGAACATTTTCATATTTACTGTACACATACATTTATCTTATTGATACATAAATGCAGGTAATTTCAAGGGATTCACTTACTTTTCGCTGCCAATTTTACACCCACCAACTGCCAGCTTTTAATGAACATTTTCCGTCTCATAAATAAAGTGATGAGATGAAAAATAGCAATTACTTCTCATTAGCAATTCAGGATTACCAACCTCTCCAAGGGCACTGAAAGCTCCCAGTTTACTCTCGAGCAAATTTTATACATATTTTAAAAAATAAATGTTTGTGAATATGCACTGCTAAATTGTTGTGTTGCAAGTTCCTAAAATGCGTGCTCGGTCAAATTTAGACACAGCGAATCTGTGGCCAGGTAAATATTTAAGAAACAAAACATGAACATGGGTTAAAGGGGCCCAGGAGCACATTTTCAAATGATCCCCCCAGCATATAAATGTCTGAAAGTAAATTTAGACTGATCATAAAGGAGAAGATGCCACCAGGTTCTCACGAAGAGAGACTGTAATCACATCAGTGCCGCGACATGAGAGAAGATGGAAGGTGACACACATGTAGTGTTTAACCACTGGTTGGTGACTGCGAGCAACCTTTCCATGATGTATCTTTGGCACCAGAGGCTGTGAAACTAAGAATAAACACTGGTTCCTGCAGAGATTCATGGAATTCCGGGCATTACATGAAATAGCGGTCCCGCGGGGAAACCTGTGTTCTTTAGCAACTCCATGACCTCCTTCGCCCCTCCCCCTCCCGCTCCCCCTGTCCTTTTTCTACCATCTCCATCCACATTTCTCCTGTTCTTTCCATCTATTCTAATCTTCCTGTTTTCTTTTGTCTTTGTGTTTTTCCATCAGTTTCTCTTACACCTTCCTTTTGCTCCCTGTCAGTTCATCAGTCATTCTCCATGTTCTTCCCTGTCACCGTCATACTCGTTCAAAACACGTTCCCTCGTGTTTCTTTTATGTTTGCGGACATTTGGACTTTTCTTTTAAATTTCCATGTTTTGTTCGTAAGTTTATCTTTTGTTAATAAATTCCCCGTTTGATGTTTGAGTCTGCGCCTGGGTCCTTCTCCCCGCTATCACACAAATTCTGACAAAACAATAAAAAAAATCCTGCCCTGGGCTACGGTGCTTTATGTAAGGTTAGGTAGAGGCCCTGGGGCTGACCCAGGACTCACTGGAGGGATCGTATCTCCCAGTTTGCGATGACTGGGGTTTTTTCAGTTTGTGGTTTTGGACTGTTTTTTGAGACTGTGCAAATGCAGGGAATTTCGGGTTAAATATATAGGGACATATTAACGCTGGTCTACACTCAAAACATATTAGGTGACAGTAATGCACCTTATCGCTGGATGCCACTCACTATAAAGTGGAGAACAGAAGAGGAAGTCCCTTCAGAGCTTATGTAGAAACATGGTAGCGTAACATGGTGGACTCCACTCCCTCTGTAGATACGCATGTTTCATTCTAAGGTAATAACAATGATTCTCATTGTCAAACGACTATACATTCATGACAAAATAATTATAAATATTTCTGCAATTAGACCCTCCTAAATATGACACGCTGAACCTTTAAATGAAGAACAATTTTTGGTCTTTGGTCAAAAATGCCTCTCTGGTTTTTTTTTGACAGGACGGGGCGTGTCATGTTGTGTTTGAGTGACAGCTGCTGAACATAGGTGATTAACAGAGTAGGCATGATTGCTGGAGTGGATGAAAAAAGTTCCACTTTAAAATAAAGTTCTTCTCTCTTTGCCTGTAGGCAGAGACGTCAGCAGCGGCGGCAGATCTGCTGTCAGGCTGCTGCTGCATGACTCCCCTGTCCTATAAGTGACACAGGGTGGCATGTGTACAGCTGATCTGACAATGAATAAAAAAGTTTTCTACAGCAGGGTGAGGTGAAGTTGTGAGTGAATTACTTATACGCCTTTGCATCTAAACATAGCACTACCTGCCTAAAGGTTAATACCAGTACCAGTGTAGGAAGAGGTAAAGTGATGAATATGGATATGGAGGAACCTGAAGGATAAGAGTGAGAGAATGAGCAAAGAGGAGAAGGAGCATGGGATTAATTAGAACGGACTGAGCAGCTGACTCTGTACAGGATGTTAATGACTTGTATCAGCAGTGGACAGGGATTAGCAACGTGCTTTGTGTTTATGTGAGAGAATGAGGGATCAGCACACACACACATCTCCACCTCCCGCCCACACTGTAAGAAACCGATCACTCCCGCTCACTGGAATGATCTGCACATAACAAGACAGCAAATCACAAGGCAGGGGCTGCGGATAATGATAGGGTAGGGATATTATGCTGATAGGCAAGAGATGATGAGAGTGAGAGATGGGGAAAGCACATTGCATTTAGCTGCCATGATGAGAGCCTGATGTCGCGCCTGTTGTTTTCAAGGTGTTATACTATCATGACACGCTGGCTGTTTCTGTAACAGCAACTACGTACAATCTGTCAAATACAAGACACCGCGATCCTTTACTGTCTTGTGGCTGCCTTCGCTTTTTCCAGTCCTTACTGAAAAATGTCAAAAAAGTTTATCTGTGAGCTAAAATGGCTTTATTCCCAAATTGCTTACCTCTTTCCTGTCTTTGTGCTAGCCTGCTTGCTCTAGCTTTAAATGTAACATATTCACCGGATCGAAAACAAGTATGACTGATATTCCCAATTTATTTCAAGGTTTCAATTATTTTAAGTTACTAATTTAAACTTTTAGACACCGGTGCACTTCACTACAGCTGAAAATGACCTATAATATCCATACATCAATATACATCAATACAACACTTGGGACTTTATATTAGCTTCAGGCTGATGCAAGCTAGCAGTTTCCGTCTGCTTTCACTGTGTTTCAAATCGAGTACTTCTGTTAGTGCACTAGTAGTAACAAAATACATTTCTTAGCAAGAAATAAAAGAATCATCAACAGAGACTTAAAAAGATTAGCAGGTGAATAATGTAACAGATACAGTGAAGGTGTCAATATAAACTGTTTAGCGCTAACCTCATGGGTCACAGAATGTACATCTTTCCAGAACATTTGAATGCGATCACAAGACCAAAAAAAAAGGATAAATGTTCCTTTGTGTGATCTACATTTATAGCAGAGGTCGTTGGGGAACATTTTCAGGAAGGGAACGGGTGTGAAGAATTTGAAATTTGTACATTTTGGAAAAGACTGTATCACAAATCTTGATCCAGTCCGCAGGACTAAATGTAACCTCCAGATCCCGCTCCCACAATGGCTCCAGAGAATCATATGCTGAGGAATCCAAATCTAACAATATAGCATAAAACAAAAAAAAAATATTTAAGAGATTTCACAAACATCCATTTCCCAGTCGCATTTTTTAAAATGTAATGGTTAGGTTTAGACACCAGAACTACTATTGTGTGTGTTTTTGTTGTTTGTTGAGGGAGGGCACCACAAAGCTCAACAAGGCTGCAAATGAAATGTATGGAATTGTAAAAAAAAAAAAAAAAACATATAGCCAAGGTGTATGTGAACTTACACCTCAACTGTGTGCTGCGGTGTGAAAAGCAATCACTGTCACCATCAGTGTGGGTGTTGTCTGCAACTGACAAACGGATGAAAATGGGAAAATTTAGGAGTTGGGAGTACTGAGAGAGGCTGCCAATAAAAGAAAATGAGAAACAAACTGTGCCGATAACACTGTTTGAATCTAATTGAAAAGCACATTGACAGAGGTCGACAGAGAGGGAGGAAAAAAAAAAAAAACACCCGAAAGTGAGCCAGATGCAAACAACCACCTACAGCGATCTAGAGTGACTCCGATACATGTGTTCGCACCGGGGGGAACAAAGCGGGAGCAAATAAAGACTTAGATTTACAACGACAGCACGAGGGCAAACGACAGAAAGAGATATGGACACACGAGTTTGAGACTGAGGCGGTGGGATCGACTGAAAACAGCCAACAGGCGAAACAACAGAGAGGACACTGCCACAGCATCCTGAGCATATGGGTGCAATGCACACTGGGATTTCTGCGCTCTGACCCTCGCGCTGTGGGGAGAGGGGTGGATTTGTTACACGATCGTGTCCTCAGGGGGGGGGGGGGGGATCGCTTCCACTGAACGAATAAGAAGAGAATAACAAGCTGTGTGTATAACAGAGGGCATGTATGAAGGATTGTACAGCAGAAACACACATGCATACACAAAGAAGCTAAAACAGCTTGAGGTCCTTTTGATGTGTTTGAAAGGGTCCCTCAAAGGTATGGTCACAGGGATGAGGCAGAGCAAAGCAAGAACAAAGGAGGAGAGAATGAGTTGAAGGCCTGAGTGTACAGGGAATAACCTCACCATATCTGGGCTATCAAAGAGACCTATAGAGGAACCTGACAGAAGTATGTCTCTGTTCTGTACGTTTTATGTGAGAGCATGTGGAGTTTATCCGTGTCTCAGATCATCAAAGGGCAGCAGGTTTCTGATCTGAATGCTTAAGAGCAAAAAGACTCCCAGACAGGTCGTTATGTGCAGGAACAATGAGCAGTAAAACAATGTGAGTAATAAAGAATGAAGAAAAACATACACCATTACGGCTTTATTGGGGTTGGATGCGGACGTTACACCTGACTACACTGAACACATAACGTATGCTGAACAGATCACACAACATTAAGCTTCCACTGCATCTATTGTTATTCACAATTTTGCGCATTAACAAATATGCATGGACGCTTACAATTTGGGGGGGTAAAAACCCTCGAAATTTCGCAAAAATGTTTTTACACTTAAGAGAGGTGGAAAAGTTGGTATACTGATAAATGGTAAATGCAAATATAGGCAATGGAAATAGATTTAGCGAATAAGCATGTATGTAATTAATACAAGAAACAATGTCACATAACATGGACACAGCAATGAAATACCACCACGTTGAGTGGCAGAAAGAAATGTTAGACAAAGGCTTTGACAAACTTTTTAAACATTGTTATATGATCCAGACCGGTGGTTCATTTTGAGGCACAAAAGCTCAGGTTTTTGTCAAAATACCTATGCCATATTCAATCAATCAACAGCTCAGGTAGTACGTTACTGTATGAAATACCACATCTAACGGGTGAAGTTTTACACCATAATGAGGATGAGGATGATGTACCAGGGCTCAATATTCGCTCAATATTCGTAGTGGATGGAAACTCACGTGAATTCACATTTTCTTTTGCCGACTTTTTTACGTGAGGTGTACGCAGCTGTTTTTACACAGAATTGGGTCATGAAGTGTGGTATAGAGGAAATGACGAGCTTATTGACAGTTTGGTTTTGAGAGTTTAGTTTAGTCACCGTTTCCTGTCGGCTGCGTCCTGACAAGCTAACAAGAAGCTGACAAGTAAGTAAACAAAAAGAAAAGACGAGCAATCACTGCTTATTTTACTGTCCCACTCTTGATCACCATATCGGCATTTATTGTGCTTGGGGTTGATTTCTATCTTTGTCACCTAAAAAACAGAAAACCTTTTATTAGGATATTATCAGTTGACTTTTGGCAACTGAGACAGTTGTTGATTTAGAATTGGAGTCACCTAATGTTAATTTATAATATAATAAGTGCCTTGAGATAATCAGGTATGTAAACCAAATTGAATTGGATTAACAACCATTCCAACACAAACATCATGTAAGCACACGGGCAACAACGCTTAAAGCCGCAGGAGCCAAAATCAGAAGAAAAAAGACCAGAACTTGAAAATATACACCTTCCTTCTGCATCGCTCTCCTCTCTGTCCAAAACAAAATACTAAATATAACGACAGATGAACCTGACGCTGTTTCACGTTGCTATGGAAAAGTGAAGCCACGGAATCTTAGCAGTAATGAAGCCAAAAAATATTGACCGCTGCAGCTTTAATACACGTTTTCGTGCTTGAGGTGAGACAATGGCATGCTGGGACACATTCAACCTTCGTCACCGGACTGACACTTGATGTCGGACCACATCGCAGCTGTAGATAGCACTGCCTGTTTATACAAACGGTGCATTTCAAAGCACTGCGGGAGACATGATCAGTGTCCACAATTTTGTCGCCTCCCTCAGTATGCCCACACCTCCCCACTGAAGAAGAGCTGGCGGAGATGAAACGTTTGTGCCAGGCCTCCGGCATTCCAGGCATTGTGGGCTGCATCAATGGGACTCGCAGCCTGATCCAGGCGCCATCTGAACATAAGTATCTCTATGTTACCCACAAGGGGATACCGTTCCATCAATGTAGAGATTGCCTGGATCTACTAGATCTCTCTATGATGCGCGCAGTCCTCCACGAGAGCGGGTTATATGAGGAGGTTGAGGTGTGAAGGATAAACAGGCTTCTTCTCGGTGACAGCGAATACCCACTGAAACAATGATGACATAATAAATAATAAATAATGACACCAATAATCGCACTGAGGACTGAACAAGAACGGTGGTGTAACCTCATCTACACCTCCACTTGGTCACTGTGGAGCAATACTGCCCTGTCATGTTATTATTTTATTGTTAACCTCATTAAATCAAAACTATGTATGTATTAATAACTTATTACAATTTCTAAGGTGTTATAAGACTCTGGCTAGAAGCAGAGTTTAATGACACATTTTAGTGTTTGATTATTTAGCTATTACTAAACTACACAAAGTTAGTTTGTGTGAAATACTCTCCTTCACAATTCAGAGTAACTTGTCAATAACATCCGATGCCTGGACGTCACGTGCACCCGGTTCCACCATCGCAATTACTTCACACTACATATTTCGATTTGAAGATAAGGAATGCCACTTCCTATAGAACCATCTTATTTTAATTTAGAATGGAAAATTGAGATTGCAGCATGTCGAATCCAATCACACCAAACTGAACTGAATGTGTTTTAATGCGTCGCCCCTCAATCATATCACAGCCCCGTGTGTCTAGATGCATATCAAATCATCTCACAAAGGAGGGATGCAGTAAATCACTTCAGTCTCATGTTGTTCCATTCCACAATGTGCTTCAGATTAGCACCGACACACACACACACACACACACGGTCAGTCAAACACACAGCCTCTGACTGGCCAATTGGTCGATTTTACCAAAGGCATCATGGGATCGGCAGTGGATGGCTAACAACCCATGTTAGCAACCAAATGAAGTGTCCACAAAGACACAGCAGTTGAAGGCTGGATTACAAAGCATCTGAAAGGGATGAAATCCACCCAAAAATAAGTCTCTAGCATGCGGCGTTCCAGAGATATGTGAGGGTTAAAAGAAAAATTGCTAAAAGCTATAACACGTAACATTTCTGCATCACAATAGCTAAAAACAACTAGACCTATGCTGTATATTGTCTTAACTTGACAATGTTCAAATTCAGAGAAATCCCAAATATATTTAACGTAATGAACCTGTGTCATTTGGTCGTTCGTCATCACGTCGACATTCACCGCAGATGTTCCATTTAAACAAAATGACAAAACATGATTAAAGGTCACTAACTCTAACCTTGATTAATGCTCTCAAAATAAAGCAATCCTTACATTACAAGTATCCATCACTACCTGCTGTATAGTAGTGTTTGTGGTTGACATTACAGCGAGTAGTTTGACAGAAAATTCAGTGCGTTCACTCAAGTCACTCAAGTATATATGTTAAAATTATCAAAAGCAGTCAAAGACCACAGAAAACTTCACCCATGCCGTCAGCAGATCAAACACATCAGCACTCGCAAGATACTGCTTTGAACTGTCGAGAGTTTCTGACACCACCACCTCCGGTTATCAACCTGTAACCTTTCCTTTCATTTGTTTTACCGAATAAAATACAATCGGATCCGTAGGACGAGCCTTTTTTTTGTTGCTTTTTTTCTTTTCATAAGACAATGCCACCGTATTGATCCAAACCTAATGAATGAAATTGCATTTGATTATCTGGGAAGGTTCTCTGGAGAATCTGTGAAAAGAGTGCAATCAGAGAAACAAAGACCCGAGACGAGATACACGCCTTAGGCACGAGAAAGAAAAAATAAAAAAAAACACAATGAAACAAAACACTTTGCCGTTTTAATGAGTGGAGCATCTGTTCACGTTTTACAATCGGGGGAAAACAACAAGACAAACCCAAATATGTTAAGAATACCTGTTATTTCTGTGATAGTGTCTTTGAAAACTATTTCAGAAACCACACACAGCTTAAAAACATACTGATTAAGTATTGACTTGTGATGCCAAGGCCTGTCACAGCTGGGTGAAATCAGATTCTTTTTTTTTTTAACCCAAATATTGATTTTTGAGTCTCCCTTTAGTAAAGTGATCTATTTATTTATTTATTTGCCGTTGTCATTTAGATAGTTTAAAGCACTTCATTAGATTTAACAGTATAATTAGCAGCCGAAGAGGAAGGTAATAAATAACGCAACAGTAGCTATAAATTATAAACCGGAATAAAACAAAACTAAACTCCATAGTCTGACATTTTACACTGCAAAGTCAGTGTCACTGAAATGTAAATAATTACTGTGGCTTGTTCCTACTGTGTTCCAGTAAAGGAAATGTTATACACTCATATCTAATAAAAGAAATGTGTGTAATATAAGCATGTACACGTAAATACCAAACACTGATCATTGGTGTTGATTGATTTTGATAGCTTTCAGTCCCCACAGGGTTTTGATCAACCTCAACCTGGAGAAGTCTCATTAGTGTCGCAATGAAACAATATTCTCAACACATAATGGGGACTATTTGACCTTCGGGATAACAGAAGAATATCAGTGGAAACCCGCATGCAGCCTCCTGTTACCCAGAATTTGTGGGAATTCTAATGCCCGCATTTTAAATTTTTTATTAAAGCAAACGCAGCCACAAAAAAACTCAAGTATCACAGAATTTCTGACATTATCCTGCACTGTCCAAGTAACACAATTAACAACATGCCAACACATCCTCACATACATAAATGACAGAATATATTATCACTGATAATGTTAAAAAATAGTACAAGTATTTCATTAAGGCTGTGACGATACCACAGTTAAAGCCACGGTATACGTTATATGATCTCTTGTACGTACTTAAATTCAGAGAAATCTGTAATTTATTAACTCTAATGGTGCATTTCATTTGACTCCCTGTCCATGGTCTTATATCCCCTTTGTTTAACACTAAACATGACGTGAATGAAAATGTAAGGTATTTCATTGAGTTACCTCTTAGTGAAATGTTCTTTTATTTCGATAGGTAGTAACAGAGGTGGTGGATGTGCAATGACGTGACAAAAACACAACTATATTCTTACTTTCAGATGATTACATACAAACAACCACAAACATAATGGTGAGTATTTGATCCAGGCAGTAGTTTCAAATCAATCCAAACATATTTGGAAAGTGAATGTGAAAAAGACAGCATTGCAAAAACATGATTCTGTACTGACATATTTTTTCTTGTCTTTATTTGTTCTGTGTTGCATATATTTTCTCATGACAGTTCTTGTGTTGGATGGCACCAACGACAAGAGGAGGAGGAATTTAGCACTGAGCCGCTGGCCAAACTTCCAGCCGACATGCGAGACAGGTTAGTTTAGAAGATGGGATGGGAAAAGAGGTAAAAATCGCTTTCCCTAACCTTTACCTTCAGCTTTTCTCGTTGTTGCATTCGTTTCTCCTGCTATCACAGGACTCTTGTGCGACTGTATGTTATTTCCAAGGTGACTTGCTGTCACCTCAAGGATCTAAAAACAACTTCTCCTTCCTTTTTTCATCCGTGCCCCCACCTCGATGTGTCTTTTTTTTTCCTTTTCAGCTCTTGACAAGATTTGTGTGCAAACTCACAAACACCTCCAAAAAAAAAACCAAAGATAGAAATGGTTGTCAACATTTAAAACTCATGCTCAGGAAATCCCACACGGAAAACAATTAGGGTTTGTTTTTTTTTTGTAATCCTCTTGCTGTTCTTATGGAAAGAGTGTCAAATGCTATTTTTCCCGTGGGTTGTCTAAAAAAAACCAAAAAAAACAAAAAAACATCCTACACATTCAATCAACCTGTGCCATTTCTTGTCATATGATCCCCAGTAGCTCCTCCTGTCAAATGCCAGTTGTTTCGGGTCTATATTATGTTTTACTTGCAGCCTATCATACTGTTATCACACTGTACTGTGCCTGACAATGCGCACCCTTCTATCTGGTACCTAATGTTCACGGCTAAAGTTATGCAGGAGACATATTCTGCAAATCCTCTTATCTCCCAAACGGTGCATACTTGTCCGCCGACTCGCCCAAACCCCGGCGGGAAAAATGCTGGTCACATCCAATTATGCCATTTGCGCTCCCCGTTTGGGTTTATCACCAACTACGCACTTCTCCACCTCATTTCACTCGCCTGCCACCTCCTCGCTCGCTTCCCAAGTCGCATCAATATCACACCTCCGTTCTCTTGTCGTAATATCAAACAGTCCTGTGGGAGCGTTTCAGCTCATGCTTGGCCTGCAGAACAAAAGGTTCTGTACACATACTGCATTTAAGTGTCTGTGCTATACAGTATGTATTGCCACAGAGAAAAAAGGGTCTCATTTAGACAGTCTGTGCAGAAAGTTGTGGTTTTATTTGCTTTGATTTCCGGATTTGTAACGCCACATTTAAACATTGGAGGGGGGGGGGGGGGGGGGGGTTATAACT
>JAPQRN010000017.1:15427841-15465191 GCA_037367275.1 Coranthus polyacanthus | reverse complement strand
CTCCTTCACCCCCACAGCAAGCGCCCTCTCTGGGGGTTGAAAGGCAGCGTGAGGAGGGGGGGGGTTAGAACTGCACACTCACAATAATCCACACAAATCCAACTGTTTTGTCTATTTCTCTGCAGAAAATTCTTTCAGTGAAGTGAACAGAAATTTAACTTTGACTTTGAGATACTTTCGCATCAATATGAGGTGATCAAGAACACCTTGTCAAACCGAATGATGTATTTTGCATTGTATCTCCTGAACCAAACCTGACAAGGCAGAAAAGGTGGTGTTTTCTTTACAATTATTCTGTATACAACAATGCAAAAAACCCTTTCTGCCATAACCGACTTGTCCATCAAAATGTAGAGGTGGACATCCCCTCATGCATGGTTCAGGACATATGATGTAAAATATATAATTCACTTATGGCAAAAAATAAAATGCCACCTTGAGGCATTTTTGCAATTGCTCCATTTCAGGACATTAACCTGTACAGATGTACCAAGTTTCATGCTTTTATGAAAAAGTGGACTTAGTAATATAATAATGCTAGATTTTAAGACAAAAAAGAAGAATCGACAATACAGTTAACCATGTAATTACAATTTATGACTCTAGTTGAATTTTTCAAAGGAAAAGGAGAAGAATAAATGTATATATATATATGTGTATATATATATATATATAATATATCAGCACCATTGAAAATGTTCTAACAGATATATTGCCACCTGAAGAAGATATGAAGGTGTGTGTGTATTTTTGTACTGCTTCATCAAGATGTAGTGTGTCAATATGAGGTGTTAATTGGGATTAGCGAGCTAGCGGAATTAGCACATATTTCAATGTAGAAGCAGCTAATGAACCAATCACAGCTGTGTACCAGTACAGTAAACTGACTCGCTATTCACTGTAGTGTTACAAAGTGGTATTACAGGACAGGCTGGCACAGGGCTAGCCGGTTAGCATGCTAAATGCTACAGATATTTATACAATACACTGATCTTTGAAGGTCAAAATTGTTATTTCTTCACAATCTGTTGATAAATTTCAGAATGTTTTAAACTTTTTAAAGTAGAAATATTACTAATTGGTCCTTTAAAATGTCTAAATCGAAGTTAATTTCCTGTCGCAAATGAGTTATAATTTATGTTAAGCATTTACACAGAACTTCTCCATCATGATATGGTATTTTAGTATGTTCAGTGAAACCAATAAGTAAGATTCAAGCCAGCATAATCATATAAACTATAGCTGTTTTTATTCACATTGAAAGTGACCTTCATCATGTCTGTCGCCTTAATGAAATGCTTTCCGGAAGCTGTTGATATGGATCTGTGGCGATCAACAGGGGAGATCTGGGCTTTATTTTTTACCCAGTAATCACCTCCCACTGGTGTCATTACAGGAGGCAGCACCTTTTCTATCTGTGCTTATTTTTTCTCATTCCACCTGTGCTTCTGTCTCTGATTGGCCTATCTACTTACTTACCTATCTGTCCTTCTGTCTACCCATCTGTACTCTCTCACTCCACTGGTTTCTTATTCCCTTTCACCATCTTGCTATTACCCACTTCATGTAGGCCTATCTCTCTGCGCTCACCTTCTTCCGCCATTTTCTCACCCTCCTCCTCTTCTCTCCCCCCCTTCATCTTTCAGTCTTACCCTCCCACCAGTATAACACTCTTATCTTTGCCTTCCAAAAAACGCTGACAGACATGCTTCTCAAATGGCTTTTCCCTGTGAAAAATCCCACCGGCTGGCCAATCGCTTAGAGTAACTAAAAGGGCAAAAAATCCCCTGCTGGTAGCTTGATGACATATTTTTGATAACACGTCGAGCATAGCAGCAGCTCCCTGGTAGAATTCAAGGGAATACATGACACTAGAGCATGTAGTGAAATTCCATGTACCCTTAGTGGTGATAAAGGTTGTTTGTTCATCTAGCAAGATGTCTCAATCCATCCTGCTCAGGCATCACTGGCTTCCAGAGGAGACACACAAACTGTGGTTGCTTTTCCAGGCCAGGCCACATGTGTTTACTATGTTAAACTCACTTGAATAAAATTTCAAATTGGGATCTTTAAAGCACAGCTGTTGGATCACCTCCATCCGAGCCACATACTGTGTAAAATAAGTGGACATCACTTACCAAAACACCAACTAACAATGTGTTACACGCCACCAAGTATGCTAACATACTTTAGCTTAGTATGTAGCTAAGTTATGCTAACATGCCAGTAGTAAAGTTCCTGTACATTTGAGTAATAAAGTCCTTTGACAGTCTTGTTAGGCTACAGAAGAGTGGACAGAACTGCCGTCACGTCACCCCTTGGTTTCTGAACAGAACAACCCAAACAGCCAGGAGTTTGGGTTTCAGCCGCTTTTTGGAGCCAGAAGTGACCACATTTAGACAAAAGAGCAGTGTTGCGTGAACATGAGTGGTGATGGGTGAGCTGATGCTAAACATTAGCTTACTGACATGGTAAAAAAAGTAAACTTGATCAAACATTTCCATAACAAAGTCATTTGGCGATATTGTTGGTGTAACGTTTTCACTACAATAACAGTTGAACTGGGTTCTGGTCAAACTGCTACTTCTGGGGTCAAAGATAAACCTTTAAGCTTTAAACTTCCAAAGAATTCAAGACCAAACCCAAAGGGAAGAAGGAGTGATATCCTCTCAGTTAATTTCAGGCTAAGGTTAGTTTTACAAGAGGCAAAGTTGGATGGACGTGGTGATATACATTTTCTTTAAAACATACTTTTAAAAGGGGAAACCAATCACATATATAGCATAGAGTGAGCTCTCTTTAGCCTCACATGGACTTGGTACCCCCTGTGGAGTCATAGCTCTGATCAGCTGACCCACAAATGACCCTGAAGAATTTAAGACAACCATGCAGGATGAGCAGCTTTATAGTCCAAAAAAAGATAAAAAGATAGTCTGTAACATGGTTTAGATGCAAGCATTTAATCCACGATGATTTTTAAAGATTTATCTGCCTATTTTTGTCTCAAATGTAAACGTATTGTATAATTTACTTTGTGGAATAAATCAAAAAGTCACACAAATTTCTAAGATCAATTTCACCAAAGCTGTCAGATGTCTTCAGTCATGTAATGCGGCTGGATAACAGTGACCTCAAACAGTTGTTTCGCTCCTCTCTTTGCGTCCTACCTCCTCCATGTGTTGCCTCCTCCATGCATAACCCCCACATAGTGTTAATTACTTTAGTGTTGCTCCAGAATAAACTAGTGAACGATAAGGGCTGGAAACTGCTGACACAGGCTGATATGGTTAATAGTTAGCTTTGAGACCAGAATCATCCCGGCCTCATTATCATTTCTCTCCAGTTTCCCTCAAAAGCCCAGATTTCATGAGAGCATTTCCTAAATTAAATATTAGTTCATAACAGTTGAGCAAGCAGAGGAGATGATGTGTGTCACTTAGGACCAGCAGGGGCAGAAGTAACACTAAGTTCAACTGTTCAGTTAATAAGTCTGTGACATTTGACAGTTTCAATTTTGCCCTTTACTGGTAATAATTATCATTGATAGCCTACTCTTTGTCTTTCCTGCAACAGAAACAAAATTCAGTTAGTATTTCTCATCAACAAGATTCATCTCATGTCTTCACTGAGAATATATGACTGTTTCTAATCTATCAAAACTAATTCAAGCCCAATCAAATCATGTCCAGGATGTGGTGATGCATCTGCAGCGATGGAATAATAAGGTTTCAACAACTGAAAAACACATGAATCATCCACTATTCTCATTACCGAGGGCTGCGTCGCTGAGTTGTGCCTTTGTCTCCTTCTCACTGAACAGTCAGGGTGTCCCAGTCTGCTGAGAGCATCAGTGATCCCACCTCATGGACTCATACGTGGTACTGGGTTTAAATGCTACACGCGTCCAAAAACACTGGCAGATATTTGACGTAAGTGTTTGATGAGGTTAGTCACTAAATCCTGAAAGCTGCTTTTAGCATATTTTATATTAATGGATCAAATCACAGTGTACAATTTGAAGGCTATTCAAATGTTCAATATGTAAGAGTTGCACAGCAATATGTAAAACATGCATGTTAGTACTGCATAATACAGATGGGAAAAGTGAGGAGTGAATCAGGGATGATTTTTTAAAAGCAACATTAACATCCATCAATAGGAATAAATTCAACTTTATCTTTAGATTACCATTAAAGTATAAGACTTTGTATGAGATTTTTTTTTTTTATCACAGGTGGGTTAACCATATATACTGTATATATGTATATGTTGGTACACATTTACAGTAAAGTCTTAAAGGTCTCAAAGGTTCAAGATTCACACATGCTCATGTGCTTATGTGCAGAGTGTTGGAGTCTATGCTGCGCTGACAGCCGGTCATTTGTTGCCATTGCAAAGTGTTGCCACTGTAAACAAGAAGAAGAGATGCATTGAAGAACTCCGTTGCGAGCAGGATTTTTCCAGGAGAAAGCGACTCATGTCCTCTAGAAATGGACTTCAACATCAACGTAATGTAATGTCAACAAATGACCCAACACAAACTTTACATAAGCTCACTAGCAGGCGCAAGTCTGAGCTAACGGTGGCTAGTGTTGCTGTAGAGGAACAGAATAGAGGCACTTAAGAACTCAGAAACAAACATAAGGAACCCTTGTCGTAGAAAAACCAATGCAAGTCCTCTACATAGAAATCAGTGAACAAATTCAGATACACTTTATTAATCCCCAGTGGGATATTCAGGAGGCTGTTATCATGGATGACCAACCAAAACAGACTCCAACACAAACTTCATGTAGGCACATGAGCACCTGTGAAACTTGTATGCTGAACCTTTAAAGGATCCTTGAAAAATGACATTATAAACATACTATAGGTTTATTTGTTTGTAAAATGGCACACAGTGTCAGAGTCATGACTATTTAATACAGTGACAGTAAAGGTCTACATCACATTTTGAGGTAGGTTCGGATTTGGCAATATCTTGGCATTATATTTATAAATTCCTTTAGTGCATGTTAGAGCAGTCACTGTACAGTGTGGTGTGTATGTGTGTTTTCCACTATTTTCTTCAACAAACTAAAGTTACAGTTTATAGTTGCCAAAGTTTAGATGACCCATATGTCTTAGTTTGAAGTCCTAAACTTTGCTGCTGTCAGCCTTTTTAAAAAGCTAACTCTCATTCTTAAGCTCAGTATCCAGTTCTCCCTCTCTCATTAGCAGCTCTCCCTGGTGCCTGCAGAAGCTCATTATTGGTGCTCGGAGTATTGATTATGGAATTGGTTCAGCAGCACAGGCCCAGCTCAGATCCCAGGGCCTGCATTGTTTGGCTGTCCTCCTCTGTTGTCCAGCCACATGGCACACTGTCAGAAACTCTACGGCCAAATTTATAGACACAAGTCACTGGAACAGCAGAGTGAGAGAAAGTCAGAATAAATTCAAATGTGACTGCAAGCAACTTTTCCTGTCAAATTGTAGAACCCTTAAGGGGGGGTTATGCACATGGACTTCCCAAGTTCGGCATGAGTAGTTATTAGAGTGGAAGGCAACCAAAACATGATGTGCATTATTTTGAAGCTAGGTTATAGCAAGGCTGTAATTATATTTGTGGGGACACTGCCTCAATACATTGATATAAAAACCCAATTAAAAACATTGCAATGCTCCAGCAGGCAACCACTCACCGCCATTTGAAATATTCATCAGCAAATGGAATCATAACTAAAGTTAACAAATGCCAGTTCTAGTAATACTGTGGTTTATTTAGGTTGTGAATTGTTCATTGTTATTGTCGTTCTTCATACTTCTCATTCCGCTCATCTCTGTTTGCTGTTACCTGGTCAGGTTAGCGGTGCACAAGTCACTGACTATTACTGCTACAAGGTTTATATTCAGATTCAGATTCACTTTATTAATCCATATGGGAATATAAAACACAAGAACTCAATTCTCTCTGTATTTCAGGGGGTTAGGCTTGTCAGAAATAACACTGTATCATAAAGAACTTGTTTTAGTAATTAGTTAGCCTGGTCAGAATTTAGCCTTGTTAGTGTTAAGCTAACTGGCTAGCCTAGCTAGGTTACCCTTTTGATTTATTCTTCATGTATCTGTGAAGGTCCCATTGAGATACAAGACTTCCTCTACCAGGGAGTGTTGGTCAAATTGGCAGCAACAAACACTTCCACATATATAACACGCTAAATACATGGAAGCAACATAAGAAAGATGGTAAAAGAAGAATAAAAGAAAAAAAGTGGTACACAGACCAAACCAATTCATAACTCACAGCCCTCTGCAGAGGTTTATGTAAAGCAGCATCATGTTTCTTTCATGACCGTATGTAAAATACCTTTAAAGGTATTTAAAGAAGGGAGTGTTTCAAGTGAAATGATGTTTTGCTATTCATTCCATGCCCATGGTGCATAGAAAAAAAAAAGCAGTTTTACTGAGCTGTGAGTCACCCTGATCATTCAGAAGAATTCAAGCAGTCGATCTAGTGCGACAGGGTACGAGGCTATAGATATAAGTAGGTAGTTTACCTAACAAGGCCTTAGCATTAAAAAGCAACATGAGCATTTTTCTCCTCTGATTTAGAGAGGATCATCTTACAGATTTATTTGAGATACAGTGGTGAGTGCATGAAGCAGCATTTGTTGCAAAGCGTAGTGAGGCGCGATACTCAGAGTCCAGTTTCCTGAGTAAGGATGAAGCTGCATGCATGTGAATCACATCACCATAATCCAGTACAGATAAAAATTAACATTGCACACATCTCTATCTGGCCTCAAAAGGAAAATGTTTTTTTAACGATTAAAAAAAACCCAACAGTTTTGGTCTGAGTTTTTTCAATAAGTTGTCAATGTGCACTTTAAAAGCCAACTTTTCATCAAAGCCATCAAAGCCATATGCCTTAGTCCATTTTTAAATATTTTAGAATGGCAGGAAATAAGTTTTCACATTTAGATATTTTTCTGGTGGGGAGGCCGTCTGACACCCAGACCAATTTGGTCCCGCCCCCCCCAAATGTTGACTCTACAGCTACTTTCATAGGTTATAGAGCAGTAACCAACATTTACAGGACCTTGAGGTCCTTAATCTAATTTAAATTTGAGAAGTGGTGTGTGAAAGCAAAACTAAAAATAACACTTAACCTGGCACACGTCTTACACACAGTGGCTCCAGAATGACTTTTATTTACTGAGAGATGTGCAGCCATATTGCCCAGTGTGTCCAGCTAATCTTGGATTAGTCCAAAGTTGTTACTAAACCTTGACTCAGCTACTAGATAATCATTGTCTTATTTTAAAATAATGTATGAGGGGTGCCATCACTTCCATACATTATTGCATCCATATATTGCACACTGAACGCAGCCAGGGACTAGGAAATGCAGGCTGACGTAGACCAGAGACTCATCTTCCCATCTGAAATGGCAGCAACCAACCTGTGACTGGATCTGGTTCTCTGGTTCAACTCCTACCAGTGTGTCTTTGCCGTGGTGCTGACTGTCCCCTGGGAGGATGCGATCGAAGGGAAAAAGCTGCGATACGCTCATCTGGCAGCTGAAGCTGAGGGACGAGGATGGAAAGTTGAAGTTCTTCCAGTCGAGGTGGGCTGCACAGGATTTGTTGCCAGTTCCACAGCAAGGCTCCTGAGGGACATAGGATTCAGAGGACAAGCCCACAGGAAGGCAATTAAAGCCCTTGAAGATGGAGCAGTCACTGGTTGTGGCTGAAAAGAAGAGACCCCATCTGGGCTCCCAAGTGACCAGCTGGAGGCCAGCCACTAGACACGCACCCAGGTCCGATGGTGGGCCTGCCTCGACGGAGGGTGTCTTGCGATGGAACACCCAGTGATGTTGAGGTACACAACTGATGATGTGTTGTTGTGTGGGTCATGGTGGTCACCTCCGACTAACAACTGCATTCAGGTAAGTCTAACAAAGCCAGTCTAAATGTTGTGCACTCAGGTATTTTGAGCATTAGTGTAACAGCCAGTCCTTCAACTGAATCTGAACTGGTCCACATAGAGGTTACTGGTGGAAAGCGTGAGTTTCATTTCACGCACACTTCTGTGAACACAAGTTCACGTGCAACATGGTTATTTTTTCCAAGGTGCAGTTGCCCATTGCTGTCTATCAAATGTAAGAAACTAAATAGTCAACTCTCCCTTTTTTTCAAACACAATGTGACAGAACACTGTAGCACATCCACTTAACAATAGTGATATCTGTGACATCTAACTCTGAGAAGAGAGAACACAACTTTACCTGCTTGGTATTCCTGCAATTCACTCTCCTGGTGTTTTTTTTTCTCCTTTCATGACCAGGAGTTCTTCATCTTATCATTTTAGTTGTAAATATTGACACGTATTTTCATCACCATCATCATTTATTTAGGAACCTCAGAAGCACATGGAGGGAGCACTCTGTTTTCAATGACGGTGAGGTACATAGTACAATAAATGCAGACACAACTTAGAATACATGGGCTGTGTCAGTCAAAACAAAAGTTAACAATGTTAAAAGTAAGGTACAGGAACTGGCAATAGTTTTCACGTGACGTCATATTCTTATCTGAACACCTGGAGGGCAAAAAAAAAGATCCCTTCTTCCCTTAAATACCTTTAGAGGTATTTTACATACTGTTTTGAAAGAAACAAGTGGCTGCTTTACATAACGTCTGTAGAGGGGTGTGAGTTATGGATATCACTGGTAGAGTATATATCTGCCTTTCCCAAACTTAGCGTCGTAGACCTGTTTTTATTGGGTCACCAACTGTCAGAGCAAAATACATAGGAAAAGAGTGTACTCTGGATATAAATGTTGACCTTGTACAAAACGTAACAACGTGAAAGAAAAAAAAAAGAAGTAAAAGAAGAATCATCTAAAAGGCACGACAAGATGAAAGAAATTTAAAAGACATAGTTTTGTTGGGTCCTTCGTCCCTCCCGAGGAGACACAGCATTTCTATTTGGGTCTTGAGCTGAAAAAGTTTGGGAACAACTGGTCTATATGACTCTTTCTTACTTTTATTTACTTGTCTTTTATTATATTTCCTATGTATTTAGTGTGTTTTATATGTGAAATTGCCATTTTTTTTGACCAGGACTCGCTGAAAGAGAGATCATGGATCTCAGTGGGACATTCCTAGCTAAAAAAAGGATGAATAAAAATAGAGGCTCCCTTCTACTTGTCCGTCAGTTATTTTACAATGATTATTTAGCCAAAAATGCCAGATCATTGTTGCTCTATCAGACTATGAGACTGGATTTTTCTTCACTTAATTCTCAGAGGATATCCAAGCTTTTTTCTCTTCAATCTCTCTTTAATCTTGAGTTTCTTCTCGAAATATTACTCCCCCCCTTTCCTTCCTAAAGTGGCTCTAATATAGCGTCGTGCCATCCAGACACCTCAACAGTAAGCAATCATCATGACACATCTTGCCTTGAATATTCAGATTCTGCACCTATATGAATCTTTGTAAATGCACCTCTTGCAGCCAAGCAGTATATATCCTGTCCATATGAGCAGCATAAATCAGGTGAATTGAAAATGCTGAGGTGCCCTTGAAGTGGATGATGTCTGTCTACTTTACTGTTCAGAATGAGCATATGGTTTCAGATACCTCAGGGAGGATAATAACAGCATGGTGCAGGGCACTGCAGTTTGAGCAAGGGCTCCTCACGACAAGAAGCACCCTTACTCATTAATGATCATTAATTCATGTTTTCGCTGTTCAGGTCATTAAAACCAGGCCCCAAGGGAAACAGTTTTCAGAGCATTAATGCAGATGTTAAGTGAACACGAAAGAAACTCTTTATGAACAAAACCGAGGTCGCATACCAATAACAGTAGGAGTGAGGATTTGTTTACTCCAAAATACACGTTGCCTTGTATTAATATACTTTTTAAATCAAGTTTTAAAAATATAATGTCGGCCTCTTCCACAATGACAACGCCCATCGTCAATAAGGCATGAGGGCATGGTATGAAGATGATGTGAATGTGTGAACCAGATCTCCAACTGAACACCTATGGGAGACTTTGGATAGATGTGTTAGACAGCGCTCTCCACCACCATCATCATCAAAACACCAAATGAAGGAATGTCTTTTAAATAAAGGTGTTCACAGAGGGTACAAACTGTAGAATCTCTCTCTCTGTCAGGGAAATTATTAGATATATAATAATAATAATATATACGCTTGGATAATATTAAATAAAACATGAGCATATATATAATAGCTGAGTGGAAGCTCCTGTAAGGAGGAGGCCATGTTTCTGTATAATTGTGTATTTGAAAAGCAGGAACTGCCTGGCCTGTGAGGTTCACAGTTTCATTGGTAAACGCTGAGTATAATAACCTTCTACTAAGTTTTATGAAAATTGGTGCCATAGTTTTGACATAATCCTGACAGACATAACCTTTTTGGCAGATGTAATAAACAAATTCAGAGCCTGGTTTCTAAAGGTAATTTCCCAGTTTGTCACTACTGTACGGGGGTGAATTTTTATGTAACTTACCCATTTGAATTGTCTCATTCATTCATTTTCTGTAAAGGTTTAGTGTGTAATCCTCAGTGACATCTAGTGGTGAAGTTGCAGATTGCACTCACTTCAACTCCTCTATGGTGGCCCCTAAAAATGTGAAAGTCCTCCATTAAAGCTAGTGTTTGTTTGGTCTGTTCTGGGTTTTTTAGTTAAGGGGATATTAACTCTGATCCACACTCAGATATAGGTGACAGTAATGCACCTTAACACTGGATGTCAGCCGCTATAAAATGAAAAAAAAAAACAATAAGAAGAGGAAGTCCATACTGTAGAAACATGGCAGCACAACATGTGGATCCACAAACCGATGGATGGGATCATGATGGCTAAAAGTCCACTTGTTTTACACAGTCTATGCTTTTTTTCCTTCAAAGTCTGCCACCTATTTTTTTTTTTTTTCAGTTTCAATCAACGTACTCACGACGCACGAGAAGCCGAACAGCAAACCATATGGAGACATGATGTACTGAAAGTGGTGCTTTGAGACCTGCCCTTATTTTCTAGCTCCCTGACCTCAGTATTATTCATAAAGCAGCTGCGAGGGTGAACTCGCCCCCTGTGTATGTGTCATCCGAGCCTCTGTTAGTGCCCACATACCTTCAAACGATGTCCACAAATTGAATCCCAGACATCTGCAGCTTCCCTGTGATTGAGTTACTCTGTTTATTGCCTCTTATGAGTTTTCCCCTCTGCCTCCGCTGCCCCTGTCAGCATCCAGCAGGTTTAACATCGCTACTGTCAAAGGTGTGAACTGCTGTGTGTGCAAAAGTGAGAATCACCAGTGTGAAGTGTGTACAACACCTCACTACTGCTGTGTGCAGGTGATAGAATTGTTTTATGGAACAGTTTATTCCTGCTGCCTAGTTTCATTAAAATGGGTGATTTTTCAAAACAGCTTTACCTGAAGGAATCCAGCGGCCTCCTGCGAGCTAATGACACCCAACTGTTTTGACAGGGAACATCCTGTATGCTGTCACATCTGTGTTTTCTTCTTCTGGTCTCTTTCCGTGCTGTATCTTTTGTCCTTGAAAGGATTTTGCTGTTCATGTGCGTTAGCAGCAAGGTTAAGCGTGTGGCAGGCAGCGTGGCAGGAAACACATAAACACATCTGCGGGAATCGCAAACATAAGTGATGGTCACCATGGCAACAGTGGGGAATGGGTGGCAGGGTTTGGAGCCTCACAAAGTCATGGTTTACTTTGCTTTTGGCTTCACTCTGTGAATGAAAAGCATGTGTATGCGTCTGTGTACAGTCTGCACATGGGTATCAAGAGATTAATGTGGAACGACTCTGTGGAAAGACAAAGGGAACACTGCATGTGGGCAGGAATAACGTTAGATATTTTACCACTTCCTCTAATTTCCAAGCCTCCTGCAGGTACAACAGCCCACTGCTTCATTCATTTGGTGCTGTATGTGATGAAATATAAAGTCTTAAGTCCATTTTTTCTCATTTATATTGTATTTTCTTCTTCAGAGAAAACTTTTTGTCATGGGCAATGGGAAAATATTAAAGTCTGTGTAAATGTGTCGAGTAACATCACTGAGTTGTTTTTTTCATATTCAGGTTCATGATCTAAGTGGGGTAAAACATTTTTTAAACTCACTTAGATGATTAACCCGTGGCTATAAACTCAGACTCATTGAAATTGGTGGAGAAAAAGGTCGTAGTGCTTTTTATCCAGAAAAACAGGTCAGTCTTGATCGGTCCAATATGGCAGCGACGTTTACATACGTTCCAGTATTCAGTGTGGAAACCTTGTATATAAGTCTATGGTGACAGCTCCCCAAAGGTGAAGCCAAAACATCTCAATCTCCCCCCGGTGATTGGCTGCAGTATAGGTCATAAACCCCGCCCCGTCAACGCTGGGACTTGGACCAAACAAAACTTCAATGTACACGTCCAATAGTTTTTTCCCAAAGGTGATTTCTGTCTTTGTAGGTAAATTTATTCAGGCTGATTTCTGTTCAAGTTGTCATTTTCTGATCGGTTTGTTTTGTAATTAAATAATAGCTGAAAAGAATCTGTTCATTAGGAGACACATGAGTGGTTGGGCCATTTTCTAACGTTACTGTCAAATTTGAAAAGTTGCAATATGCAAACTCATACGCATCAAAAATAATTCAAATGACTGATCATCACAATAAGTGCAGGTTTTGTGTGTATTTTTTAATACATGTATGTAAGATGTCAAAATTAAAAAAAAATGACCTTTCACAATGAGAATCTTTTTTCTTTTAAAGCTTCTTCTAAGCTACATCAGTATATTTATTTTATTGCATAAAAACAAAACTCGCCATCATTATAAATATCTCGCGTCCTCAGTGAAGTCATTGTCTTGACAGCACAGATTTGACATAAATTGTAAGACTGAAACTGTCGGTGTGTTGTAACTGTGTGTCCTGTACAGTATGTGTAAAACCCAAAGGCACGTAGCCTGAGCTGACTGCAAACACAGACTGCAGTGATTGACGGTAGAAGTGCCTTAGCAGCAGGAATGTGCTAAAATACACCGCGCTGGAATCCCTGAACAGACCAACGCACTGCTGTGTGCTCTGCTCTTCACTCTGACATGAAGCTCAGTATGATCCATCTCACACAGACAGACGCATATCCTGCCTCTCGACTAAGACAGCTTCATGTGTTATTATGTTATAATGTTGCCATGGACTCAAGGATACTGCACACTATGTACTGCACAGTAGCTACAACGTATCACATTAAAAGCTGACTTCAATTCAGAACGGTCTCCAAATTTATGTCAATAAACAGAGTAGAAGCCAAAGTCAGAGCATCTCAACACGCGTCCTCGTGGTCATGTACATTACAAACAAAACTGATATTTGTAAAGACATTACTCTGTGCCGCTGCTAGTGTTTAACTTTATGTGTAATCAATACTTCTACAGATAACAAATGGATTCATTTATCCATCCATAACCTCCAGCGTCCTATTTTTACCAGGTTTGAGCTGGAGTCTAGCCTCAGCATATATTCTTTGAGAGAATGGTTTCACCTAAAACAGGCCACCTATCACACTGTCGTGCACACCTACTGGCAGTTCAAAGGCACTGCCAACTGAACTGTTGAAGATAAAAAGAGAGGCCAGAGAAAATGAGGCCAAAAATACCAAGTCCTGTCTGTTCCTGTGCTGCTGAGACTGGCCTGTTTAAAGGAAGGCTTCTGTGGACAATCACAGGACAGTTCAACCTCAATACCGTCAATAAATAGCACCTTTTTAAGTGTCTCCACGGTAAAGTGTCTCAACCAGTTGAGATGACTTACAAAGCACGTAACCCCCCAGTGGAGCCGCTCAGGTTAATAAATGTGTTATATAATGAGGCCAACGGTGGATGTTTGTAATCAAAACATCCACAGCGACGTCGTATAATATGTTATGCATGAATATACAACTGAACATGCTCAGTCAGCCATACAACTTCAAAACATGTGGGGCGACATTAAAAAATGCTCAATTTGATGCCAAAAAAGATGAAATTGAGCCTTTGAGAGCTGCTTTTTTTCTGGGTCAAGACAAAGGATACTGATTTGTCCCACAAAGGTCCAAGTGAGTGTCCCAATTCCCTGCTCCATGGCTCAGAAGCCCAGGAAATATTTTTGTTGAGAGACACAGTAGACACAAAACACAATACCTTTCAGTCTTACTTTCTAGACTCTGTTGAACTCCAGATCCTCCTGGATCTCCTCTAACCTTAAAAACATATTCTATGCACAAAAAACACGCACAAGAGGGAAATTACCTATCTGTAGTTGCATCCCTGTTGGTATGAGGCAGTGAATTCTAAAGTTAAAAGTCTCACAAAATGGTCCCAGGCCTTCTCGTAAGGTCTCCGCACTGCTATGCCTAGGGAACAGTTTCATGAGAGGGATGGGGGAGGAAGACAAAATAAATAAATGTGGTTTAAAGTTTTACAGAGATAGAGTGGGAAAACCTGCCTCACTCCCGGACCCTTTAATTAAAACAAATTGCCTGTTCTTCTCTATTGAGATTTTAGAAGCAAAAGAGCAGGACTGGTACCAACATTTATGTCACTTATGTAGAAACATCTGGGTTCACAGAGGAGTCCTGCCACGGGACATGCTTTTTTATTTCCAACGGTTTCCTACCTGTCTTCTTTCATTAGTCTGGGTCAGTGTGTTGGGTCAGCACCCATTGAGAGAAAGGCACTTTAGCAAAGCAAATGTTTTCGACTCAGCAGTAATGACGACTGCTTATGTATCCCGTGTGCGGTGCTTCATGATAATTTGTGTGGAAGCCCACGTAGCTGCTAATGCAAAAGGGTTTTAAAGGTGAATACCACCGGCAGCCATTCGAGTCCATTGAAGACGACAACTTCTCTATTGAAATATTAAGTCATTCAAGGAGTCATTCTGGTCTCATTTTGTTTATTTGGACCCTCTAATAAGTGTACTGGTGGTCCTTTTGTAAATTATTATTACGTTAATAACATTTTAGGGACAATGGTAGGCGTTGGTGTCTCCCACGTAGGCTGCAATGAACTGGTGTGACTTACGCCTCGTTCAGACTTTCAGACAAATCCGATCACGTGCAGACAGCTCTAATGCACGCTCTGAACACACTCAGGACCCGTTTCAGGATGCATTCAAATCCAATCACTTAGGATGCATTTGGAGGTGTAATTGATACATCAACATGGATATGTTAATGTGTCTTTTTTATGGTGGATTTTTTCTACTACCCCCAGAAACATTTACACGCACACACACACACGCGCAAGATTTAATTCCACATCTTTCTACAATCCAATTTAGAATCTGTTAGACTGTACTTAAGTAGATGCAACCTTTCCCTTCCTGTGTAACTTTAGTCTCCCAACCCTAGACAAATATTGAACCATTTTTATTAGTATAAATTGCAGTTATTATTTACTTTGTCTGCTTTTCATGGATAAATACAAAGGGTATTAGCACAGCATGCCTCACAGGACCAGAAAGGGAACATGTAAAAGGACCCAGTGTTAGCCTAATGTGTCTTGGTGATTTCCTTTAAGATGCACAAGTCTAAAGAGTGGGAGCGCCCTGCAGAAGCAGGACGTCTACACTCTGAAAATACCCTTTGAAATACAACTGCATGGAAAACCTCTAACGATGCAATGTGCTACAGTAAAGTATCTGGCTGTGGATCAATGCATCTTTGCTCCTCCGGGGACAACAGATGCTGGTGGAAGGATTGGCACAGAGCAAATGTAAATATTCAACTCAAAACAATACCAAATAATGCATATTTTTATTGAATATCCGATTCATAAGTGTAGGTATCCTTTATCCACCAAGCATGTTAGAAATCCTAACACAACACAGCAGCCTAAATAATTGATCAAAACACACGGCATCCAAGTAGTATGTGATGGGATATTGTTTAAGCACACGTTCATTATGCATCATTTAATGCATATATCAGAGATCTCTGATATATGCAAGAACAACACATGTTAAACAGTCACACAGCACAACTACTGCATTTAAACACATGCTGCACATGCAACTCAGTGTTCTTTAATACTATGTTCACATGACACATTCAGCACTACTTGTCTCGTGCTGTAATTTTGCAATTCAGTTTAAAAACGATCAAAATGAGCCATTTAAAAAGATGATAGGTGTAGCAGCAGCCAATTTAAATAACCACGCTGAAAGAAGAAACACAGATGGAGGGAAAAAAAATCTGACTTTGCAGTATAATATGCCAGAGTCACCAATGGAGGCAACAACAACAACAAAAAAAAGAAAAGAAAAAGCTGCAGCTCGGAACAAAACCTAGCTATTATATTGTTTCTAAGCCCTCTTCAATAATAGCAGGTTTAATGCAGGTGGAAATTATGGCGATTATCTCCCCCGCTGGAGTGGGAGACGCTGGCGTTTTCATGTCAAAGTCATTGTGCGAGGAGGTCAATGGGAGTCACATTGTCGATTGCAGAAAGCTTATAGCAGTATATCACGCTCTGTTATCCCCCGTCTGCCATCTCAACCCTCCATTCACTCCTTCACATCATGTTCTTCCTCCTATTTCCTCCATCTCTCTGCATTTCCCTCCGTAAACTTATCTAACAACAATAGCAAATCAGTGTGATGTGTGATGCAGGTGCACTGACAGAGGAGTGTAGTGGGAACATGTTCTGTGGCACCACACATTACAGGACAGGTTGCTTTTTCAGTGGAATATGCACTATATGGCTAAAAGTATGTGGATAATTTAATATATTTTGTTGTGGAGCACCTTTATTAAAGGTTCTGTATGTAAGATTTGCATCTGTTTATGTGAAGTTTCTATTGGAATCTGTGTTATCCTGGGAGCTGGTCATCTGTCAACATTGACTGCCTATATATTTCTAAGCTAACAGTATAGTGTACACTGTTGCAGCAGTAGAGGATCAGAGGACAGTAGAATTTTTGCGGAAAACTCAGAAATCAGTATATTGTGGCTGTTGTCATGGATGTAGGCTAATGAACCCTTTGTTACATTAGTTCTGGAGTTAGCTAACATCAACAAACCACCAGCACTCCAACACACACTTCACGTAAGCATGAGCATGGGAGAGTTTTCCATAGCGCACCTTAAAAAAATGTTAACCCTACAGCACACAATGAACCGTCTTTGGTGAAACTGAAAAGAGCTAAGCCAATGCTCCGGCTAACATACTGAAAACACTGACCACACCGCTAACTAACACTGTTATGTTAAATGCCACCAAGTAATTTCAGCTACTAGGTGTTAAAATACAGTTGTGTCTGATAATAATAATGCCTTAGACTAATGGATAAACAAACATATTAGCACTAGGTGGCCTAGCAGGCTAGCTGACAGACCATATAATCCAATACCAAAGTAACGCTATTAACTAACAGCACGGGTGTTGTACCAGTAAACTTCATGAGACATTTGCTTAATAGAATCTTTGACTGTCTTGTTAGTGTAACTTCTTAACCACAACTACAGTAGAACTGTATGTTAGATAAATAAAAAATACATTTGATTCAATTACAGAAGCTCACTGTCAAAATGGCTACTTCTTAATTCCATCCATACATGTTAGAGTCTAAATTTGACCGAGAAAATAAGAATGTAAATAACTCCAGCAACAAACATTAGAGAAGGAAATTTCAGTTTAATGAATATTATTTGCTTGTCGTGTGACATAATGGTAGGTTTAACCTTTTGATCATACACTGTATTGCTGTTGTCACCAGGGATACTCTAGGCTATAAGCTGGAAATGTACTTTCAACTAAGGTTGACCATATATATATACCGTATATTTAGCACACGTGCTGTGCCTGGAACAGTTTATGGAGATGCTGATGCTGGCACGTTAGGAAAGCAGAAAACTCATTGCAAATGAAGCACAGGGATTACACACTGTGTGGTTTGACCATTCAATTTCATACCAGTACAGGCTACTGTATTACAGAAAAAAAGTGACTTTGTACATATTATGTCATTCATTGCACAAGATCAGTGGCTAACATCACTAAGCGTAGGTTTATGCTTTTATAACTGTTACATATGTTCTGTCAGACCTTGTAAAAAAAAATCAAGAGTTCATAGTTTCATCAAATGGCCACTGATGCTGTTACTTAGTCGATCTAGAACATCTTCAGCAGTCATATTTGGTGTTAAGTTTGCAAATCCACATACCTTTGGTTAGTATCATCATTGGGCTGCATGACGTTCAACTTAGAAAAACACGAGAACACTTACGAACGGTAGAATCAGCCTTTAAAATCTTCCTCATGTCAGTTTAATGTAATTTTAATAATAATACAATTTTAACAATATTGTACAATTATCCATATCATATCCAAGTTTGAGTTCTAGCAGTGTGGAATCTTAACAATGTCCATCATGTCACTACTCAAATGTGTGTGTTTTTTTTAAAAAATATTAACACATATAAGAGACTACAGAAACCATTTCCTGGAATCGGATTAATGTAATCCCATTGCATGTAATCCACCACTTTCCAAACCTGTGAAGCCACTATGACAAGCAATATGAGATTATAATATTAATCTCAGTTCTGAATTTGGACAGTTCACTTGTCTGTTGCTCATGGTGAATACAACTATGATACACAGTGTTTCTGTTAAGTGAAAAGCTCATAACACTAGATTTAGTGTTATAACTGCAGTTTAAGGGGTTCAGGCTCCACTATGGGTTGACATTAAGGCAGAATTTCTGTACATTCTAAAAAGTGATATTTGATGCAAGACCTTCTGCTAAAGAGTCGATATGTTCGAAAGAGATTCACTATCCTACAGGGAGATCTATGGATTAAATTGCAGCTTTGAATCCCCACACAAGAACACTTCAAACATTACCGCAGTCTACAGAGTAAAAAATGTGTTTTGAATATGAATTCATCATCTAAATCTCCACAGGCCTGAGCCCACTGTGGTCTTCATTGAGATTTTCCTTGCATCAGGCATGGCAGGGCAGCTTGTCAGCTTGGAGGCTGCTGAGGACCTTGTTTCGGAGCTCAGGAGGACTCACACACTTCAGGGCGTCCCGGGGCGACAGGGTGGCCTTGGTCTGTCCAAACCACTGCACCAAGGAGCCGATGTTACAGTCACAGTGCCAGGGGTTGTTATGGAGGTGCAGCTTTGTCAGGTCTGAGTGGGGTCACAAAAGAAAGATAATCAGAGTGTTTCCATTAATAAACAACACAGTTATGTGTATCTTTACAACTGTCAGCTATTCCTTTGTTCCTTTGAAACTGGGACAGTGAGAAGGCAGCCTGGTGGTAGTCTTACCAGGCATATGGACGAACATGTTTCCATCTACTGTCTTCAGGCGGTTTCCACTGAGAGCCAGCTGAGAAAGCTTGGGCATGTTCTGGAACACATCAGGTGGCAGGACCTCTAGCTCATTGTTCCTCAGGTAGAGTTCCTGGTTTCAATATTCAGCACATTTTCCTTTTGAGTCATTTAAAGCAGCTTTTGTGTAAGCACAAACTTATGTACAATACAGTCTGTGTAAGTTAAGTTAAAGGTTCAGTATGTAAGATTTACAGGAATCTAATGGCAGAAATGGAATGTTATATTCATATGTTCATATTCCTATATTCATTAGTGAATAATCACCTGAAAATAAGAATCGTTGTGTTTTCTTTACCTTAGAATTTGCCATTTATATTTACAGATTGAGCAGGACACCTCCATGGAGTCCATAGCGGGTGGCATTTAGTGTTAAGGTACATTATCGTCACCTACTACATGTGGACCAGAGATAATATCCCCTTAACTAACTCAGAGAAACCTCGGTCTGGCTCTAACGAGGACCTTTTGCATTTTTTGTTGCCACTGTAGAGGAGGGTGAGGCGAGGTGTATTTAGTTTTGCTGCAAGCTGCAACTTCATCACTAGGTGCCACTAAAGATTACACGCTATACCTTTAATAAGGAATTACACTGGGTCAAAGGAATAATTTACTAATAATAATAATCCAGCAGCAAAGACTTGCACACCACAAAACCATTTTAGGATGTTTCAGGTTAAAGTTGCTGCATTGTGAACTGGCTGTCTCAGCTCAACTGAAGCCTGCTGACGTACTCACCTGCAACTCTGCTTGTTAAATTGCCAGAGGCTGGTTTTAGAACATAGTGCTACATAATATTTTTCTCAGTATCTATGGGCTGTACCTCTCCTGTCGCCAAGAAGCGCAGCATTATTATCAGCCATTCTCCTGGTGAAATCCTGTCTCAGTAGTTAGTGTTTTCTCTGCTTATGCAGTTGCAGCAAGTAATTCACTACCGCTACTTTGATCCATACTTTAAGATGCTACAAATTATATCCAGATACACAAAGGCCTGAAAAGCTGACAGAACAAAAGTACAGAGAGTCGTTTGCTACAGAAACGATAAACAATATCATCTAGACGCATCGCTATGAACTGGCAGGTTTTCAGATCATTGCAGACGGTCACTTTGCAAATAGTTGCAAAAAGTTTTCAGCTTGCCTCATTGTAAATACTTGGTCTGAATACTGACACCATACTGTATTATAAAGTGTATATGGCAACTGTGCTAGCATACAGTTGACTGCATTTCAGAACAAGTGGGAAACTGATCGAGGTACCAGTTCGAGCCACTGGTCACTGGTTAGACACTGTTATCCACTGTTAGCCATACCAATTCATAACAACACATTATGCGGCTATGTGGCTGTTAAAACAAACTTTCACTACTGTTGATGCATGGGGCAGCATCTTGAATTTTGAAGTCAGGATTGAGTTGAATTTGAACTTCAGGGGAAGATCCAGTTGGAATTTTCAACTGGAAACCTGGAAATTCTGGCACAAGAAAATAAAAAAAGTCTTTTTACCTGCAGGTTGCTCAGGCCCTCCAAACTCGATGGGCTCAGTGTGGACAGAAGGTTATTGTCTAGAACCAGCATCTCCAGAGATCGCATTGGCCTGAATGCTCCAGCAGGAACAGTCTTCAGACTAGGTTTGGAAGACGCCAGAATTCATTGATCATCTTAAATGTACTCTACATATAATATGCCAAATGTACTGTCACTTTACATAGTCTTTACTACAATGTTGAACGCACTTCAGACCAAAGATTTGCAATGAGATGAAACAGTTTTACCACGTTTCAGGTAAAGGTTGCAGCAGTGTGATCTGACCCATCTTCAATCGACTCAAACTAGCTGATGGCGTCGCTAGCGATTCATCTTGTCAAATCCCCAGAGGCAGGTTTTACAATGTAGTGTGGGTTTTTCTCAATATTAATGGGCTGTAGCTTACCTGTTAGCATGAAGCACAGCATTATTCTCAGCTATTTCCCCAGTAAATCCTGCCTCGATAGTCTGTGTTTTCTCTCATTAGAGGTGACATCAAGTCCTCTAAACAACAGAACTGCTCTGGGAATAGATGACAAAATTCTGGACCCTCTTGTTTTTTGTATGTTTTTACTGGTTCAATAAATACTAGAAGTGCAGCTGTAGTAAGTAACTCACTATCAGTCCTCTGCTGCAAAAAAGCATGAAAAGCCAGCAGTCAGAACAGAAGGACAGAGTTGTTACTACAGAAATGTTATGCCGTCTTGTTGCATTGGACTGAACTGGCAGGGTTTCAGAATGTCACAGACAGGAGTTTTGCCAATAGTTTAAAGTTGCAGTTCATTTAGTTGCGAATATTTGGTCTGAACTGGGCTTCAGAATGGGAAGGTGAACAAAAGAATAACTTTTAAACATAAGCCAAAGAAAGTGTAATGTGACCTGTTATTGTCTAAATTGAGGAACAGGAGCTGTCTGAGACCCATGAAGGACTTTGGAGAGACCTTGTGGATACGATTCAGAGAAAGGTCTAAAACTTTGAGGGCGATGAGAGGTTTGAAAGTGTTAGGTGGGATTGTTGTCAGTGCGTTGAGAGGAAGGTCCAGTTCTGACAGGTTCCTCAAGCCTGCAAACATCTCTGATTTGAGGGTGCCAATCTGGTTTTGTCCCAGCATAAGGAAGCGAAGGTTCAGGAGGTCCTACAACAAATCTGGCCGTCAGGTTACTACTGCATTCACATACAACTGTGCATGTACTGTAATCTCTTCTAGCTAATTATGATCCTAAACATCTTTACCTGGAATCCTCTCGGTGGAAGGGTGATGATGTGGTTACCGTAGAGATTCAGCAGCATCAGCTGCTTTGCACCAAAGAAAGCCTGGGGGTGGATGGACTTGATGGCATTACGTTCCAAGTTGATACTCTCAATTTTGGGAACTCCTTTTAAAGCCACTGCCTTGAGGTCTGTGATGCCATTCTCACCTTGCAACAGTAAACAAGCTGGTTACTGTTGTACACAGTGACAATTTTTAAAACAAAATTAACATTATATCAAGAAAGAAAAACACAGAACTTGGCCATGCTCACCTAGTTTGAGGATCCAGGCATCAGGAGGCAGGTTGGAGGGAAAGGCACTAAGCCCTTTCTTATGACAGTTGACCTCTGACTTATGTGGGGCAGACTTCCTGGAGCATTTGCATGCACCAGGACAGCCTTCCACAGCCTGTACCACCCAAAGCACCACCAGCATCAAACACACTAAGTACTGCATCTCTCCTGCAGAGTGTAGGGTGTAGAGAAAGACAGCATGGCATACATAGTTACACATGGATATAACTGGATTAAAGCGTAGACTATATAAAAGAAATGGACAGCACTGCCTTGACATCATCCATTTTGAAGCCTCAATTTTGACATTTGGCTATCACCATCTTGGTCCTGCGGAGCCAGAAGTGACGATATTTAGACAAAAGGGTGGGGAAGAGTGATGGGTGATGGCTGAGCTAATGGTATGCTAACTTACTGACATAATAAAATGGTAAACTTCATAAAAAATGTGTGAAAAATTATCATTTGATGGTCTTAGTTAGTGTAACTCCTTAACTACAGCTACAGTAGAGCTGCATGTCAGGAACAAAAAAATTTTTTATTCAATAAGCAGAAGCTGAACAGAAGAAGTTCTATTCAGTAAAGTGTGACTCAGCAAATGAGTGAGCTTTCAATCACATGTCAATCATAGCACAAACAGCGGACATCAAAGCCTTCTATTAGCCCTAAAATCTTATTAACAAAGCAGTAATTTACAAAAGGATCACCAATACACTAATTAGAGGGTCTAACTAATGGGTCTCTTGGAAAAAATGATTGAGTATTTTTAGAGTTTTAAAATTGACACTTTTTGAATGGGAGTCAATTGCAGCCAGGCTTTTTTGGAGCCACCATCTAGTGGCCGTCACTGTTATTACACGTTAGATATTTGAATTACTTGAATGAAGCAGAGTGCATAAGCTGTCAAAATCCATTCACCAGAGTAAAATGTTGCCATTGTATCTTTCTGCAAACCACAGAAACATATGATCATTCGTGTCATATTAACAACAGACATGTAAATTGTTTACAGACAACATATTTTGTTTGCTTTCCATCAAAAGAACTGCAATATCAGGGAGTAAAACAACAGCATTGTGTCTGAGTACTGAAAGCACTTGGTTTAAATAGGTATTAGTAGTTACATTTGGTTTAAATATGAATAAATATTAATAATTTTTGGTTTAAATATTAATAAATATTTAAACCAAACCACAATCTTTTCCATACCCTAACCAAATCACTTATATGGCTTAAACCTAAAAACCTGTGGGAGCCAGGATGTCAATTCTGTATCTGGATGCAAAGTCCTGGATTTTGTCTGTCTGCCATCCACCATAACTCCCTTCTGAGGACTGAAGAAAGCTTAAATGACAAATTATGCTGAGGCCAGTTGGTCAAGGTGGAGCTAAAAACTGATTACTGGGTCATTTGTCTACAACAGTGCATCGTATATGATGAAGAGGTTTATATTTTGTATGTAAAATTAACAGGTAACTAAAGCTGTTTAGCACAAAGGCACTGCACTTAAAATTTATTTTTGTGTCATTTTCCACCACTAAAGCAGAACTTGAAGGAGTTCATTTGATAAAAGTACCTCACCATCATCAGTGCACATTCAACAAAATCACCCCCTATGAGGATGGTCATGTATGACTGAAATTGTTCAGAAAAGTTGTATTTTTAAAGTAACTACATTTGTCGAATACTTGGGTGTGAAAAATCTGAACTTTATGTCCCAGTTATCCCAGTCCCTAAACTGGATGAGAGCTGTTTAAAGCCCACCGTGTGCAAAGACAATCCTTTGAAACATCAAAAAGAAAGCAGACCAACAAACCAACCAAGCACCCAGGCAGTGTGGTGACACTTTAAAACAAAGAGCGACTTCTCATCAACAAGGCAGATTAAAAACATTAATACTTGATTGCTGTTTCAAATAACTGAACTGACTGTGGTGCGTTTGATTTCTAACACTAGACTTTAAAGCTAATTCAAATTGGAGATATCAGAAAGTAAAAGCTCATTTGAAGGGAGGCAAAAGTTTTCCTCCTGCTGGGTGCTGCTTACCTGAACAGGCTGTCATCACACTTTAAAAACACCGCTTGATTATCCAGATGTGCGTCCACTTTGTCTTCGCCTCTTAGATTTTAAAAGCATCCGTTACACTGCTCCGTAAGTACCAGCTGCCATTCACAGAGAATTAGCGCTGCTCTCCTTGGCCTCACTTTCATGAGGTTTAACAAATATCCCAGTTTTAGCACCGTGAATACTCAGCTCTCTGTATTCTGAAGCAGACAGATGTAGCATATGAAGCACTGTCTCAAACCTAACATAAAAGCAGCTATAAAATGCCACTGTGGCGCTGTGATAAGTCAGAGTCAGCCTCAGCAGACAGTGAAAGCAGGGTGTGAAACTCAAGAGCCACAAGTTCTGTAATGTCACAGATCCCAGAGAAATGTGGCATCCACAGATTATGGCACCGATCCACAATGCACTGGCAGGTCCACTCAGCGAGTGTATGTGTGTGCAATATGTTTGTAAAGTGTGTAAATGTGTGTGGGTTGTCAGGTGAGTGTTGCCAAGAACCAACTTCAGGCATTGGTGAGAACATTAAAACTTAGAGTTTTTTGCAAGTGGTGATTCATCAAAACATCTTGGAAAGTGATGCAGTGGCCATATGATGAACTAGTGTAAATACATCAATTTGTGAAAGTGTGTATTCAAACTAGGTAATCTGTCGGTTCAGTTGGACTCGAACGTGGAGCAATCCATGAAGCCTACAGTGTTGGAAGTAATGTGTTAAGTCCACTAATTGTAGCTGTAACTATGTATCTAATTGCATTTTGAAATTATTAACACAATTAGAATTCATAAGTTTAAAAATGGGCTTGTTACATGTTGAAAATAGTAGGCTAATAGTGGTCTTGAGTAAAAATAGCAGGCTAATGCACACTGCAGAGGAAAGCAGACCTGCTTTCTTGTTTGTTACCTGAACTTATGGTGGTGTGAGGGAATCAAGAATCAATGAGACTTGGCTGACAGTTCAGGCAATGTGAGCTTTTTGAGCAGGAAATATGGAGATAATAAAACAACACGCTCCTACTAGGCTAATCATTTAGAAGCAATTAGCTTAGTGCAGCTCCACTGACTGAGATCTGAGGAGGAACCACTTCATCCAGACAGACATGACTGCATTTTAACCCAAAGAATTCATCTGACAGTCTGTAAGGACAACTGAACACAGTGATTACAAGTATGTTGTTGAAACCATGTGTGCTCAACATTGAGTCTGTTGCCTTTAGAAGGCTAAAGGCAGTACACCAGATAGATAGATAGGCTTTCAGCATTTTCTATTGTTGCTTGACAGACCTCCCGTGCCTCATTACGGCCACTAATGTACAATTGGACGTGGCCAATGGCCATTCTTGGGAGGGCTTAACGAACGGTCAAATGTCATGAGGTATAATAACAGGAATGTTCATCTGATTCCTGAGGGAGAAATGTGAATAATATCTCGTGACATGTCTGGACGGGACCTTTAAAATTCCAAGTGTAAAGAGTTTTTAGAGATCAGAGGAGGCAGTGTAGACTTCTTGCCTTCACATGTTGTTAACTGCTATTATAACAGTTAGAGATTGATATCACAGTAAAGATAAAAATTAAATGCCCTTTTCCATTATGTCAACATAGGGCTCATACCAACATGTTCAGCTGGGCTTTGTTTTCAAGGCGACACCAAAAACTAATTAAAAAGTTCCATTCATCACCATGTAAATGAGTAACAAGATCGCAAAATAATGAAGTACTGTGTGAGTAATGAGAAAGGTAATTGAAATATTTTAATAACTGTAGCCACAAGGGTCTTTTCTGCTTTTCATCACAATTAAAAGACGTAATGCTGCCATGGGTCACAAATCATATGCAAATATTCAATAATGAAGTGATAGGCATTCAAGGCAGGTTTTCCAATAACAAGGACATTCATTCTGTGACACTTAGAGATGCGATATGTCTGGAGTTGACATTTGCAGTGTCAACATCACTACAAGTCTGAACATTTATAGATATGCAGTACATAGAGTCTAATCACTCAAAGAGTTTGAATTTCTTAGATTTCATCAGGCTGCAGTATTAAAGGTCAAAGGTTGGATTCAAGGTTCAAGGTGTCTTTATTACCTTATTATCCTTAGTTATATTCATGAATAGACAGAAACTGCTGAAAGATAAACATCAGCGTGGCAACAAGTGACTACCAAAATATCATCTGCTAAGGTATGCACCAAGAACCCGTTCACTGAATTTGTAATGAAAAACTAAAACAATCAATAGATGGAGTACAATCATTACTCTACAGAAACAGCAGCACTGGCTTTTGTTTGCAACCACTGGCTTTGAAGCACAGGTAACTTATTTGAATCCTCTTAAATACACTATATTTACTCACAGATTGTTCTGCGACAGCCTGAAATATCTGCTGTCTTTGGTTGAGACGTTCCGCTTTCCTCATCAGTTGTTTTTATAGTTTATAGAAATAGCTAAGAATTAGTTAAAAGAAGCTGAAAGTAGCACTAACAAGTGTTTAACTTTACAGGGAGTCATTCAAAACAAGACCAGGTTTTGCTTAATACCAGTTGGTAACAGTTTATATTAAGGTCCTTGCAATAAGCATTAGTCAGTAGGTAATGAGGCCCTTATAAGACATTATAAGATGCTTATTAACAATACTATGCATTAATAACACTATATAAGATGTATTAACCTTCACAAGGCATTGTTTTTGCTTTCGATCCAGTAACTGCAAAAAACATAGTTAACTGTTGATAAATGCGTAATAAATGATTTATTTTACCTTAATAAATCACTGTTTGCACTTTAGATCTGGTTGCTGCAAAAAGCATAGTTAACAGTTATTAAGTGCACAGGTAGCTACTCGTAAATGCATAATAGAGTATATAGAAATCTTATAAGGCGATACAAATGCTTAGTAATGGTTTAACAGTGGTAAATAGATAAGTTAGTTAAACTCAAATATATTTGTAATCCTATCATAAACAATTACAAACAACTCAAGGCTTTTACCAACATTCTTGAGCTGTCTATAAATATAAGTAATAAGTAATAAATAATAAGTCTTAATAATCTTATTCGGACATATAATGTTAATAAGCATCTTATACAGTCTTATAAGGGCTTTATTACCTATTAGCAAACACTTATTACAAAGATCTTAATACAAAACTTCTCCTGCTTCTTTCATGTCTCCCAAGTATAAATGCATTTTCTTGCAGTCTGCAAATTTTTTAAAGGCACTGCTCTAAGGAAGAGTCAATCTAATAGCTCACATTCATCTTAAACAGACTGAGAAGAACTTTTATGAACCAGAATTTGTAAAAGCTTTAAATATGACATGTACGAATATAGTAATTTGGACTCATTTTAGGTGGCTATAAAACAGATATATCATAAAGCTCATATAGTTCGTTTGGTAAAGTAGTTTTAATGTGTTCTCACCAGCAGTTAGTTACGCAATTCTTTCCACAGTCATGTAGATTGTGGCAGGCGTTGCATGTGGAAGTGGGTCAGGACAGTAATTCCTTATGAGAGGAGAGAGCAAGGGAACTGCCAAACATGTCACTCTCTGTTACACAGCAAAGAAAAGACTGAGGATTCCGAGGATGGGGAGAAGGAGGGGAGGAGGCAGAATCGGAGAGTCTCTGACACAGAAAAGGAGGAAAGGGAAAGACACAAACAGAAGGCAAGGGAGAAGAAACTGGGGGGGGAAACAATGATGGAGATGAAGGGTGGAGATTTAGAGGCAGGAGAGCAGTTCAGAGAGGGAGTGGGAGGAGAACGAAAGGATCAGAGTCAAAGGAGAAATAGAGATAGGATAGATAGAATAGACTGCATGAGAGGGAAATGAGAGGAGAGTGTAAGAATAAACAGTGGTGAAGGAGAGAACGGGCCAAAACTGAGCTGTGCAGCACGACGCCGGGATTAATCGAGACATGTGCTGGGGAAAAGAGGCGACAGATAGACAGCTGTGCTGACTGGACTGATTCTTTTTTCAGAAGAAGAGAAAGATGAAAGACCCTTTTTCAAACCTGGCCAGCGCGCGCACACACACACACACACACACACACACACACACACACACACACACACACACACACACACACACACACACACACACACAGTAGGTAAGCCATCTGGAAGAATGTCATTAGCCAGCCTTCACAGAGATAGGGAGAGAGACAGAAAGCAGATAGCAGGAGAGAGACAGAGGTGAGATGGAGAGAGCTTCAGTGTGAAACATAGGGGCAAAAAAGGCAGCTTCTACAGCAAAATACAGATGGAAAAGTGAGAGGAGGGAATCGGGGAGGATTTTTCAAAGGCAACGTCAACATCAAGCAGTAGAAATGAATTCAACTTTACCTTTGAGTTCATTGGGCTATTAGGCTAGTGATATTTTGTATTTCGACAGCTTTATCGCAGGTGGGTTAACTATCTGCATATGATAGCCCGTGTATAAGAAGTGGACAGAGGTTTTTGAACTGCAGTTTTCCAGCCAGCCGTGTTGGCTTTACCATATTTGGACAAAAGGAGCAAACTGTCTGTTGGGCAAAAAAAACAGGTTTTATTCTATAAACAGAAGCTGCGAATGTCCGCTGTCATATATACCTGTCAATCAAAGCCCAGCACGGCAGACAGTGAAGTCTTCCTGTTCGCCCTGAAATCGTATTAATGGAGCGATCCTTTACAGCTGGACCGGATCACTTATTAGAGGGTCCACATAGAACCAATGAGACCAGAATAACACCTGGAAAAAATTATTCATCTTGTATTTTTAGAGTTCCTTGCCCCTTGATAAAAATATAAAGTAGAGCACATTTTAAATAAAGTCTATGTTAAATATATTTGTGCGTGCTTGCCATAGACTGTAAAAAGAAGTGGATGGAGCAAACATGACATTGGTTTTTGGACTACCGTTTTGAAAACCAAGATGTATTTTGGCTGTTGCCATCTTGTCTTTCTGGAGCCAGAAGCGACCATATCTGGGCAAAACGGTGGAGCTGTTGAAGTGTGAAGGGTGATGGGTGAGCCAATTCTAAATGCTAAATGCAGTTGTTTGTTGATGTAAGGTAACTCCATTTCTAAGCTAATGGTAGCTGGTGCTGCACACTGTTGCTGCTGTAGAAGAGCAGAAGAGAGACACTGAAGAACTCAGAAGCAAACATTAGGATTTTTGTAGAAAAAACAGACTTCTAGAGTAGAAATGAGCACACGGGGCGTTATAATGGATATAGCACATTGTCAACTTAAACACATGTAAAAACAAAGCTAAAATGTCCTATTTTGGTTTCATCACTAAATCCCTGGTAAATATCAAACTGTAAAAAAGTGGCAGAAAAGAAAAGGAAAGAGGAAGAGGAAGAGACGAGGGATGGTAATGACTATTAAAAAGAGAGAAGCAGCGAGAGAGTAGCAGAGATGAGCAAACAGAGCTGATGATGACTGGCTGATAAATGCCTCCGTCTCTCCACACAGACATCTGAAGCTGTTTACAGCCTCTCTACCCACAGCAGATGGCCATTCATTTTGTATGGCAAGCTTTCAATCGAAGCGTTTGTTAACAATGGCCCAGTGCCATCAGATCAAAGCTAATAGTGATCAGATGGCATTTTTATGGAGGAGCCCGTCATTTGCGGTGTCTCCCAAAAGCTCGACTGTCAATAAACGACTGCTGTAGGAGGGATGGATGCACCAAGTGCTTATTGATGAAAAGACTTGAGTTTACATGGAGTCAATAGACTGAAATGGTGACAGTAGGTAATTGCCCTCTGGTGTACTGGAGTATACTCGCCAGCATCAAAGAGGAACAGCGTTTATTTTATCAATTCAAAAGTTAGTGCTTAGGTTAATGACAATCCAGGCAGAGCTTGGGAAATTATTATATATATTACAAAGCCGGAATAATTGGAAGGACACTTGATTATATGGAATGAAAGTCAGAAGATAGATTGAGTATATGCAATGAAAGATAATGGAATGAAAGTCAGAATTCTAAGGCTGTTGTTGGAGGCTCCAGTGAGATGGGGTTGAGGTTTCTTTCTAATGTGAAGTTCACTACATTCTGTCTTCCACAATCGAACAGTGAATACATTTCTTCATCAGCTCAACAACATTGAATACTATCGGCAGTGTTATTCACCATGGGTGTTTATCAGCATTACCTGTGAGTGAGTTATAAAAATTCAGTTGCAGAAATTCTAAGTGCAGCAACATTTGTACATAATACTATTGGGCATCGAACACTCAAGACGGTGCCTGAGCCTTGGTGCATATTTCGACTTTCATTCCATACATTCAAGTTTCATTCCATATATTCCCACTTTAATTCCATATATTCTAACTTGAAATCATATGTTCCAACTTTCATGTAACGTTGTGCGTGCAAACCGAAAATCAGCACTCCGTGGATCAGACATTTCACAAGACAGTGGTTTATCATTCCGTATTTCCCAATTTTCACTCCCTACATTCAAGTTTCATTCTATATATTCAGCTATACGTATACTTATTGTGGAGCAGCTCCATAGATTCTAAGGAAATATCAGAGGTGACTGTGAGAGCATCCAGAGGAGACATTACGACGGCAACACCTCTCGTGTAACATACTTGAAGTAGGTCAAACACTGAAACAAGCACTCAATTTGCAAGGTTTCACCTCAGCTAAGTGATGTACATTTTACATTTTACAAGTGGGCTCGGGTGACAAATGCATCAATGAGAAAAACATCTTGAAGAGTGCAATTTGTTTGTGTAGCTCAATGGCCACTCAATTCGTCACCCTCTGCCACAGCGATGGATGTCATATGACAGGAACCAAAGATAGAAGAAGAGCACGCTGGTGTCACGCAGAGCAAAAAGGAAACCCCATCCTGACGGAAACAAACGTAACATATTTCATATTCTGCACCAAAAGACCTGTCTAGTTTTACACTTACATAATAGAATATTATACTTTTTAAAACGGCAAAAGAACGAAGCTCATGTCCAGTGTTCGGGGACACCGTGGCAAGGTCAGGACTGGTGCTGAGACAGATAGGTAAAGCAGCAGAAGGGCTCAGATGTCGTGTCTTTTTTTTCATTGCAGCTAAAACACATCATACAAACAAGTGCACACATGCATACCTAGATTTAAAGCTTCAGTGCGTAATATTTAGTGACATCTAGCGGTGAAGTTCCAGATTGCAACCAACTGAATACTCCTCATTTCACCCTTACGGAGGCAGGAGAAAAAATGCGAAAGGCCCTCGGAGTTTGTTTGGTCTGCTCTGTTTTTTTGGTGTTTTTTTAATTTTATTTAAGGTGATATTAACGCTGGTCCACATGCAAATGTAGTAGGTGACGTAATAAAGTCCATTTTAAGCTACTGAAGAAATGTGGCGGACTCTGTGAAAGGAAGTCCAGTCCTCTGTAGATATAACTGACTCATTCTAAGGTCACAAACACACAGCGGCTCTTATATTTCCGGGTATTGTATTCCATTTCAGCAATTAGATCCTCCTAAATCCCCCAAAATATTACATACTGAATCTTTAAAACACAGAAAAAATGTGCACCATGATTAACATTTAACCCATTGTTAATATAAAATATTTAAGCCGGGCTTTACTTTCAGAGTCTACAGTAGTAGCACTATTACTCTTTAGCACTCTGCAAATTGGATAAGTGTAAGTTAGTTAATAAAGTATGAGAACAACACTACTATGGCTTCCAGCTTCACTACGACTAAAAGCCATCAAGATCTCGAGCCTGCTGTGAAAAAAAGCTTCTGATGAGATGCTTTGGTTGCTAACAACAGGCCCTTCTGGATGAGTTCTCCGTCAGCCAGATGTTGACTGTAATGATGCTCAATGAAGTATGGCCAGCCAAAGCACCTATTCCCCATGCACCGGCTCAAAGCGGATGAATCAAATCAACCATTGTCTATTTAAAGGAAGACTTTGATTGTTCCCTTCAGGCTGATGGCGCATTTCACGTTAGACCCCCGTGTGCCGTCCCCTCCCAGGTTAACTGCGGGAGCACTAAGCCTGCAGGGTTTCCCTCACACCATAATGAATATGGATCATCGCCATGGTAATGAGAAACACTCTGAGCACTGCGTTTCCTATGGCTCTCTAGCATCACCTACTGATAGAAGGTATATAGTACCTCTCAAAATCTATATGGAGGTCAGTCAAAGGTTCCAAGATAAGATTTTAAGACAATTGTGTAGACCTTAAATTCTCCTTTCAACAGTCAGAATAGACATTTAAATCCAGTATTACTTTGCTAAAAGTTGGTGGCCTACTGTTAGAATTAAGAAACAAATCGTAACCATGTCTATAATAAGAGAATCTGGGAGACTTCTTAAAGGAATAAAGGAAACTTTATTTTAGTTTCTCTATTAATGTGTTTATTTAACAGCCCAATCATATTCCCTGTAAATAATGTCTCCCTAAATGTAGTTTAAAAGCCCTTGACATACTGCAAAGACGAAGAAACGCACATGTTAATCACTACCTTGCCTACCTTTGCAAATTTGCATCTTCCCTTGCTTTTTCAGTTGCCATTCATCCATGATAACAGCCTGTAGACTCATTTCTATTTAGGGGAGTCTGGCTGAATTCTCTGTGAAAATCCAAAGCTTGACTTTTTATGTTCGCTCTCAAGTGCCTCAATGTCTTTCTTCTGCTCCTCTACAGCAGCAACACTGTGCAACACTAGCTACTGTTAGCTCAGAAATGAACAAAGGACCGGCTCCCGGCGCAACACGAACTTAACGTAATAACACAGGGTCAAACAAATGATACATATTGTAGCTTTAACTTAATTCCTTTAGTTGAAAGTCCTGTCCATGTTAGTGTAATGCGTTAATGTTTGTAGTGAATTCATATCAAGATTTAGGGGGATTGAACTGCAGGAATGGAATGTAGTATCCATAATTAGTGTATAATCACCATGTTGCACCACCATGTTTCTACAATAGCTCAGAACAGACGTCCTCTTCTTCTCCTTCCTTATTTTTTGTGGTGGTTGGGACCCCGCATTTAAGGTGCATTACCGCCACATGCAGCCACCATAAGGGAGGCTGAGTCTCATTTCACCTTTACCCTTTAATAGGGAGTTACAGCAACGGCTGTTATAAAGACAGCTACGGTTTGGATATGGATCTACATTTCTGCTTTACGTACTGGACTAATACAGTGACCAGAAAAAGTAGCAGTGAGCTTTAGCAGTGTATTATGCTGGCTCTGAAAATGTTTATATACAATAATAGAAACTCCAAATGATTGAGTGTGATTTTTTTTTTGCTAGCAAAACAACTTTTAGCTACAAAAAACATAAATAGAAATTGTAAAATTATTCCAAATAATGTGTCCCTGTCCATTATAAAATATTTTATGTTGTAGGCTAATTGTTTTTTAATCAAAAAAAATTGTCTTGCTTTCAGCTCACACAGTAGTAACTCTAGGAAACCTGGACTTTTGATGTAGTAGCTGCAGGTTACAACCATGGATGTATAAATATAACTGGATACATCGCCAACACTCAGAACTGCTGACAATCCCCCCAGTGGACACTCACAGTACTGCGTCGAAAAAAGCCCCTGCGGCATGTTCTCTGTTCCCCATAGAGGGCAATGATTAAAGAGATGTCTGTAAAACTCCTGACAAGACACCTACACCTGCAAAACAGGTTGGAAATTACTCTTTACTATCAGTTTTTACATGTTTTAAATCATCTTGAAATCCAGAAAAATCTATTTTAAAATCCATTAAATCACCACAGCGTGCAGTCTCAGTGCACATTGGTCCCAGTGGGAAGACGTGGGCAGGGACAGCTAGTCTGAATGCACAGCAATTCTACTCCACATGTGCAATGGGCCGCACTATACGGAAGTATCACGGAACCCGGATACTGATTTGGCTGTTTTTTTTGTATTCAAAAGAATTGGTGCCATTCTGGGGTGCGCACTGGCCTGTTCTATCCAGTTCCAATAATAAATCCATGGTTACAACAGGTGGTCTAGATAACACATACGCAAAAGAGAAGAGATCTATATCTGGTCACCGTACCTGTCCTTAAAATACTGCTGCTTAAACCTTCTAACACAACAGGATCAAAATGTAACACATGCTTGTAGTATCACAACATCCTCATGTCAGACGAACCCGATGCAACCTTGTGTTGATGCGCATTAAAGACATTATCTGAACAGGTTCGAGACATTTTCCACGTGGCTGCATCTTGCTTATACAGCTGTTAGATCAGGTCCTTGCATCCAAAACGTGAAAATCAGGCCACAGAGAAGGTGCTTTTGCATCTTATGTAACCGACGTGCCCATCAAACACCTCATTATAGTATGAATCATTCCAAGGACTGTGTGAAATTATTCAGGGCAATCCAGCACGCTGACACCACAGATATCTAGCCTTCAAAAGGAAAAAGTGACGAGCAGGCTCATTGTGCCATCTGCTGGGTGAGCGAGCATATGTGAGAGAGACAGAGAGGGAGGTGAGTTGTGCTTGCGTTTGTGCGGTTGTACACACTCTAATGTACCCGCATGTGTGATTAAAACCAGGGAAGGCCTTTTTTTTTTTGCATCCTGTCTAAGCTGTCACCGTGCGATCTCTTCCATCCACACACACACGTTTATGAGCTCGACACTGAGCCCGCCCTCCTCCTGACTCCTGACTCATCTCGCTGCCAAGCAAACGCACAAGATTTTGTGCTTAGATGCTGATGTGGGTTTTGCTCTCTTGCTTCTTTTTTTTTGACCCGCGAGCAGCGGGTGGCATTGTTGATTGGTCTCGAGCTGCAGTAATAACACTCATTATTTTTGGCACTCGCCAAACATTTGGACCAAAAAATGCCTGAATTCGTTTTTTCAAGGCAGACTGAAAAAGGTGCATTAGAGAGGCTTTACAACAGGGGTGGGCATCATGTTTTCACAGACGGCCATATGTTAGCTTGACCACCTGTTGAAGCCGGCAGCTAGTACAGCAAAAGTCTAGGTTTCCCAAAAGAAGGCAAAGGCTACTTGCCAGGCCAGCCCATGAGGCCTGGACTGCTGTTTCAAAAAGCAAGACCTTTCTGTACAAAACCTTTTATTTTTATTTTTTTAAGACTTTTTATGCCTTGAGGCCAGCGAGAGCCAGGGCCAGAGGCTTTATGTCTTTGGGTTGTCTGTCGGTCCCACTCTTGGTACGAGGGCCTACGTTTGTACCATCAAAGATCCAAAGAAGTCAACTGTACACTTTGTCAATAGTATGAAACGGTTCACTTCCTGTCTCCTAAGTGGGCGTGGTCAGAAGGATTGAGAACATTGTGTGGACTGACATACATTTATATGGCCTACGTAAGACAGTAATGTACTAAAATAATGTTTTCTTCTAGTAACAAACATTATTTCATCCTAATTATCATTTGCTTTATTTTCCCACTTGTTTTTTCCTCCTTTAGATGAGATTTGTGTCAACAGATCTCAAACAGTGTGTTCCTGAGACAGACACAGGCCTCAAGCAAAGTACATTTTTCTTCTGAGTTATGATTCTGAAAAATGCCATTTTAATATGAGAATGCTCAGAAGATACAAGATACTTGTGACAAACGGGTCCAACCTTCATTTTTGGGTGACTAGAGGGCAAACGAATCTGTCGTAATCTGTGATTATATTCACTTCTCCCACTGAAATCAATCAGGATGAACTGTCACACAAAACGCAGGAACAGGAAACCACTCTCCAGTCGACCTCCTTGCTCTTAACTGTCTTTGGTACCATTCTTGTGAACGCGATATCAGGAACATCATGAGGGAATTCCTTTGGCGGCCAAAGGTCAAAACACATTTTTGCTTCTAACTCAAGAATTAATTTGCTGATCATGACAAAATTCCATGTGATAGGATGACATGATAACATTTTATATCCTAAAGGTCAAAAATGAGCTTCATTCTGGCCGTTATTCAACTCCATACTCCACTGTGTCTATCTGGAAATGATTCACTGATTCTGGTTTTGTATCAGTCTGGTGGACTCTGAGGTTACAATGAGGAGACTACTTACCGGCATAGTTAGTTAACATGTTTGGGGGAAAAATGCTTGATGTCGTATTAATTCAACGCTGCAATACTCTCTTAGCATATAAAAGCATACTGCCACTGAACTGACTCTTGACATAAAATGTTATATTCAGAGTCAAATGTTCTCTTTTTTGAAGCATTGATCCTCCTCCTCCTCCGACTCTCCCCTCTCTTCAGTTCTCAAGTTGTAGCTCTTCGACTCTTCATTTAACCAAAATGAGACATCCTTTCCTCGGAGCTGTCATTTTAAATAAGTGACAGTTAATTAGATAAAACATTTTTAAAAGAAAATGTTTTTCAATCCAAGACCATTTCCAGGGGATATTTTCAAATATGTAGAAGTTATTCAATGACATTTTTCTATAATATATGTTACAAGGGGGGGTGAGGGCCCGTTCCCAACTGCTTGTTAGTTACTTTTGGCTTTTGATACTAAGCAAAAAAGAGTGTTATAAGGCATAGATGACAAAATACATACATTTATAATTAAAAGGGAAAAAATAACAATACAGTACAGTATACAAAATTATGTACTCACAGTTTTCACTTTTCTATGGAAAAAAAAATTATAGTTATCCAACTGATTATCTGGATTTTACATCGGATAAGTTTATTTCTATACAAAGGGGAAACTACAAACCCAATTTCCAGAAACGTTTCTAAAATACAATAAGGAATTCCTTTATTTAACTGTAGAAGGTCAATTTCATTGTCCAACTTCATTTATTTTGTAAATATAAACAAATTTAGATTGAGATGCCTGTAACA
>JAPQRN010000017.1:15410589-15424633 GCA_037367275.1 Coranthus polyacanthus | reverse complement strand
ATATTCACATTATTTGTTTCTATTTGCAAAATCTACACTTTCAACCATAAAATAAGATATGTTTTAATTTGTCTTTTGACTTATAAATATGATTAAAAACATCGTGTGTTGACTGTTTAAAATGTTACTTAACTAGAAAGCTATTAGGATTAAGAAAAATACTACGTTTATTTTATCTTAAAATGCACTGGATACAAAAAAGTGAGACTCATTTCAATTCATTCTTACTAAATAAATTCAACATTGCTTACATATGGGACCTGATGTTTTACGACCAAGGTGTATTAAGCTGTAATGATGTGGAGAATTATTAATAATATTAAACGTTAAAATGCTTTTGTATTTTACTGGTACATTTACCTGTTTATTCCATTAACTATCTAATATCTAAGGTATTGTGCACTGAATGGACTGAACATGTTGAAATGTGGGCTCTGAACTTGTTTTAATGTTTGACTCACATAAAATGTTTTTGTATATGATGAATAATGCAGGTGGGTCAGACTTGGATAAAAATACAAACCAGGTTGTCAGAGTAACATTGTCTCATACAAATGTGTTTACAGTGAGGCTGCAGCAGGATGTGGATACATTTTTTGATAAAATGGCTTCTGATTCCGTGGCGTACGCTGACATCTTGTGGTCAACTTGCGCTCTGGATTTGTTGGCAATAAAAGTGTAGAAGATGACAGATTTATCATTTAACTTTTCATAAGTGTCTTTGCATTATTTCTGCAATAACAATCTATGATTTGTTTTAATTTGACATGGTGTGTTTAAATATGACTCCTTTACTCACTAGACAGTAAAAAACACTAAATGGAAAACATTCCTTTTTAATAGTCTTTCTCTTGCGGACACAACATAAATATTGAAACATATAAAGGTGGACTGCATGATGCAACACTTGTTGGTAAACAGTATCCACTGTGACGGTACAGAGGTCACATCCATCACTTTAGTTCAGGAGGAGACATTAAAAATGATCCTGTTGGAATCAGTAAACAACAGGCCACAGCTTAAAGGAACATGCCAATCAAATGTCCTTTTCTCCATTTTAACTACATGTTACAGGTGGCTTTTGGACAGAAAGTGACAAAGAGAGTTCATGCCATGTTCACGTACACTTGACATTAAGACCCCGTTCACACCTGGTATTAACATGTGATCTGTAAGTTCTGCAGATCAGGAAAAACACATGTTAATACAAGGTGTAAATACGTTGTGATTGGATTTTGATGGGACCTGTCTGAAGGTAGTCTGACTCACATTGTGGCAGGTGTAAATGTAATCAGCGTGCTCACTATGGAGGTATTATTACGTACTTACAGTTCTCTTGATACATCCGTGGCTCGCAGCCATTACTACACTTTAGCTTTATAGGGTGACAACGCTGTTCAAGGAAAACCGGACGGTTCCTACTAAAATATAGAGGATTTACGAAGACATTTCAAAACAAATGGAAGAGCAGGGCTGGCAATGCCAACAGAAAGTAAAACATTTAAAGGTGGCTCATCATAATAAAGCTGAAGATAAGAAGAAGAACTTGACCATTTCTTGAGGAGCTGGACATGATATTATGTGACTGGTCCTGTCCTGTCCTGCTAGACAGAGCAGAGCCAGGCACCAACACCGACATGAACTCCACTTCAAACAATAAAGATGAGTACCCCTGCCAACGCTGACATTAAAACGGGCTTTTGTTATAAAAACATTATGTTGCTAACATCATATCATGATTTGCCACCACTTTGTGCCCTGGAGGACGGAGATCCGACCTCAACAAAGAGAACGAGAACACATTAAAAATACCAGGTGTAAACGTAATAAAAGCGAGATTAGATTGTTCATTGTCTGGATACAGATCACATTTTAATGCCAGGTGTAAATGGGGTCTAAATGTCCAGTGTAGTTGAGAGAAACCTCAACACTGAGGTTAGATCCCAAATGAGCCACTCGGAGCCAGGTGTGAATAAAGAGATGATGCTAAAGAAAGACACAGGTGAGTGTTTTGTTCATAGTAACAGTGTAGTTCATCTACATGAAAACCAGATTCCAGTTCTTCAGTGTCATTTCTGAATGGGATCCCGTGCTCACTTAATCTCTGCATTGGGATTTTAACGTCGGTCGAAATGGTTGCAGAATTCAATCACAAACAATAACCTTCTAAAAAAAAAAAAAGGTTATACATGTAAGGAAAACAGGAAAACACCAAAAGTATAAACACAGAGGAAGTGCCTGAGTTTGTGGATTGGCTGTTAAATCTCTGTATTGCATACTTCCATGATGACTGCTCTGTAATGCAGTGGATGAGTTGGTAGACTTGATATTGTCAAACCAAGAGCCACTCCTTCCTAAAAGTACACATACAGTATACACTGTTTTATGACGCTGTGTTGTTTTTAATAGGGCACTTTGCACATCCACCAATATTACACGTAATTCTTTTCCTTTAAAGTGGTCTTAATAAGAGGAATGTTGAGAGTTTTCACTTGCACTGAGGTAAAGAGACTTTTCTGAAATGATCGTCTGTATCTAGAATCACTGACAAAATAATAAAACCTTTGTGTTGTTTTGCTTTAGGTGGTATTTATACAGGTGTACAGCACTGCAGTACTCAGTTAAGCAGACAGTAAAAGATGATGAAAACATGACAATACAGAGAACGTTTTGAGGAAATAATCATTTTCCTGATTAATTGCTGGAAAAAATACACACAAGTTTGCTCATGTTTCAGTCCCAAAGAATGAAAATAGGCCAGAACACAGGGAAAGAAATTAGCAGTTGCTACAAATGTGATGCAAACACCACAGATAAAGTACTTCCTTTATTGAAATAAAATGCATTTGAGAGTTGTGAGGCCTCTTCTGTGGTCGCTGTAAGATTTAGTTTCAGGTAAAACGTTCACACAAACAGTAGTAAATGACTTTTGACGCCCATCCAACAACATGCATACATCACCGTGGTTTCTTGTGGTGAAGGAATGTGAAGTTTCATGTTGCTTTTAGCACCCGATTAGTTAGACATAGATCTTGAGACTGGTAGCTCATTAAGTCTATGTGAGGAATGTGAGCTCTTTTGTTCAGACACAAGTCCAGTCATGTAAAAAAATGCCTCCAGGTCCCATGTTTGTCACTCCAAACTCCAGACGTGAGTGTTTCTCAGCGTCACCATCCTCCCTCTTTTACTTTACAATGTGCAGTAAATCACAGGTGTGTGAAGCAGCGTCTGTCTTTGAATGCAGATGTTCTAAGTTCTGAAGGGCAGCCAGGATCCGAGCTCCTCAAAGAACCTCCGGACGGACGTGACGTAGAAGTCGACGTTGTGAGTGAAGTCGGTGCAAATGTTGGAGTAAGTGTCCACCAGGGTGCAGTAGAGAGCGGTCCCTCCTATGCTGATCACCACGGTTACCAGACACAGCAGCAACAGGATCAGGCAGGAGTCTCCGCCTACCTCATCTACAGGTAACACATAGGACTTGAGTGACATGTGCGTCTGCAGAAGAAAACTTCACTTTCTGCCAGATTTTAATTTAAATATGAACAATGAGTGAAGCGTTTGCACCATTTGTTATAATGCATATAAATACATTGTACCGCACCTTGTTCTATGCCGTCATCTGGCTCGCTGAAGCGAACTTTACGTTTTGGGTTCTGTTTTGTAGCAGAGTTGCTGGGTGGAGGAAGTCCATCCAGCGACGCCCTCCTCCTCTTCAGAATCGACACCAGACCATCCGGGGAGGAATTCTGAAGCACAAACAGAAATGAGAACAGTGACGACTTCTACTAAAATCTTCCCTGTGTCCTTGGTAAGTATTGTAGATCTGCATCAGGTATTATTAAATTATGTTTTAAATACTTAGTTTTTTCTCTTTTTCTCAACCCTTGTGTCTCATTTTTTTAAAAAATGATCCTTTTGGTGTCATTAGATGATAAAATTAGCAACAAAAAACTGTCATTTGTCTTCATTAATAATTGTTTTTAATTCATTCATATTATCTTCCACTTTCAATGAAAAATCTTTTCATTGTAGTCTATATAAAAAGTGACAGAGCTACCGTGACGTCATTTCGAAGCCAATAGTTTGCGTTTGGGCCGTCACCATGTTGGCTTTTATGGAGTTACAGTGACCGTATCTGGACAAAGGGGCGGAGTTGCGTGAAGGGTCAGCTAATGCTAAATACTAGCGGTAAACTTCATCAAGCATTTGCATAACAAAGTCATTTTAACTTATTAACCGCAACTACAGTTGAGCTGTCTGTCAGGAAAGAAAATACGTTTTATTCAATAAACAGAAGATCCAAAACCACGAGTCCTTGCCTGACTTTGGTAACAGGATAAATTCCTTCAAATATAGATAATTTTATGCATTGTGCATTGTAAATAAGACCTTAAGACAGATATTAAAACTGCAGTTACACTGCACAATCATCAGAGACATAGAAATTACTTGCAGAGATTTAAGCACCACCCACCCTAATGAAAACCTTCTGACCCGATCATAATCTCTTAACAGACCACAGAGAAGCACAGTCATATGTTCGCAAGTTAAATGGAGTCATTACTCAAGCTGTCAGCCTTGTCTGCTGCTATAATTTATAGGTCAATTATTCAACGAGGTCAGTGGGTCGACGCTGTGTGAAGATTGCTGTTTGTCACATTCAGTCAGATCTGCACAAAACTGCTCAATACATCACATTTGACTTTTTAATCACATCCACCACCACAATGCCGCTGTGAAAAATGTGACGTTGAAGGGAAATACTGCATTGATGAGAGCGCTGAGAGAATTTATGATGAAGAATACAAAGTATTCTGCAGTTTGTGTTTCAATAGAGCAGTGGTAGTTGCATGAATTCTTGATTCTTGATTCTGATTGGTCTGATTCTAATACTACAGCCTGTTATTTCTAATGAACAGACTTTTGTTATGTTATATGCAGATCCAACTGTACAGTCTAATGGACTATTTTATGATTTGAGCAGAGGAAACACAATCATCAATCAAATCTCTTGTATATCAATACTTTGTATCAAATGATTACTTTGATCAATAGCCCTCCGCTTCATGTCGCTTCCTGGCTGTAAACTGAGGATCTCCCAGCAGGATGATGGGACCTACAGACATTATGAACAACAGCTAACAGAGCTGAACCAGCAGAAACGTTAAACACGAAGCAGAGCGATATTTAAACGACGATCAGCGATAAAAAATGCACACCTTTGATATATTCCTAGTGTTTGATTATGATCTAAGAGCTCATTCCAGGGAATCCAAAAGACACCGAATGCCTTCTCACATTTCACACTGTCAAACTGATATATAATAAGATAAGATATATTATACAGGCTACAGTAATGCCGCTGCTGCCTGCTGCTCAGTTTATTCAGCAGCAATAACAACCAGCTGAGGACCGAATGAGCAGCGAACTGCCAGACCTACTTTGGTTGGTGTATTTTCATTTGATTTTTTTGATACTGCAGCCTCGTGTTTTTATGAACTTGACCCTTACGAATCCCACAGCCCAGTTTGAAATCTGAAAACCTTACGCAGCCTACCTAAACCTTACAGTTCAACTCTGATCAACACAAGACAACGATGCAGTACTTCCCTATACATCTTTTATTTCCTAAAGAGAACAGTTCTGTGTGAACGTGGGCCTACAGCAGTGCAGTGCAATTTAATAATCCGTCCACATACATGCAATCATTTTCAAAAACAACGCGTCCATATGTGGTCCTGAATCCAATATAGGTCTGATTTTTTTTTTTGTAGTGTGTGTCCTCAGGCTGAACAGTCATATCAGAATTCATGCGATTTTTACGCAACAGTAACATGGAAGCCGGCGGAAGATGCCGGTGGTCAGTGAAGGGACAGTGTGTGTTAGACCTCATTCAAGATGACATATTCATACAAGCAGAACTGGTATGGTAACCGGTCTGTTTGAAAGCATATTGAAAAGAAATGGCCAAACGGGTCTTATAACTTATAAATGAAACCCTAAACGCTGACTTTAGAGGCCTCCAGTACAACAGTTTGCTGCATGTGACATCTCTCTTTTTGTTCTTTTGCACATGTGAGTAAGTTCACACTGGAATCTGATATTGCCCTCATTTATAAAACATTGTTAACAGTCAAAAAAAAAAATCAGATTAAGAACACTAAGGCTGGCAGTGTGAATGTAGCCTAAGATATCAAAATTACATCAGAGAAATGAAGAGTAACAAGTAAATGAAATCTCATAGCTTTGTTTGATTACTTTTTTTAAAGGTAAATATTTAATCATAAACATTGTATGGTCATTTTAAACTTTTAAAATTCAAAACTATATATATTTTTTTTTACTGTAAATGACCTCGCTTGGACCACGTGCAGTACCTTCACTGCCCACCGGGGCACACCACAACCCACACTTTGGAAATCACTGGCGTAGAAGACACAAGATTTGACATGAATAAAAAAAAAAAATGAATCATTGATATTTTGGTAAAGAGGAATTGATTGGAAGCATATATTACAGCATACGATAGATATGAAGTATTTCAAATACTTCATATCTATCCTGTGTTCTTTCCTGTAAGACATGGCAAATTAAAGGGGAAAATGTAAATGTGCTTTAGAAAAGAAAAAGAAAAAAAAAAAGCTTATGAAATGGGAGTGTTATATTTCCGTTGCAAGAAAAAAGAGCCCCACCCAGTCAAACCTCCACTGGATTACATAACAGTCGTGAGTCTGACCCCATCAATGCAACGCCTTCAGCCTGTAGCGTTTGTTTTGGAATAGCTCGGATTTCATTCCCACCTCTAGGAAGACCTAAGGCCAGCGTTTCAGCCACGACTTGGCTCAGTAATCAAGCACATTTGGCAGGGTAGATATCCCAAGTGTCAGGCCACACCACCGAACATGGGTGGAGGCTTTTGAACATAGAGGAGTTGGCGATGATCTCACCAAGGGACCACAGAGATCAAGTGTGGGAGTGTCTCAGAAAAGACAAAGAGCTGCGGGTCAGGATGATAAATAAAGGCTGTCTTGTTTTCTGCACGTGGAAAGTACAACAGAGGAAGGAAGGAAGGAAGGATGGACGCATGTATGCAGGAGATGATAGATGGATGGAAAGCAGAAAGGACAGAGGACAAGGAAGAAAGATGAGAAAGATCAAGAGATGCAGAGGAAGATATTTATACCTGTCACTTGATCCTAATCTCAATGCAACTTGGTATCTGTTTCTATGTAGTTGCTATGTACTTGTTCGGTGTTCTATAAATGTTATGAACTGAATGCATATTATAAATACCAGACCTCACATCAGCAGACACAAAATGTATCCCTACCCCCTCTGCATTCGACAGTTTGGCCAGGTCCTTGTCCGAGGCCTGGGGGACTCCTGTGGGCCACTCCACTTTCACCTCCTCCTCCTCTGGCGTCTCCTCACACAGCTCCTGCTCCTCCTCTTCTACTTCCTGTCCTTCCTCACACACCTCTTCTTCTTCTTCTTCTTCTTCTCCATCCTCCTCCCTGGGTCCATCCTGGTGTCCTGGCTGCGCTGAGGAATGCTTTGACTTTGAGCTCATGCTTTGGTCGTCTTGCAGGTGTGTTTCAGGTTTGGTGACTGGGAAGTGGAAGAAAAACAAAAGGAGGTATTGATTACCGATAATCCCACCAACGTACTCTAAGTTTAATGTGTCTCTGTATTACAGATAGTAAGATTCACTGATTTACTGTACATCGGTGCACTGGCATAAAAGTATAAACAATTATCAAACCACAAAAACACACAAATTATATGTACGATGCTTACTTTTGTCAATCGTTGCCAATGGTTAGCTTAAATGACTGTTACTACGGTGACAAAGGTCTTAGTTCTGCTTTGTCAGTTGGTACCAATGATTAGTTAGAGCAACAAACTTACATTGAGTGGAAGTGAACGCTAATTGTTAGTTCCATCAAAGGGAATAGAAGCAAAGAGACAAAACTCCTTTTCATATTTGGCTCCTACACTGTCAAGCAACTTATACTGATAAGTGAAACTTAACTGCTTGTTCCATGGCAACCTCCGCCATGTTGGACTGAAAGCTGGTGTCAAAAAAGCAGCAGAGTTTCGCCCCTTTGCTTTTATACTCTGTGGTTAGGGTTAGATTTCAATTTAACTAGACTGTAACTGTTCTAAGTTGCCTGAAGCTCACCAATGTGGCAGCCTCTGCGCCTTTCTGTGGATTCTGCTCGAAATTCTAAAGGGTTCATCCTTGCCCTATCCCCTAGCATTCGACGGAGTTTCATGATAATTGGTTCAGTGGTTTTTGCGTAATCTGGACAGAAAGACAGACCAGAGTGATCACATCGCCTCCTTGGTAGAGGTAACAAAGTTTTAGGCTGCATCCGAGCTGCAGAGGCATGTTAGAAAAGTGTAACTGGAGACTGAGAATAGGAATTAAGACACTGTTTTTTGCATTACAAAGGACTTATGGAAAGGCCTGTTTCTGAAAGGCCCATGTGTTGTATAGAAGTCACCTAGAATTACTACCTCGTGGTTGTATGCATCTGCAGCTAGTCAAGTTGCAGTTTATATCCATGTCTGTCCGACTCATACAATACATGAAGGTGTAGGTGTATTTTTTGGTAAAAATGGAACTTCTCACTCTAATTACTACCATCTTTGACTATAATAAATGTTTACCTTCATCATGGCAGGAGTTTAGGGTCTCAGTCTTCCCCTGAATGCCTTTTATTGTCAGTATGTTCTGTAGAGAAAAACACAGTTCATCATCATTTATTATGTGCAGAAACCTGCAATTTATCAAAGATCAATACACAGAGAAGAAGGGTCACATTTCTTACCTGTTCCACACTGACAGATGGTCTGAATGATGCCAAAGAGAGGAAGAGACAGAGACAAAGGAAAGCAAAGATAGAGAAGGAAAAGAAGGGGAGAAGAAGCAAAGGGCGGGGGAAGAGACAGAGAGATGGAGAAAGGTCAGACAAAGTCAGCAGTGGGTGAATTAAATTAAAAAGCTGAAATATTCTGTACGCCTTTGAAGCAGGGGTTAGCGTCTGTTCTTCGACTGAATTAAATCCACCTGCACCAAATGACTGCGGGCTGCAATAACATACCAAGAGAGTCACAGCATAGATGGGACACAACAGCGTCTGGCATGCAGACCTGCGGCATTTGTCTACGTCCTGCGGAAATCGCCTCTGCGCTGTCAGAAATATTGATTTTCCTATCCATTCCTATGTGTTTTCTGTAGTGTCTCCTCATGCATCATCAATGTATTTGCCTGGTCTAGTCATCAGATGACAGAGATGCACCTTAGTTTTATCTGATAAAGACTGTGCATGTAGTGTTGATGTACCTGAGGTGGGTCCTGCAAATCTGGCTCAGGGTCTCGATGTGTTTCTGACTGACCCTGTCTGCCTCAGCAGGCAAATTGCTCTCAGCATTCTTCTTCTCCTTCCACTGGCTCTCTGCAAAAACATACAGTATGATGCTTTGGTGCAAAATGCTGTCCCATTAAGGTTTTTAATCACGGGTAATATTTTACTAAGGCGAGAGACAAATGCCTACAGTACCCCAGTCCTCCTGCAGGGCGGTGAGGTTAGAGAGCAGACGTTCATGGTAGAGCTTCTCCAGCTCTAGGAACTGGATGGCCCACTGGTCTGGTAGCATCACCAGTTAAAGACATTACAATACACACCAAAGTATAACTCGATTTCTTCAAAGTCAAAGAATTACTGAATCTTTTTCCAATCCTGTCTTTTCCTAGATCAACAACCCTTACTCCTCAGGCAGCATTCACAGTCTGCAGCACTGTTGTGGCTGAACATTTTTCTCTTTCTCCCTCATTAATCGACCCAGCCCATACATTAAGTCTTCTCCCTCTCTGTGCCTTGCCTTTCTGTCTTTTCCCTCACGCATAAATACATAACCAAACTCCGTCCTCCTTGCAGCAAGCCAGGCCGACAGTCGTTGCCGGGCCAACAGCACAAACAGAGCCAAAGGAAACTACTACTGCAAACCTTCAGGGCTTTGAGCTAAAGAATGGGGAACACCCTGATAGACAACAGTAACTATAAGAAAAATGTAAAGATGTAGTAAGCAGAAAGATTAATGTGTCTTTTTAACATTTGAACATTTAATTTACACTTTGTAAAGTCCCACATCCGCTCTGCTTGACGACTATTTCCAAATGTTTAATTCAATGTAGATCTAAAAAAAATGAAGTAAAAACAAGGAGCAACTTCCAGGGCTGAAATGAAGCCAGTTGGAGCCAGTGGTTACTTAATGGCCACTTGAGGCTGGCTCCAAAAGTGAGTCAATCCCCACAGACCCCCATGTTAACACGTCATTAGTCCCAAGAATGTGTATTTTAAATTTCAGCTCAAAATATCCTTTCCTGTTGGTGCCATGGATACCATCATGTAGACATTCTGCCTCTTGTCCAAACACGGTCGCTTTCTGGGCTGCAAAAACCAAGATGGTGATTGCCAAACACCAGACTCGAGGCTTAAAAAACTAAAAACTAATGGGTAAAGTCTGGCTCAGCTGGGAAGTCCTAATGACTGGCAAATGTCACAATGCATCAAAAAAGAAAAATTAAGTCACTGTGCATTTGAAAGGATACAGTCCTCCTTAAGTGAGCAGGCCTCTGCGATCTGAAAAAACAGATAAGAGAATGATTAGACAGGAGTAACAGTGCAGTATGCTGATTGAGATGTTCAACTATACCAGTGTCATACCACCTTTTACGGCTTTTGCGTGGCTCTGTGACTCAAAATAATTCTGAAACGAGTCATGTGACAGTGTTTCAGTGTGAAGAATCAGCATTAACCCACGAAGCATCAAAGCCCACTGCAGTCTCAAACCCACACTGCGGTGCACTTAAAATGATCTTGTTAAACATTAATTAGGCTGTTCAGCCAAATGTAGATGACTTTGTTTTGAAACTCACCAAATTCCTACAAAGATCTAGATCACATGTTGACGTCGTACCAAGAGCCATGCTGAAAACCTGTGAGACATGAAGTCACATGCAACTACTTATGGCCCGGATTAACGTGTCTCTGCTTTTTTCCCATCCATGCTTTTAGCTTCATCTCCACAACCAGCATGATTTAGTAAATTCAGAAATATGAAGGTTCTTCCTCGTCTGATATGCTGTGTTCATTTCGTTATGCAAGCTTTGTTTTGTAAACCTTTCTGCTCTATATACTGACAAAGCACAAAGCCATTGAACAATCTTTTTAGTATTTCCTTACTTAACTGATATTTTTGCCTTTGTAGCTTAAATCAGAGCCAAAACCTCTTTCAGCAAACCTACACTGTGTATCTGATAGTGTGTATTTTTAACCTTTTAATATCCACTCTTTTCACGGAACCCTAACCCCAACTCTAACAGAATAGGTGTAATGCCAAAATGCATGTATTAGACTTCATTTGAAAGGGAACATTTTCTAGTTTCTGTGTTTAACATGCGGCTGAAACACAATCTAAACTACATCACTTTAAACACGACTCAAATGTAACCCTAACCCCCGGCCCTGACCTGGTGGATGTTAAGACGTTAAACCGCACAAACATGCATATGTACTCTGATCTACTCTTTTACTTTCTTTTCCTGACTTGTTTGGTTTGATTTTGACAAATGAATTCAGTCCATGAAATATTCAATACAACAAAACAGCAGGTATGACCAAATATGAGCCGTCATGTGCAACAGACACTGACCACATTCCAGCTGTCTTCAGTGTACTCGTATGTGTCTTTTTGTTGCATTACTTTCTTATCTAATATGTGTACATGTAAGTTAATACAGTAAAAATGCTCATTAATGAATACATTTTGTCCATTTTTTGATTCCAGGGTGCAGATGTCACTGAAACACAGGTGCATTTTTCTGACTGTGAACATGACTCACAGCACTTCAAATAACTCCTCGTATCAAATAAGTCTGAACCCTGTTTGCATTGCACTGCCCTCTTTTATATCTGAGGCATAACAGCTCTCCCTTTGTTCCATGATTACAGAGTTGGCAGTGAAGAAAAATAAACTACAAAACCTCTCAATGCACTGGACCACGATTACGGTGCTGAGACTCACTAATTAAAAATAAAACCAACCCCAGCACGATTACGGTGCTGAGACCAATTAATCATAATGTGCGAGCGTTGTCGGGAAGTATTGCACGAGCCGCGTGAAACCACTGATCTTTAGCCGTGATACTTCTCAACCACACACAGACTGAACCAAACTATATTTATCACACTTCTAATTAGTGAGTCTCAGCACCGTAATCGTGGTCTGATGAATTATCGCACGAGTGAACAAAAGAGCAAAGGGTTGCCAGTTCAAATCCCTGCACCTGCAGTGTAGAGCAGTTGCATAAGTGTTCTCTTTTGCCTCAATAACTTCCGCTGCTGTCTCCTTTAGCAAAGCAGCGACAAAGGGTGTTAAAAGAATTTCAGACAACTGACCTTTTTAATTACAAACCAAGCTTATCCTAGTGCATTTGCATGCTGGTGGGTAAAATGAACAAACTATTGCCGCATGTTCGGGAAACAGAATCTGTGGGGTTGGTTTTATTCGTCTCAGCTAACACAGAGACTTAGGAATCAGGTCACTGTAGCCTACTGTAGACACAAACCTATGTAGATGCATAAACACCCACACACAAAGCCGCGCTGTCAGACTAAATAAAGCCACATATTCCCTCGGGATTTGAAAAAGAAAATAAATTGCTGTGCTCGCTACCACCAGTTTTCTCTCAAACTACATTCATACATACATGGAGGTACAGGCAAACACACCTGGTGCAATGAGTGTGGCAGCAGTGTGTAGTCACTGTTTTCTCCAAGGGACTGGAGGGAGGCCAGCAGCTCTGGACTCGGCCCCGGCGGTCCATCTCTGGAGACGCTTCCTAGAAACATACAAAACAAACACTCAAATGAAATACACCTAATGTTTCAGGTGTTTCAGCCAGATCAGCGGTAGAGAAATGAAGGTATCTGCTATCAAACAGAGACTCCACTATTTCAACTTATTCAACAGCTTGAAACGGGAGAAAACCACAATAGTTAAAGTGATGCTAAACACTAAAAACGTGTTTTTTCAAGTTGTAAAACGCTCGTGATAATACAAATAAAAACAACTGTTTGGGATTACTCCAGATATAAATGATAACGCCTCTAATCGGAGGTGTAAACTAACATGTTAAAACACCGAAGTCATAGAAGACTTGCCGTTACTGCCGAGTCTGACTGGTTTGAAGAGCACTTCAGGGCTTCAGTTCCCTGTGAGACAGGACTTTATGACGGCAAGGTAAGGCAGCGAAAATATCCTAATTATAACGTATACTTTAAGTGATACCAATTTTTTTGTATGTGGGCCTTTTTTACGTGGTAAAGCAGTGCAAAGTCACTAACCCTCACATGGTTCTTCATAAGTGTCTTGTGATTCTATGTCCTGCGGATGTCCCTGAACCACTTCTGTCTCCCACAACCACACCTGGACATTCAGCCCCTCATCACTTTCCTCTCAGTCTCTTTCCGACTTCGTAGCACAAAGTCATGCAGTGGGTGGAGTTAGACTCAGAACAGGAGTAAGGTTACACTTTAAGTGGCTTTGTCAAGTGTGAGAAAAAAGCCCTGGTGTGGTCACAGTGCTGTTCGTGCTATCTCAGCTTTGGCTTGAACACTAATGTATGAAGGACAGGTCAGCTTGTGTTGTAATATGAACTTGTGGAATGGGAGAAGTGGACATTTACTAGGCATTTTGGATTTAACAGAGTACAGATTAGTAGTGATCAAGGAGACCAATAACTGATATTTGGAACCGACATACAGTACCTGCAGTAAAAATGAATATGTTGGTGAAAAAGTTTAAAATAACACAAACTCCTGCAGAAAGCTTAAACACTGGCAAGCAGTACATCAAATATGATCACAATGCTGACAGTCACAGAGCCACAGCCTGGTTGTGTGTGTGTCATGACAGTCCCAGATGACGTGGTAGATGCTAAAGAAGACTGACAAACAGCCCGTTACCTCAGCAG
>JAPQRN010000017.1:15350783-15371943 GCA_037367275.1 Coranthus polyacanthus | reverse complement strand
GGTGTTTTGTATGGTGTATGTATCACCCCCCAACATTGTTCCACGTCTTCCTCAGCGAGGCTTTTACGGGGATTTGTTTTGTGAGATTACGACAGCGACAGATGGTAGGCGGCGTAAGCAAGCTGCGCTGCTCTTTGGGTAATTACGGTAGGACGTCATCTTCCTCCCCCACATCGCAGGCTCAGCTCAGCTCTATAGCCGGTGAAAGACTCGTCGGACAGCGGGTGCCATTTGGCGCAGTTTTTAGCGACATCCGTTAACAAAAGGGCGTCCTCTTATTTATTTATCTTCGTTTTGTGAATATTGTTTAATACTTTTGCCGTCAAACCTTCACAATGAGCTCAATTAACGTCAAAAAGCTGAAAGTAAACGAACTGAAGGATGAGCTGAAAAAGCGTAATCTTTCCGACAAGGGGCTGAAGGCCGAGCTGATGGACCGCCTGCAGGCCGCGTTGGACGAGGAGGCCCTTGTAGGTGATTCGCCGCTGGACCAGGAGGCTGCGGCCGACGAGGGTTTCAGCCAGGCCGCCGACCAGGAGGGCATGGGAGAAGAGGAAGAAGGCCCGATAGAAGAAAGCATGGAAGCCAACGAGGAGGAGGAGGAAGAAGAGGAAGATGACACGGAGAACGGAGGCGATGGTGACGGCGTCGCCGAGGACGAAGAGATGGGTGAGGGTGAAGAGGACGGGGATGAGGACGACGAGATGGACCCCATGCTCAAGGGAGATGTAGACGACATGGAGAAAATAGACACAGAGGACGGTGAGCCAGGGGACCAGGCTGCTGAGGGTGAGTCTGCTTGATTGGTTATGGAAAAGTGACTGGCTGGGTGTATTTTTTTTTTGTTTTTTTTTTGCTCTAGCGTCAATGCAACCGCGGGAGGGAGCCGGCAGGGAATGGTTCGTTTTGAATGCGTTACCGTACAACAGAGCGTCCATGTTGAATTAACACTAGATAGCGTGACCTAGTCGGCTAGGCAGCGTTATCCTCAAACTGACACAGTTAGCCACTAAGCTAGCTTAACACTAGCATCGGTCAACACCTTCACTAACCTAGATATTTTGTACCATTTTATTGGTAGTTCAGCTTATTCGTGTATTCGTTTTATCACTATTCGTTTGTAGCTGGGAAGGGGAGACCGAAAACGCATTTAGTTTAGGATAGACGACGTAGGTAACGCAACAGATTTTCGCTTAACTTGGTTAGCATGTTAGCTTGGCAGCTAACATTTCTTTGTGTCTGTGGTGCAACGCTAACTAGCGGGTGAGCCGGTTAGCTAGTTCAGTGGTTCCAGTTTTCGAATGTGCGTGGGTGGCGGTGCGCTAAGGATATTACGATCATATGTAACGTGAACAAGTGTATTGGCATACTATGGTGCTAAATCTAACAGTGACCCCTGCAGCCTACAGTTAATTATCCCAAACGCAGAAGGGTCACCCAAGCGTAATTAAACCAAATTTACGTCCGTACATCTTTAGCCAGTATTAAATGGTCGTGTCTACAGATGGGGTGGCTGTAGTATAATGTTAATTTCCCAGGAACTACTGAACTAGCTAACGCTATGTAGAAGATTGGGCAGGCGCCGCGTTGCTTGTCTAGCTAGCACGTGGTTAGTTTGTTCGTGGTTTTAATAGAAATCTTTATCTTGGATGAACACAGAAATCAGGCATTTAGAAGTAATGGCTACCCATGTATTTCAAAATAGTGAAGACGGGGCAGGGGGCAGTGCAGGTCTAAGTAGGTTACGTGCATGTTGCATTTGTCCCAGCAAGCTATATACATAGATAAAATAGACATCTCTTTTATTTTAAGCCCTTTTTTGCAGGGTTACTGAACCCATTATTTTTGTAGAGACACATTTCAGCCCCAGCAGACACTGTTCACAATGTATTAATAGGGACCAGCCATACATTGTAATTATTATCTGGTCATTAAAGCTGTTTACAGTTTATGGACTATGATTGTATTGTTCTAAGTGTAATCATGAGGTGTTACCTCGTAGTTACCTTAATATTGATAATAATGGTCGACACAATGTAACTAATGAACGGGCTTTGTGGGCCAGAATCCCACTGCCAGTCCGACCTCTCTCACACAAAAGGAGCACCTCATTCTATATCTTTGTTCTATTTTCAAAGGGGATGCGGACAAAGACACGAATGCTGATCAGAAGAATAAGAAGGGTGTTAAGAGACGCCGGGAGGAACATGGAAGGGGCTACTTTGAATTTATTGAAGAGAACAAATACAGCTGGTAAGGATGGGACAGAGCAAAAATGGCCTTCAGCATCCCTGAAGCGCCATCCATAGCTTTGTTAAAATGTATTGGCTTTAAGTGCCAATGCACATATACATAGCAAGAGGAAAACCCTCATTTTTTAAGTATTTATCATTTATTAATAACCTTATTTTCACACATGTTTTGAGGGTCATCCCTGTCAACTTAAAAAGCCTTACCATTTACCTTGTACAGTGCCCTCTCATTGTGTCTATGATGGACTGCATTCTGTAGCAGAAGTGCATCTATGAAGTCTGAATTTTCACATCTGTTCCTCATGACACTTACTGTTTTGAAAAGCCCGTTGTGTCCTCAAGGTTGAATTAAGGCTGCTCAAACAGAATTTGAAAGGAAGGTAGCAGCTGTGCACTTGTGAATGACGGGTGGGTTGGGAGAAATAGCTGAGAGGCGTGGGAGGAGGGGTCCACTGCTGCAGGGTAGCACACCAGGACATAGCAAAATTCCCAATGTTTTGGAACGTCCAAGGAGGAACTCGCTATTGATCGTCCATCGTTTTGCCTCGCAGTGGTCTACTTTAAATTTTCTTTCTCCACTGGTTGTGTGACATCAAAATGCTATATCTGTCTCATATCATGTCTTCTGTATGTTAAGGTGAGAGTGTGGATGTGTGTCTTTACAAGGCTTTTCTCTACCCCTGCACAGGTTATATCATGCATGGTTTGCGTGTATTTGTGAGCGTTTGTGCATACATGTACCTACTTGGTCAGCGTTTTGTTTTTCATTGCGGTATTGAAAGTGAAAGGCTCAGTAGGCAAATGGGAAGGTCCTTTTTTTTCCTTTTTTTTTTTTTTTCTTTGAGGACGTCATGTGTTTTTTGATTATTTTTTGTAACAGAAGAGGCATGGGACTCCCTTTTTTCCCTCTTTATTCCAATGAAAAGTCCTGTATTTTCTTGCCTTTTCCATTGCTGTTCTTCACTTAGTAAGCTGTCAAATTAGTGGCCTTTATCCAGCCAGTGTATGACCCATTAGCTGCTCCAACTCATACAGAATGTTCTCCAAAACTGCCAGAAATCTCCCTACAACAAACAATTTGAACAGCGCTCAACTTTAAGGGCAGATTTTATAGCAGATGTTCCTTGACCTGGGATGATATCAGCACTGCATGGTGAACTGCAAATAGGACTGGGCGATAAAACAACTTCAAAACAGGATCATGATAAAAATTAATGTCTAATGGTGATAGACTTTGGACATTTTTAATCTCTATAGATTTAACAGGCTGTCACACCGAAGAAATGGATGCAACATGTGCCACATGCTATCCTGCCTTTTGGTTTCATTTACAGATGTGCTGCTTCTCCTCCTGCTGCTGCCTGTGTTAAGAGTTTGACACAGAATTGGACACTGACGGCACTTTGTAAACTCTGAAATTTCTATCACTTTGTATGGTAACATGCATGGGCACCTGCAGATGCGGTGTTGTATTCAAGTACATCTCATAATTCAGAAATCTATATTCATTTGGTCTCAGATGTTGTTTTTTTTTATTTTCCTTTGTTTACATACGTAGGCCTACATCTGTCATTACAGCAAGAGGATGAAAATGCATGTCAGTATTCTAAAGTTAAGACAATGAATCCAGTTTCTTCCAGGCTCTGGAAAAAAAATTATTTATTTAAAAAAAAAAAAAAAATCAAGGAATATCAATATTGAACAATATGGAAAAAAAATATTGTGGTCCTTTTTTCGCCATATCGCCCAGACCTAACCCCAAATGTTTCTTACTAAGTACTCTACACACACTGGAGGAGGAATTTGGACTAGTGTTCTACACTGTCTCTATGCTTTTAGGTTCCTAATTTGAAGCTACAGAGTTGGTAAGTTGCTGCAGCTTTCAGGACAGACATGTTCATTTCAGGCAGCTAAATATGGTGACAACATATTCGTCAACAGAATAGTTGGTCACGGTCATGACCTTTTCATTTAGAATTCCTCACACAGAAAGTTATATATAACTACACCCACTGCACATTTGACTGACCACACAGTGATCCTGGAGACCATAAGCACACTTTGAGCTGAAAGGGGAGAAGTCCGTTATGATTTCATCACTTCACCAATGCATGCTAAGGCAAGCGGAGGTGTATTTTCTTTCTGTGTATTTCTCATGTTTTAGATTTCGCTGGATACTGGAAGGTAAGTGATGTCTGCCAAAGCCCACAGAAAAGCTGACTGTCCAGAAAGTTTTTGGGGCCCTTGTCCAAGTTTGTTTTTTTGTTTTTTCCCCTAGTCTGTCTTCTACTGCTCTCCACCTAAGGCATCTACATGTTCCATACAGCTGCACTGACATGTGAATCCTTTTAACTGACCGGTTCTGGTCTCTTTTTTCAGGGCCTCATTTAAGTCTCCTGTACCCCCTTTGGAGGAAGAGGATGAGGAGTTTGACGACACAAAAGTGTGCCTGGATACCTGTAAGTGATTTGTACAGTTGCAACATCCAAAATGGCATTTAGAAGTAGAGATTGATTGATAGTGGATATTTAAAGGCCAATATAATGATAGTTTGGAGCAGGAAAGAATGATAGCCAATTAATGGGCCGATGTCATCCCCTAAACTAGATAACTCTTGAAATGAACATCTATAGCAAAGTAAGAAATACCTAAATAAATAAGTCTGACTCACTGAATATTAAACCCTAATCTGTAATCTGCATGTAAAATGTCCCATCTGCATCAATTAATTGTTCTCTCTCTATTTGCAAGAAGGATATGTCTAAAAAGCCTACAATGACAATACTCTTTATGTACTCTTACTTTTTTATTACTTTTTTACTCTAGACAACTGCGACCTGCACTTCAAGGTGTCGCGGGATCGTTACAGTGCCTCATCTCTTACAATGGAGAGTTTTGCTTACCTCTGGTCCGGAGGCAAAGCCACCTATGGTGTGAACAAGGGCAAGGCCTGCTTTGAGATGAAGGTAAAGCATCGATGGGGTAGATTTAAAATTTTGGGAACTATTAACACGTCAGTCAATCTTGTCATGCTGTTCTTATTATGTACTTATGTATGTATTAGGAATTTTGTGCACCCACTGTAAACTAAATATTATCTACAAACATTTTGTCAAATAACAATTGAGTAATAGCAAGAGAGACTTATATTTGATGGTTCATGTTAACAGATTACAGAGAAGATCCCAGTGAAACACATCGCCAGTAAGAACATGGACATTCATGATGTGCAGGTTGGCTGGTCCCTGGCTACTGGCACGCTGCTCCTTGGTTAGTATCTTTATGCAATAAATCTGAGCCTTTCGCTTCATATAATGTTAACTTTATCTTTGTGTCTGTGGAATGAAGTGGTACACCTGCCATCTTCATTGAAGCAATTAATTTGATTAGTTTTCTAAATTATCTCACACATCTGAACATGTTATAAAATGCTGTACAATATCTTGCAGCCTGTTAATGCAGAAAGAGGACCTTGTATTAAAACATGATGCTACTGGTTGTATGTATTTGGATTGGCTAAATTAGAGGGCAATGATAAACAGATGGAGGTGTGATCCTCTGCAAAGTCACCAGAGGTCCCTCTAGTGGTTGAAAAGCAGCATGACATGCTAACGTAAAATGGCTCCATTTCAGGCTGCATCATAGTAATGGTGACTGGCCTGTTGCAATGGATGATTCACATCATTAGAGGCCCATGATTAATGACATGTTTCATTTCACAAATACCATGCTATCTGTGAACTGTTGCAACTTATTTGTCAAGTAATTTGTTTTCTCATGTAGGCGAGGAGGAGCATTCTTACGCCTACTCTGGCAAAGGGAAGAAAACCACTAACTGTGTGACAGAGGACTTTGGAGAAACGTATGAGGAGAATGACGTCATCTGCTGCCTTATTGTAAGATATTTTCTGATTAAGTGCTACTTTTATTAGTCAAGAGTAACAAAATAGATGACAGCAAGGCTAAAAGGATGTTGTAATTTTTAATTAAAAAAAAAAAAATTAAGTACATATGTGTAATACTTAATATAACTGTAAAGAAATGTAACAAAAAATGACAGTGACAACCCTTTTATTTTATGTGATGTAGGACTTTGAGGGTGAAGAGGTGGTCCTGTCCTTCTCCAAGAACGGTGCAGAGCCGGCTGTCGCTTTCCAGATCAGCAAGGCCACTCTGCATGGTCAGGCTCTCTTCCCCCATGTCATTTGCCACAACTGCGCCGTCGAGTTCAACTTTGGCCAGATGGAGACTCCGTACTTCCCTGAACCTGAGGGCTACACCTTCCTGCAGCAGATCCCTGTGAGCCAGCGAGTCCGGGGTCTCAAAGGGCCACAAACCAAGGCTGACTGTGAGGTAAAAAAAAAGAAGAAACCTTTTTATTTGTATTTTAAATCTGTTGTTCACTGCCAATTTCTGCCAGTATTGACATTGAGTCACATTTTGGTTACAATGTTAATTAGTTTTATCATCTGTGTTAATGTAGATCGTGGTGATGGTTGGCCTGCCTGGCTCAGGGAAGACCACATGGGTGAAGAACCATGTCCAAGAAAACCCAGGAAAATATTACATCCTCGGCAGTGACACCATTGTTGACAAAATGATGGTAAGCAGAATTTTGTTTGATTTTGAGTTTAGATTTACAAGTGCCTAAGTAGTTTTATTTTTGAAAAGTTTTTCAGGTATTATGAAGAAAGTTTTGATGTATAGAAGAAAAGGATAGTATGAAAGAATGCATGACGTCACATGATTCACAAAGCCATTATTTATTAAAGGTCCCTTGTTGTGCAAAGCACCATGAATTGGTAACGCTGCTCAACCCACAGCACAGCTGAGTAATTAGCACTTGGAGCTAAATCAAAAGCCAAACTTTAACGGATCTAAAACAAAACTGATTTTATCTGCAATTCTATTTGATTTTAGTTCATGTTGCATTGTTCATCTAAGATCTAATTTGGATATTCGTGTTCTTGAAATTGTCTGTTTTTTTGTTTAGTCAACGACATATTTCACTGCTAGTTTTGGTCTTGGTTTTCATTAACTATAATAACATCAACAGTTGTGGCTTTACCTGTCTTATTTACTTGTAACTGTTGCATTTAGTAACTTAACACCCAACAAACAGTTTATCCCTCCTTTTTTAATGTCATGTCCTTTTTAAATACAGATCAACAGCCTGAAACGCCAGTCAAAAGACATCACAAAGCTGACTGCCATTTCCCAGCGTGCACCACTCTTCCTTGGAAAGTTCATTGAGATCGCTGCCCGCAAGAAGAGAAATTACATCTTGGATCATGTACGTTTTGTTGTTTCAATCTGACCTGTGTACTCCTGTAACTCGTAACTTCAACCATATTGAATCGCAGTGTAATTAAGCATCTTTCTCCTCTCCACAGACAAACCTGTCTGCTCCGGGCCAAAAGAGGAAGATGTGTTTGTTCGCAGGCTTCCAGCGTAAGGCCGTGGTGGTCTGCCCCTCCGACGAGGACTTCAAGCAGAGAGTCCAGAAGAAGGTTGAGAGCGATGGCAAAGAAGTGCCTGAGCATGCTGTCCTCAAAATGAAAGGTAACAGATGCGTTTTTTTTTTTTTTCTTAGTGTGTTGATGTGGCTGTCTGCCTTTCGTATTTTTAATCATGGTTTGGTTTCTTTTTGGTTCCAGGCTTCTTCTCGCTGCCCGAGGAGGGGGAGAGCTTCAACGAGGTCACTTACGCCGAGCTGCCAAAAGAGGAGGCTGCCAAGCTGCTCGAACAGTACAAAGAGGAAAGCAAAACTGCTCTGCCCGCTGAGAAGAAGCCCAACCAGGGAAGCACAACACCAAAAAGAGGCGGTGGTCTGCGTGGTGGCGGCAGGGGAGGCAAGAACCAGTTTGGCCGTGGAGGTGGGCCTGGCCAGAGAGGTGGTGGCCGTGGAGGCTTCCAGAACAGAGGCAACTTCAGAGGAGGTAGGAATTGACGAATTAAAAGCAGGCGATATCTCAGTGAACAAGTTTAAATGGGCTGGAACACAAATGCTAGCGATTAGAAACGCCACATGCTATGCTAAGAATCGTTAGATTAACTGCTTCCTGCTCTGCCTGCAGCTCCTGGCCCTCGTGGCGGTTTTAATCGCCCACCTCGTGGCTTCCTGCCTCCCCCGGCCTTCAGGGGAGGATTCCCCAACCGTGGAAGCTTTAACCGGGGTGGCGGCCCCATTCCCAGCCTGGGTGGGTCCCCGAGGGGTGGACCAATGAGGGGCAACATGGGACCCAGAGGGGGGCCCATTCACAGAGGAGGCCCAATGAACAGGGGGAACATGAACAGAGGAGGTGGTGGCGGCATGAGCCGCGGTGGTAACAGGGGACATCCTGGCCAGGTGGGTTGAGATGTAATTCAGACTAAACATGGGAAAACAATACCCATTTCCTTTAATCTGTTGATTCATGTTCAAGCGCTGTGTGTGATCATTTTTCTGCCTCTCTCTTTCAGTTTCAGCAGAGAGGTGGTAACCGTGGCAACTTTGGCAACAAAAACGGCAACTTCGGTAACAACAGGAATAGCGGCAACTTTGGTAACAGGAATGGCATGGACAAGGCCCAAGCCTTCAACCAGAGCTGGCAACAAGGGGTCAGTATTTTTAACATTTGACAACGTGCATTTAAATCTGTTTATAACAATACAGCTAAGGAGCAGCATAAATTAAACTGCAGTGGCTCAGTGTAACAGTAATGCAATGCATGTCTATATTTAATAGATACATGCTATTAATTTTGAATGTAGAAATTAACCCTTATTATGCCATCGCCAACTGTTGACATGCTCATCACGTTATGTTGCTTTATAGTTGCTGATGAGAGTTTAATGAATGAAATCAAGGATGTGAATGAAATGCTTGTAAAGTCCATTTTGGAGCTCAGATGTCAGAGCATCTTACACCATCAAGGATTCATTTTTAAACCCAACTAAATCATGGTTTAGACAGCAAGTGTCTCCATATTGATTAAACTGTTAAATATTGTTCATATCAAAAAACATTTATTAAGCTGAGATATAATGCTGGGGTGTATAGCAGTCAGCATGTCGGTCTCTCCATCCACTTGTCATTTTGTTTACGGGGCCTCTTGTTGTCATTTCACTGCCGGAGCAGAAGTAAAAAAACATTCTGTATTTTTCCAGTAAACTATTTGAGAAACTACTCGACTCCTCTGTCAGTGGGCAAAGTCAGTGAAACTAAGCAAATGGCACAAACTAGTACAACTTTTTAGTTTTGTTTGGGGCTCGGGGGGAGGTATGCTATCCTCTGATGGCCGTTGTGAATCTAGTTTTTCTAAACTGATTAGAGCTAATCTTGGAATACATGAATCCTCACTGGTGTGACCCCAGCCCTAGTTTCAGATTCCTAGAAAGGAAATCAGGGCATATAATGCAACTTTAACCAAATGCAGAATTGCATAATTACACTCTCTCAGTTTTAATTGTTATGTATATGTTGATATCAGAGGTAGAGAGGTGGTGTCCAGACTGCCTTGAGATGGTCAGCACTAATGTCAGTTTCTTGTTAACTTTGTGCGTCTCGTCTGTCTTGTGCAGTTCTGGAACCAGAAGCCATGGAGTCAGCAGTATCAGCCCGGATATTACTAAGACACTTGTTCTAACGGACTGGTGGCCCACAGTGAGACCCACCACTAGCCACGGAACATCCCTTCAACCCGCTTTTTTGATTTTTAGTTTTCCTAGAACCCACTTTTAACACTCTGTAACCCGCCAACCGAAAGTGACGACTAGAGCGATATGGAGCAACATTCCACATCAGAGAGGAGACCAGGCATCCCGAAGCTTTATACATCTATATACTTATGTATTGTGTGGGTTCAGTCTCATTGAGTCAACCTTTTTATTTTGCTGTATATTTCATTATCCCCTTTCACCACTTTTAATGACGTGCTTTGAAAAAAAAAAAAAAAAAATCTCATGTTTTTAATATCAGGAACCAGAAACATTTTGCCAGGCTGGCAGATGTTCAGAAAGATGTTTTCAGGGTTGTGCATTTTATCTGTGCTGTGATTTCTTGTTTGTTTGTTTTTTTGGTTTTTTTTTTTTTTTCTTTTTTCTTTTTTTTTTTTTTTACAAATTGTAAATATTTTGTTTTTGAGTAGTTTGTATAAGAAGTTTCAGAAACGGTAATGATTGAAAGGAACCTTGGCTTCTTAACTAGAAGCGTGGTAGCTGATTCTGTTGTTAGACATGTCAGTCCACTGTCAGAACAGCAGATGAATTTTCAGAAAGTTTTTGTCTTTTGTTCCCACGATCAAACCTGTAACCTAAACTCCATAGAGCTACAATAAACAACTCATTGGCTTTTTTTACATCTCTTCCTGCCTTATGACTTTTGCTTCAGTTCAAAGGTGTGTAAAAGACCTTTGAATGGGCGATGGCCTGTTTGCTACTTCAAACAAAACCATCAGCCCCAGTGGACACCTCATTAGTAAAGTATTCCCTTCAAGTGTCGTGTCTTTGATGCATCATTCCAGTCCTTTAGCTGTTCTAATGTACATCGCTTTGATAAAGTATTTTGGCAAAGCCATTTTAAGACTCTCAGTAAGCCATTTTTTAGCATTATGCCTTTAATTCATTTATGTTAAAAGTATTTTTTTAATTTGTCTTAAAATTAGGGCACTGACTACGCTTGATTCTCAGGTGTACGACGGAGAAAGTGTAGTTTCTAGATCGTCTCGTCTCTGAACGGTTCCTTTAGTGCAGTAGACTTCTGAAGAGAGAAAAAAAAAAAAAAACACACTTGGCACTGATTATTAAATGAATTCCTGAACCACAATCTAATTTTACGTCCTTGCATGTGTATTTCTTACCCTCTGTTTATGCCGCTGTTTAAAATTTTGGAACACATTTGACGTTCTGCTCGAGCACAAACCACGGTTGAGAGCAGGCAGGGTTGCTCATTTTCACCAGCAAACCAAAAGGGCTACACAGCATCACGGCACGTCTGCAAACAAGCACCGCCCGACAGCTCGTAGAAACCTTTTAGCGGAAAGGGGCAGAGAGTACTTTTTCTTTTCGTTTTGATGCACTCCAGAGCTCACATTGGTGACTGTGTGGCCCTGCAATACCGGCAGCTCCTCACTGAACAGCTTCTAACATGTCCTCTTGCCCGACCGGCGGAGGACACTGACAGCTTTTTTTTTTTTTTGTCTCATCACTTCCTAAATATCCGAGCTGGGAAACACACCATTACAGTAGATCAGACAAAAGACGGTGGTACAGTATGTGTCCCATTGTTTTTGGGGTTTTTTTTTTTTTTTTTTTCCTGCCCGTGGTCATATTTAATAAACGTGTAAATACTCCACCACTATTTCAACCATGCACGAATGTTCATTAATTGACTACAAGTAATACTGTGTTGTGATGAAGAAAGTGTTAGTTTGCCCGAGTACTGCTGTGTGATGAATTGTCTATTATATTTAAATGTCTGGAGGGGATTCTGCCCTCCTCTTTTATTGTACTGGATACATAACTCTAGCAGACTGCAAGCTTTGAGTTTACAGTATAATCTATAATACTACAGACACTATATTTTTATCGCTTTTTGTTGCAGGTTGTATATCAGGTCTTTTATTATTAAACCAACAGTGCAAAAGCTTTGAGACTTTTTGAGATCTGTTGTCTTTTCTATCTGACACTTTTTGATATTTGTGTTAAGAATTTGGGATTGTATTTTGTTTATTTTGTCTCGACTCTATTAAAGAAGCTGGTAAACAGTGAGTATGTCATTTGTTATATTTCTAACTAGGGATGGGACGATATATCGATACAGAAGTATATTGCATCGTGCGATATTTTAACGATATACTGTATTATTCCACCTCACCGACAGCGATGGGGAAGTAATGACGGGCATATACATTTCTGTTTTCCGTCCGGTTACAGTTGCGTGTTGAACATCCACTAAGCTAAAACTCTACGCTCTTGTTATTTCGTCTCCGTTGTCAGCGCCACAACGCAGGGAATAAATACTTAAGTCTCGTTTTTTGATTAGATTAGTAGGGCTCGGTAATATGATGAGAAAGTTTACAGATTGGTCATGTAGGACTGTGTGTGCTCATGTGAGCGCTCGTTTTGTTGACGATAGATAACTCTTTTACTCTTTTCTTCTATGCATGTGCAATACTGCTACTTCCTGTCACTAGTATTTCAAAATAAAAGCCGTTCTAGATTTGATTCATGTTATCTTTCCTAGTATTAGTGGTGAAATAGAAGATTCTATTTATTTCACAAATGTCTTTTGGAAAGACTGAATTGTGTTTAATATATAGCGCTATTGAAATAGATGATTAGCTACATTTGTCAAAAGTCCTTTAGGTTTTTGTAATAGTTCCCACAGTTGTGATAAACGTGGAAAAAAATTGACAATGAAAAGTGAAATGTTACGTTAGATTACTTTTGGAGCAGTAAAACATAAACATAGCCTCCTCTAATTAGCCTCCTACCTTCAGCACATAGCGCTTTATATTTATTTATCAGCATGACCTGAACTCACAGCTCACCATTGACTATACCTGATGCTCCTTGTAATGGCGTTTTTTGTTAAATGCATTTTAGCAGCTTGTTTGGTTGTGACGTGACATGTTGTGTTATGTTTTTCTGTGTGATGGACTTCTTTTTCTCTTCGTATTGTTTTATGGTGGATTGTGATGGATATTCATAGACAGGCTGAAGACAAATTTCTGCCTTGTGTACACAAAAAGTAGACAAAGTATTTTCTATTCTATTCCAAACTTAATTCGAGGGTGGGTTGTTCTCAATCCTGTTGGGAAAATCAACTGTAAAACCTCATTTTAAAGCTCGTATTCTTCCCGTGGGAGCATCTCAAGTTTGTATCCCTGAATTGTGTCTATAATGAAATTCACAACAAAAGAGAGCGAACCTGTTACATTTAGAGAAGGAAACTTAAGGGAAATTTTTAAAATGCAGTCGACCTCAGGGTTTTCCTGGGGTTTGTGGAGGTAGTTGCTGAGACAGCTTTTTCTTGTTGTCATTTACAATACAATTTAATAATACGCAGAATTTGGGATCCATTATCCATCTATTATTACAATCCTTTGAAAATAGCTTATTAGCTTAATGGACTTTTTTCTGAATATGAACATACCTGACGATTAGAGAATGGATAAGGTTGCTATTTCATTTCCGTATATTAATTAACTAAAGTCGTGGAAATTATATTATTGGTCGGTGAAAAGTCATGGAAAAGGTTTTGAATCTTTTCTGTAAAAATATGTGGGAATCTGACTGAACTAGCGAACTGCGCTTAGCTCAAGCTAACTTTAGCTAAATTTAGCTCGCCAGCTAACTTTAACCAGTTTGACTGTTTGAACATATGGGTATTTGATGAAAAAAAATTCAATCTTATATTTCATAACCACTAAAACCAAAGGTAACATTCATGTATAGTCTTTAAATCCCAGAAAAAGTGACTTAATTCTGGCGACAAGAAGTAGTATTTTCACTCATGAATAGAACAAATTGGATTTCCAGTACGGATGGGATCGTGACGACTACATCTTTGATTATAGTGTGTACAATGATTTCTATGAGACTTAGGGGATGTTCTGTGCACAACACCGTACAACACTAGCTACTGTTAGCTTAGAAATGGCTCAGAAAGACTACTGGGTCAAACTGAGATATGTGCTCCTGAATCAAAGTTGAAGAAACCAGATGGTTAATCTGCAGTTTTAAACTATTATTTATTGTCAAACAGCAGAATATTTGAGATAGAACAAGCTGTAAACAACACAACATGCTAGCCTTCTTCTTCTTCTTCTTCTTCTTCTTCTTCTTCTTCTTCTTCTTCTTCTTCTTCTTCTTTGTGGGTTAATCGGACTAGACCATCATCAGGCCTGTAGGTAGGTTGCAGGACAGTTTATTTGGGCTGACAAATAAATCAACGTTTCAAAAAGACTTTTGAGAGGAAGCTTACTCATAACACTGAATCCTGCATGAAAACGCAGCGTTCACTCTGAGACGAGAGCCAGTTAACTCCACCCAAATGCATCTATTTTGGCTCATTCACCATATTTAACATGTGGATACAAGTATGTTTTCAATGGCACGTGCACAAAAAACACAACTGTGGTTTGCCTGTTCAAAATAATGTTGTATTATTTTAGCAGCAAAAATGCTGCTAAAAGTGGTCCAAAAATGTGCTCTTCTCGTGGTTTATAAATAGAGCCTGCTGTGAATTGGGTTGGATTTTTAAAAAGTGGACCCAGTCAAAAAGTTTGGGAGAGGGTGGACCAGATGCTCCACCGCCGTATTATCACCGTCTACTGGCCGCAGATCGAGCTTCCAACATTCAAATTATGTACGGAAATTATGTCAAGGAAAATAATGTTGCAATAATAATCGTTAGCCTTTTATTTTCCTTCTTCAGATACACTGATGTGGCATAGATGATTGTAGTGCAGTTTATCAAGTATTGCAGAATTGCTGTATCTTGGGCAAAGTACTGTATCGTGAGTCTGTGATTCCCAGCCCTAATTCTAAATGAATGTTAACTAATCCAGCAGTATGTATGCCCTCCTTTGTCATTCAAGTCTTCTTTACAGCACCACCTGTGTTTCTTCTATTCTACTACATGCCTCCTGGTGGTGCTGGAGGTGTATGATGGGAATCCACTTCCCTACCAGACAGACAGCTGCTTGTCTGAGGCTGGGTCGCATGTTTACCTCCATCAGCAGCATATTAGTAAATGACAAGACCCCCCACTCAGACAGCAAACAGTGCATTAGGTATTGGCCCTGATTACCAACGTTTGGCTCGGTCTAAGCCTGATGTAAACACGCGATTCTGGGTTAATGTGAATTGACTTCATGTTTTCTCAGTATGTGGCCGTGTAGCTTCTCCCCTCTGTCATTAACACGTAAAACACACAGGAGGTTTGACCGTCACTGTCAATGACAGTGGCCCCTGTGGTGGAACAAGTGTTGTAAGTCATTAGGCTAATTGTTTACTCTGCTCTACAATTTCCTATAAGTGCAAATAGAGACGTGGCGGAAGCATGCAGCTGTATGTGACTGCATGTGAATGCGATCATGAATGTGAATGGGGCCCCGGGTAGCGAGTTCGACAGCAGGGAAGGAAGGAAGCAGAGCAGCAGGAGCTTTAAGTGAAACAAAATACTTTATTTTTCCAAACATAAACTCATCCATATTATGTACAGCTTGAAAATATAACACATCTGACATCACATCAGACATAATTTGATTTGAAGGTTGGAGTCGACAGCACAACTCATACAAATTCAGATAAAAAAAAGGATATCAAAATTTACAAAACATATAAAAGTGCTTGTGGAAGGTAATGGAGTCTAATGGCAGCAGGACTGGCATGCTGCCGGTTGTGTGTAAAACTCCCATTACGTGTCCATTTAAATAGAAAGTACTCTATGTGTTGCTTAAAACCATTAAATACATCAACACCCAAACTGTAATTTTCCTATAATACATTATAGGAGTTAAGGCGCCTCTTTTCCATCATACTATGGACACATTGTCCATTGTGCACGCACACCTTTCTACAATCATATTAGGGAACTCGGCCACTTCTATTTCCGTGTAGTCCCCTTTCTTCACCAGGTACATGATGGGTAAGGGGGCACTCTCTGACGCCGTGCACCTCCTCTCCCCGTAGCCGTAGTTGCGCTTGGGCTGCTTGCATCCTCCGGTGCACCTGAAGGCCTGGTAACCCGCGGGCTCGATGATCCAGTACTGTGTCCAGGTGAGCGCGCGGAAGTTGATGAAGTACTGTTCCCTGCAGCAGGTGTCTTTGTTTTGATTGACGTCGCAGTCGCCACGAGAGCTGCAGGAGAAACCGAGGAGGAAAAAAGTGTCAATAAGGGCAAAAAAGTACAGGGGGAAAGGGGGCCTAGATAGGCCCTTTAATGGCCTGAAATATTGTAGCTACTCCCCTGCAAGCCATGGCAACTATCCAACTATGCTATGTACATTTTTATTGGGCTTAAAAGAAACTTATATACAAGTCATAAATACTGCATCTCCTGTGATGAAGACCGAAATTAAAATACCAGCCATTTTCCCCCAAACTATGAGAGTGAGTGAAGTGACGCCCCTTGCGCCAGCGCTCCTCAACTCCAGCTCCCATCAATGCAAATGGTGACAGGTAAAAACAGGAGAGGGTCTGGGCTAATTGTCACACTGACACAATATCCTGTATATCAAAGCCCGCGCCTCTTACCCGTACTCTTCGAGGTTGAGTGTGTAGAGGACCAGCTCGGGCTTCCCCAAGGTGTTGTCCGTCTGCTCCTGGGTGGTAAAGCGGACACTCTTGGCCATCTCTGCCGCGTAGCTGCCAGGTCTCTCGCCCTCGATCCACACCTCCAGGTGCATAGGTGTCTTCTGTTGGGTCTTGGACCAATAGTGCACCGCCTGGGTCACATCAAAGCTCTTCCAGCCGGTCTCGTGAATGGGGATCAACCTGTGAACGTGAGGTCGATTAATTAAAACGTTTAACAAAATTAGGATAATCCCCCGCGGTTTGTGTGGCACTTCTTTTTTTTTTTTTTTACGCATATAATCGTGACAGAATGACTCTTACCGTGAATCAACCAGCGACGTCCGGTTGGATCCGTTAGGAAGCACCTCCACCCAGTAGATGCTGACCCTGGCGTTGTTGACCGGCCGGTGGTGCTTCCTCTCCACCGAGAAGCGTTTGTGGTAAGACGTCCTCTGGTAGAGCTTGAGCTCCGCCATGGTCACCTCACTGTTATCAGGGATCATAGCGTCCATATCGAACACCATGCGATGCCGAGTGGTGTCAGAGTACACGTACTCTCCGGAAATATCTAAAAACACAAGACGTTTTGAGCGTTTAGGAATCTGGCAGTGCGTAAAAGCGAATCAGAATTACGCGCAGAAATGAGGGCGCGTGTCGGCAGTACTGGTGTCAAAACGGTTTTCGTGCAAAATCCCCTACACATTTCACGTTTTTAAAAGTAATGGTAACTGTTCTTACCTGCACTGCCAGGGATTCCCCTCAGGATGCCCGCCAGGCTCGGCAGAGATCTGCGTCTCCTGCTGTGGTGCATCTTCACCATGGATAAGTACTTATTTCTGATATGCGCCGGAATGACAAGGTTCTCCAAATCCCTCTTATGGATTTTAGGAACATCATCCAAGCCCAGTTTCTTCAACAGCGCATCCTTCATATCCTCATGCATAAAAGCCTTGGAGAGACCGAAGAAGACGGCGCACAGGAGAACACAAGCGCGGAGAAAATCCATGAGTCAGACTTTGGGAAGTGTGATTTCAAAAAGGAAAACAGCAGCAGTAAAACAGTAGCACGAGTCATCCACAGACAGTCACAGTGCCTGACTCTGACACTCCTCCGGGCCCTTATATTGTCGCGGCCCTCCCAGTCGTTCGCACGTTGTCGATGGGGGCAGGGACCCTTATCAGAACAAAGGTGCGACCATACAGCCCCGTCCTAAACAGGATATCTAAGTGGCCCATACTTCAAACAGCAACAATTAGACTCGAGTGCATTGTGTAGGTGTAATTTCGCCATAGTGTTCCACTAAAACTGCTCTTGATGTCGGTGGGCTGGCATGGATTTGATGCCACAATGGGGATCTAAAATTTAGTCTTAATGGTCCAAATGAATAAGACAATGTAGATTCCACTTTATATGTGAAAGTCAAACAATAAAATTAGGGTTTCTTGGTGCATTCGATCATTTCTAATGTCCTCTGATGGTCTGAATAGCCTACAACTTAAACCAAAAAGCTTTTCTAACCGGTTTGTATGTAGTGCTTTATACTTTAAAGCAGGTTTTAATATCTTTAGTTGTTTTATTTATTATCATGCATTATTTTTTATTTTGTTTTGTAACCGAGCATTTTCTTCTATTTTGTTTGATTCACTTATTTGTTCAAACTTTTCCACTTAAAATCTATTCATTCTGAATGTAATCAGACAGCCTGAACAACAACGACACATTTGTTTGTGGCTGAAAAAGCTCTTGAATGTTTGAAACTTACAGACTGACTGCGAGTATAAGTGTTGCATTTCAAAAGCCAGCGTCTGACCAACACTAATTAACAGTTCGGTCATTAGCTATTAATATTATTAGCAGTTGACATTTCCCCATGAGTTTGTATTCTTCTCAATTGTAACCTTTTAACTTTAAGATATTGTTACGGTTACATTTATAACAGTAGAAATGTATGCGTTCGACTTGATATGAAAGGGAACACCTTCGTGTGGCTGAGACATAAACCAAACTACTATCAGTTTAAACATTCCTCACATGTGACCCTAACCCATGACCTGGTGCATGTTCTGAGGTTAATGCATCAAAAAGGAGATGTTTTCACATGTAAGCGGTTGTTCTATTCATCTGAAATGGCCACTGCTCTGTCTTAATTCTTAATAATTCTCTCCCCTGTCCCACCGTTAGTGCGTCCTCCTGCCGTTCCAGACAGACATCTCTTGACCCTGTGAACCTGTAGTGCCCTCTCTTCAGTAGCACTCTTGTCTACACACACACACACACACACACACACACACCACACTCTGCCGTGTACATTCCACTGGACGATGTCAGGAGTGGGCAGTCTGGCAACAGTCTGTCACACAGCGACCTTACTTCTTCTGTCTGGGAGGCTGCTGAGCAAGTTTTGTCCAGCAAAATGATTGGAGTGTATCATCAGGAGGTGTGTGTATATATATATATATATATGTGTGTGTGTGTGTGTGTGTGTGTGTGTGTAACATGGGGATATGGAGGAAGAAGAGGTATGGATGCAGCGGCGGTGGCTACAAGGGAGGTGGGGGGGACTAGAGGATTAGATGTTTATTCGAAGCCCCTGTCACCCCATTCTTGGCGCTCTCCAGCAGATTAAAATTATTAACCAAACAGACAGTTAATCCAGGGGCCGGGGTGAGTGGGTGGGGGTCCCTGGCATGGATGTGGATTGGGGCAGGCTCTTCACAGGTTGGTGATTATCTGATTCCATTGCGAGGATTTGCCTTGCCTTTTTTGTCACACAAACATTAGAAGAGGGGTGCTCTCGCTGGCTGTCCCACAAGGCCCCTGGCTGCTGGTTGTGTATTGGGCTCTGTTTGCTCAGAGATGTCAGACAGACTCAAGGGGCACACAGGAAGAGCAAATGACAGATGACTGCCAGACCCACTCACACTCGAGCGAGGGCCTGTTTCTAACAAGGCAACAAATTTACTAATTAGTTCTGCAGAGCCGACACCACGCGGTTCAATCCATGGCATCGATGACAGTATCAGCAGACATTGCACTAAAAAAAAAAGGGCCTAATATTCAACATTTATGGATTTCATTTCCATACATCACATTTCCATCCATTTGGATTACGCAGGTTTTAACAAAAATAAACTACACGAGTCGCATTTTTCAGCCAAACGCAAACAAGTAAGAGTGAGATTTATGTAATAGCACAAATAAAACCGGTGTGTTTTAAAGACACGATAACCAGGTTTCTATATTTATCATAAAAGAAGATTCTTTCATTTATGGCTGACTGACTAATATACATCACATTGAGTTTATTGGTTTATTTGAGTTGTGTAATTCAAACGGATGGAAAGGTAAAATGCATAAATATTTAGCCTAAAGGTTTTTTTGAGACCTGAAAAACAAGTCTGAAAGGTCGAAAAATGTCCACAATGCAACTGTGTAATACTGAGATGACTTACGTTTTCACAAGCTTAATAACTCTGACTGTGTATTTTTTTTTCAGTATATATATACTGAGCTTAAAAAATACAACTGCAAAAAAAAATAAAAATATATATATATAGCTTTGAAAACAATTGTTGTTTCACTGTGTAAAAAAGTAGTGAAAAGGTATTTGCTCTAAATGTGATTGGTAAAACCATTGGGGTTTGCGCAAATGTGAGGCAAAAATCTGGCAAAAGACACGTAAAATTAGTTTTATTAAATGTATTTAAATGAAGGACATCCGATGTCGAAAAACAATCTAGAAACAATGAATATTCCAAGAGCAGAACATGTTGAAGAGCTGTTTCGTTGAATTTCTACAGAAAATCACAGACTGGAGAATTATTTCCAAAGCTGTATCTTATAATGCATGGCTCTGGAGTACTGAATGAATCGACTTCGATTTCATGAATGTATGAAGATGTGAAGATGTTATGAGAATTAAAAATATGCTACAGTGCTCACCCAAATTACATAAATGATGTTTTAGTTCATTCACGTGTTAATGCAGAGCTGTGTAGACATATATGTGGAGATTACATAAACAGAAAAAAAGTCTTGCTCTATACTTGCAATAAAAATACAATAATCTAGTAGTTTAAACATTTATTTCACTTGTATTGTATTTAGCATGGTATGCATGTGTGACATATGATCATTTGTATTATAGTACGCATTAAAAACACAGTTATTGTGAAAGCTTAAGACTCTAATGTCCCCCAAATATAGTTTCACTGCTCTCATTTGTCCCGAGGTCCACTGAGGTCCAAGGCGAGCCCTCAGATCGTCCAACGTCAGAAATGTCTTTTCAGAGCACATCCATTGTCCCGTCCAGCCAAAGGCCATCCTTAACTTCCCTCTGATCCTGTAATACATGATATGGCATCCTGTCCTCCACATTACAACCCCTAATTCGGGAAATTAAGATGCCCTTTGTGTGACATTTCTCAGGCTTTCTTCCTTCCCATGCCAATCAAAGACAACTTGCCTAGTTCAAAGCTACATCTGATGCTCCCAGGTGCCATTTCTTTTCAATCAAAGGCCAACAAGCTCCTACAATCAACAACGCAGGTGTTAATTAACATCCAACCATTTGCATTCAAAAGCGGTCCAATTTATCGGTCATTCCCTTCCATTTGTGAAACCGG
>JAPQRN010000017.1:15298528-15314444 GCA_037367275.1 Coranthus polyacanthus | reverse complement strand
TACCCTTTTTCCGCCGGCCTCCCGGCCCGTCTCCCCCCCCCCCCCCCCCCCCAATCCTCCCTCTATGTCGTTCTTTCCTAACCTCTCTCTTCCGTTTTCTCACCCATATCACCTTGTTGTTGTCCCGGCTCTCTCCTCCTCTTACCTGCCCCCAGGACGTCAAATATGTCACTTCCGCCTGAATTTTCTTTTTTAGTTTCACCTAATTCTTCTGCTTCATGGATGTTTTCATCCATTTGGGCGGATACGTTTATAGTATGGGTGGTCCCAGTGGGAATCAAACCCTTAAATGGTGCAATGTCAGTGCTGGGCTGTACCAGTCAAGCAGCGGAGGGCTGTAGCTTAGTAACAACCCCCCTCATTTTCCACAAGCTGGGGGAAAAAAAAAATCAGCCAGAGGATGAGTCCAGAAAAGGGAGTAGGAAACTTGTGCTGTAATATCTGTCAAGGATGTTGTGACAAGTTGGTGTTGGAAAATCACTGACAGTAAAGTCTTAGTTCTGTTTAAGTGACTTTAATTTTACTGACCTTGAAATTTATAAGGTGCTGCTGGACGCTGAAGACGTGCCACACTACGGCTACATTCTTGCACGCACCCTGTGCCAACTTGAATTTTTAAACACTCAGTATTGGAAAATAGTGTCTGGTTTGCTGAACATTCCCACAGCACATGGACAGTATTCCTAGCTTTGGCTCTTCTTGTAAGCCTGCCCGTAGTGTTTTTCCTCTCAGGCTGATGTGGGAGCTCTGGCCTGTGAAGGCGCACTCAGAGGCTGCCATAAAGTCATTTGTTCCTGGGACTAAGCAGCAAGTGTTTCTGCTGGCAGCAGAGGGAGAGGATTCATTCAGCTGTCAGTGTCTGTTTCTCTGTTGGCCTCCTCCAGAGCCTGCAGCTCCTTCCAAAGTTAAGGGGGACTCAGGTCAAACATTACATATAACTGCTTTTTGTTGGTTAATCAAATCGTACAACAAGAGCTTTTTTAGTACTGTACTGGAACAGACCCCCCTTCATTCATGCCATGTGCAAAGAGGCAATGCTTCATAGTGATGTATAAATGCAATTAATCGGTAACTGTAAGACCTTTCAGATGTGGGCTCCAATAGTGGCCAATAGCTAATGATAAGCTTCCCAACTGGAATTACTGACTTTGATGGAAAATAATAAAAACCATTTGCACATGCACTTTTATGGTTAGTTTGATATGCATTTTGAGATTTCTTTATTTGTTTAGGCATTTGAGTTCAATACAACAGTTATCCAGTATCTGATAAAGTCAAAGTTAATTTCCAACAGGGTTAGGATTAATATTTTTTTCAAGCTCATGGGGCAACGCGACACCAGAGTTAAAATCCTGATGATTATGTTAATACTCTCAGAGTGGGAAGGAACAGCCACATTAAAACATTTTCATTTTAAAATGCCACTTGAAAACAATGTCTGTCCAGACAAGTGTTTTAGCAAAGTTTCATAGATAATCTGTCCATTCTAACATGGCTACAACGCACATCACATGACCATTCATGTACACTGGGCATGCATGCCTGCATGGTAGTAACATATAAGTAATAGTAGTAGTACTATTAGCAGCATGAGAAAATGCAGAATATAACTGCACTAACAGCCACTAGCAGATGCAACAAGGATAGAATCACCTGTAATTCAGTATCCATGTTCAGTTAACAGCTGGTAGTCAAGCCTGAATGTCTTGTTTCCTTCCTGGAGAGGGTCACGTCATTGGGATGTGATAAATCAGACTGCCTGACTAGGTCTTAATAGTCCTGTGTTTCATCCTGTGTCATCATTTCCAATTGTCTTTGTTTCTGTCTGCCCAGACTGTAATACAAGCACAGAGTTTACAAACTAAAACAGGGTCAGCAATGTTTCCAAATGTTTCAGTTTTCGGGATCCTAAAACGTGCTGTCATGCTGGTGGGGCTTGTGCGCCTTAATGATCCTGTAAACTATGCTAGCAGGGAGCTGGGAACGAAATATGGGGACCTGGGAATACATTATCAGAGACCAGGTCCCTGGAAGATATAATTAGGTCCTTGGTAGATTGAACCAGGTTTTAGCTGAGGGGCCAGACGAAGTACAGCACCTGGTCCTCCAGGTTGGTGGTTGGGCATTGGGCCAACTACTCCACCCTGTAAAACTTCCATCAAGTTACAGAAACTGCAAAAGCAACATGTACTGCAGCCATATGCAACACACCAGGTCCAAGTGGATGAGTGCCAAAACATGGAAGAACTGATATAACCAGAGAGTGTACTGTTCTGGAGCAGCTGACAGTGTTACCGAGCAATGGTAAACATTCAAGCCCTTCAGCCTAACGTTAGCTAGTATACTACAGTTGACAAATATTAAAACTGATCTTTAAAGTCTCACCTTTAGTTCACTTTGAAGAACAGACAATCTGTGTTGACTGCATCTCCCCACGCCTTTCTCATCCAGACTTTTTGTTTCACAATGCAAAGGATTACTGCAGCAAGTTGTTGCACCACGTCCGTCCATATCCATTTTGTTTACATCCGCTTCCACATGGGATCATGTGAAGTGGTGCATTGCTCCCTCTGGCACGATCATTTTAATAATATCCTGTAGTGTGTGATGCGCCAATATTTATAATATATCAAATGTTGTAGAATGCATGTTTGAGATTAGAGAGAGGAACATCTGTGAAGTTTCTCCTTATGTCTGTGATGCAACTTGATTTCAAAATCAGTTAGGATTTTAAAACTCCTGTAGTCTGAGCCCGGCTTTACTGACATTAAGTAAATAAGTCCTGCCAAAAGAATCATTCACTGCCTGCTGTGAACTAATCATATTTTCACTCTTTTTTAGATTTCCTATCGTCCATGTGTTTCTGATTCTCCCAGCTGATCAGGAGGTGCAGCTTGCTACACCCACATGTGTACTCTGAAATGAATTGTATTAATAATTGTCAAGATAATGACATAAAATCCACGTTTGGCAAATAATAATGGCGACCCCCCCCCCAAATATCATAATATAATATTGTTTAATAATATCTTGTCATTATAATGAGGATTATGGGTGTAACTGGAGTTGTGCAGTGCTCTCCTTTTCCTGCCATGTTGCTGTCTTATCAGAGTCATCATTCTGTTACTATCAATACTGCCCTATTTTTGACTAGGCCGAGGCACAATGCAGCACCTGGTGCTTCTACCACCAACAGTGAGGCAGACAGTGAGGAAACCTTGCCAAGCCGGGTAACACAGCCTGGCAGGCTCCTTTCATATTCACTCTTTATCTGCAGATGGTATCAGGAGGCCGTGTTGACACAGAATAGTGTAAATCAACTTGTTTGCGATGTGGGTTGAACAGGTCGACGTGCGGGCTTTGAGAATTCTTTGAAGTACTGGGAGCACTTCCTGTACAGACAGCACAAACTGATGTAATCCAGCCCCTCCAAGGCAGTTTTTCTCACGTTGCTGGTCTGGGTGTATGCTCACTGCAGCACTCTTTGAGCTGTAACACACACTGGATCTGATCTATTGTTTTTTCGGGCCCTGCCTCCCTCCTTTTCTTTGGTGTTTGTGGTTTCTTAATATTTTGGGAACATCCTGTTTGCGCGTTTTAATGCCGTGGGCCCAGAGATTGTTTAGTTAAAGGCCTCTGACCATTCCTGCCCTCTTATTAGTGTGACAGGACAAGAAAGACTCACTGAGGCAGAAAGACAGAGAGACTGGGAACATGAGTGACTGAGATGGTAGGGAATGAGGCAAGTGAACAAAGAGAAGTGAAGGAAATGACATGCAGGGATGGAAAGGGAGAAATGGGGCGATGTCGGGCAGAGAACGGAAAGAAAACGGGACGGAGAGGAACTTGAGGTTGGCGGTGGTGTAGAGGAGGGGGCAGGGCTGGGGTTGCAGACAGACAGCATGGGGAATTCTGGTGTCACTGGTGTGCAGCCTAGCATTAAATGCAATTTAATGCCCCAAAGCATGTTTTACGTGCTATGTAAGTGATTCCCAGTTTGCTCTTCATAAATTTCCAGTACTTATCAATGATTTAACGGGTACCCCCCACCTCTCCGATAGCTGACATGTATCATACATGACAAAATAAGCGTTGGGGTGCAGCCTGTGGGGATCAGACAGCTGCGTATGTGTCACATGTGAAAGAGCGCTACACTTTTATTGAGGTCGTTTGTACCTTCTGAACACATCTGTTAGGAAAACCTCTGGCTGTGACATGAAGGGGCCTGGCTCTATTTCCATCTGTAATTTACGTAATTTACTGGATGTTTTTAGGCTACTTGCAGTGGAATTGCTATAAGGGCTGTGTTTTTGAAGGGCCTCTGGCGCTGATTCACTTTCCCTTTTAAGGTCTCAGTTATTAGAATCACACAGCTTTAATTTCTCCTTTGATGACCTTGACGTGCTATTTATTCAGTTGATTTTATCTGGCCTTTATTTAACCAGGAAGTACTTTTTAAATAAGGCAGCTGTTATTTCTGGATTATAAAAGCTTGGTTTTTATAAAAATTAGAACATCTGGAACAGTTTTTTCTAAAAATAGCACATGAATGCTTGATTATTCTTAGGGCATCTCAGTGGTTTTAATACACAACTTTCTTTGATTTTTATGAATCCAGTTACTTGTTGGCCTTGTTTTTAATGTGTAACTTTTCAGCATTAAAATACTGACAGGCCAGTGTTGTATATTTTACTCGCAATGTAATTTTATTCAGTATAACAACCTGTTTCTTTTGGTTGCCTGTCAGCAGCTGTGTTTCCATGAAATGTCAAGCAAATTTTTACATGGATGACACCAATGAATAATTTGGTCTCCTTGTCAGGGTACACCACCAGTTGTGCTACCAGACATGTACAAAAACAGCTGACAGCTGATCAGTCACGCTGCTACATCAGAATTTAATCAAAAGGGTGTTTCCATCTCCCATTGTGTGCAGCGACTCTTTTTTTGAGGAAGGCAAAAACCACCTCAAGTGAGTGTGGAAAAACTTTTGCAAAAAGTTTTTCTTCGGAGTTACCATAAACATTTTCTAAAGGGAAACTTCAAAATCTGCATAAAGCACGTTTATGGAAGCACTCCTAATAGTGTCATATCTAGAGCTGCAACTAACGATTATTTTCTGTGTTGATTAATCTGCCAATTACATTTTCAATTAATCAATTAATAATAATTAAAAAATGGTGAAACATTTTTTTTCCAATCCCCAAAATAACATCTTCAAATGTCTTTTTCAGATACCCAAAGATATTCAAAGATATTTAATTTTTTTCTTAAATATCAAAATAGTTATGAATTAATTATGGCTACTCTAGTCGTATCCCTTTACAGGGAAACAAGATTGGATAAAATAATATTTTATATAGTGTGTGTTTTTCTCAGTATTTATGGGCTGTAGCTCACCTGTCTGCAAGAAGCACAGTGTTATCACCAGCTGCCCCCTGGTGAAATCCTGTTATGAGAGTTAACATGAGTTTTCTCTGTGGTTATGAGGGGGCAGAAATTCTGCTAAATGACAAAACTGCTTTTTTTTTTTATGTTTTCACCATTTCATCAATAGTAGAAATGCAACTTTACCAAGAAACTCACTATCACTGTTGTCATTCATATTTATGATGCCGCAAATTATATCTGGCTATCCGGCTATTGTTGCATTGGTGTGAACTGGTTTTCACAATGTTGCAGACCTTTGCTTTGTACGTAGCTGCAAGTTTTCAGCTTTTCATGTTGTGAATCTTTGGACTGAACTGGGCTTTGCATTACATTAGCCAACAATACATGTGGCTGTTTCATTAGAATGCACTGACGTAAACGTAATATGAAAAAGTCTTTAATACATTACCCCTGAGTCATGTCAGATAGATTTTCATTGGCAGTGTTGGTGAACATGACAACCCCCACGATGCCACGCTACTTCACAATGTTATTAAACTACATCTTTTTTTTATTGTTTTGATTGAGAGACCCCTAGTGGAAGAAATTACATACTGTGTGTTTAAGCAGTTATAGGATTAGCGGACGTGTCTAATTTCTGGGGCAGAACTTGGTGCAGCAGAAAAATGATACAGGAGCTGCTTGCCCAGGCTTGAGTTGGCTTTGAGGGTTTCTGCTGACACAGTGGCACTGAAATGTCATACATAACCTTTTTTGGATCCGATGGTTATGTAACTGGCACCCTGGCAGTGTAATTGTGACCATGTGATATCAAAGTAGTTGTTTAGAGAGGCCTCCTCATTGAAATGAACTTAAATGCCCTGGTCTATTTCCCATCACATGGATTTATCAGCTGTCATACCATGGTAATAAAAAAAAAAATCAGGCCTTCTGTCAGATTTGTCGTAGTTTATGATGTTGGCACAGTCCTAGGCCATATTGGGTCAGGCCTATCATTTGCTCCTTTTTTACGACACTGAGTATTTCCTCTGTTAAGGTTTACATAGGCTAAGAAAACTCCCTGTCCTGCTTATGAGGTGTGATAAGTTTGCCTCCTCCAGCGGTCCCGCCACGGTCAGATGGAAGAAAAGGCCATCCCTAGTTCACATCCTCTCCTCTGCCAGTCGCCCTCCTCATGTCAGGTCCTGGAAAGCCTCTCCCTCCATGTCCCTGTCTCCCCTGTCTCTCTCTCTCTCTCTCTCTCTCTCTGTCTGTCTCTCTGTCTCTCTCTCTCTCTCTCACAAGCGGCATTTTTGTGTCGTTACCTCACTGTGGTTGTAAATAATCCCAGTTATGGCTTCCAGATGTCCCTCCGTCCCACTCTGGAATTGGGGATGGGGTTAGAGCTCGGCGCGGGTGTAAGGGTTTTGGACACTTACTGTAACTGGCTTGAATGCTGACTGTCTCTCACTCCTCTCTGCCAGTTTCTCCCTGTCCAGCCCACTCCTCTCACTTTCTCCCACGAACTGAACATAACTGTTTTTTCCATTCCTCTGTTGGCACTCTCCCTTTCTCTGTTTCATATTTTTGACTCATTCTTTTCTACTATTTCTCTCTACTGTCCCTCTCATTTTGTGTCATTCTTATTTTTTCTGGAAATAAGACAAGAAGTGGGCATTGTTATCATGTAACCTACCTCATTATAACACTCCTTTGAATTTGCAACACTTACGGGGATATAGCTGTTACTAGTTTTTATAGATTTGAAATTCACATTTTTATTTGCTTTACTTGGTCTGGTTATTTGATTTTAGTTTTGCTTTAGTTAGTTTAAGAGTGCATAAGTGTGTTAGTGTTAGCATTAATAGGAAAACCTTGATTTCTAGAAGCCGAAAAAGTAAGATGAAAGAATGCATGACAGCAAATATGATTTACACAACTATTGTTTATTAAAGGTCTGTGCAGAGCCATTTTATTCTTGTACATCATGAGCCATTACCATTTTTATCAGAGCATTGTGTAGGGCAACCACAGTGCAAACTGAGGGCGAAATTGAAAACGGTGATTTCACCTGCAGTTCTTTATTTTTGTTTGTGTTGCTTTGTTGGTAGTTTTTTAGTTTTAATCTTCTTTTTTTTTCTTTTCAAAAACTAGTTTCAGTCCTACTTTTTGTTAACTATAATAACCTTCTAGATTACATACATTAATTAATTTCTTTGCTTAAGTGTGAAATCACAACTTTTTTGAGGACCATTTGAAATGAAAGTCTTTGGGAAATAGAACTGAGACTCTCAGGTGGCTTTGCCTGTAGTTAGTCTGCTGTAGGATTTCACACACAAATTCTCCTTGGCTTTGGAAAGGTATTAGACAGACTGTATGTGTCAGGTGACTATATATGTTTGTTTTTCCTGAAATATTGACTGAAGTGGTGGGTGTGCGGTTTTCAACACAGGACATGTAACAGTCAAAACACAAGCAACGTAGTGCAGTACTAAAAACTTTTATTTTCAGTATTTAATAAATAAATACAACTAGGTAAAATGTAACGAAATCCAGGTTTGTGAAAATAACTAATGGCAACTTTTACTTACTTTTACTCCAGGAGTGCCATGTAGCTATTCCTGGCACAGACTCATACAGAAACCAGGCATGTGTAACACACATTCTCACACACGCACACTCGCATAACACAAAATTTCACATGAACACACCCTCAAGTCATAGCATGGAAGCGTCCCAGAGTCCTGGTTGTAAGCAGGGAGCGTATCATTTTGTGGGCCGGCTGCTAAGTGAACACACTTGCCTGTAGTTACTGAGTTTCACACAAAAATGGCCCTGACTTCTCTTGTTGGTATTGAGCAGGATGGGCCTGATATGCGCTCAGCTTTTTGGGGCTAAACCAGTCCGGCTATGTGGATTAGCTGGCGTCACTCGTGTTTTTCCAGTTTCACTACATCCTAAAGCCTGCTACCAAACATGTATTTTGCAGTGTAGTGGCTGCAAGCGTGTGAGTCTGTGTGTATTCCAGTGTTTTTGTGTGTATACATAGTGTGTCTGCGGATGTCTTGCCCACAAAGTACGCAGTGCATTAGTGTGACTGACATGTCATCTTTTTCCAATCTTGGCTCACCAACCCTGCACATTGCTAAACCCTGTGAAAACAAAGAGCAGCAGTCATACTAAAGCTTGGATAGTCACCTTCTAAGCATCACCAGGGGTTTCTACCACACCTTGTCATAGCAACCGTTGCTATGTTTAGGTCTACCTGTGTATTTTGCTTGCGACTAGAGTATGACTTGAACTGTATGGTATTTTTTTTTTCACTGTTGTTCAAAGGGATAGAGAGTGTATTTGAATCTATCCGAGCTACAGGACACATTGATCCCTGAGTAAATGTGGGTGAGCTTACTGAGCACAGGCACTTCTTGTTTGACTCAGGGTGTTTTCATATGTTGACCCTGCATCCTGATATATGGGTTTCCAAAACACTCAACCACACACAATTGAATTCAACTTATAAATTACAGGACAGAGTAACAGGTTAATAGCTGTGGTGTGCTTCAGTAAAGCACCTGCTGTTAGAGCGATGGCCAATGACTTCCTCTCCAGAAAAGCAATTTATGTAATCTCTCTGGCTCTGACCCGTTTTTTTTTTTTTAACCAAGGCTAGAAAAAGGCATAGCCACCAATTACATGTCAGATGCAGGGAGCTCTAGTTGTAGCTGTGTGCATGTGCACACACATATTTGTATGTGTCTATGTTTGTGTGTGTGCTTTGTTGTGGACAGGGCCTGTGGGCTCCTGGCTCAGAGATGAAAGACATTTCTCATGTGCTGGGTTTAGCGGAGCTCCTGAGTCAGCGTGCAGCTACTAATCAGTGTTTTCTCCCTCTCAGCTCGCCTGACTGCTCCCCCTACTCTCTAACCTACTACCCTGTTTGACCAAAAGTGAAGGCAACACACACCTAATATGTGTATTTTACCTTGAAAGCTAATGGAGACCTTTGTCAGATCAGATATAGAAGATAGCACAAGGAAGCGAGGCAAAGATTACGGATAGCTGGTCTCCCAAACAGAGCTAGTCTTTGTTTTTGACTACATTTGGCAGTGGAACAGAAAGTACAAGTGGTGTCCAAGAAGGTGTCTCTAAAAAGTAGCTTAGTCTACATCAACTGAAACCCTCTATATTGATAGTGAGGAGGGTAATGAGACCATGGAGTGTGTGTCTGTGAGTATAGTGTTCAATTAATGGGCCTTTCTTCTTGAAATCTAGCATTTATCGCACTTTCCCACTGCATGGTACTGGCTCGGCTCTACTTGACTCTATTTGCGATTAGTACCTTGTAGCTGGTTGTCATAACAACGCTGCCTGAAACTATGTTGTCTTCAATGCATCACAAAACTTTATCTTCGTCAATATGTCTGCACCACCTCATTTGCTGTGGTTTTGCAGGTTGCCATAAAGTCAGTGGTATACCATAATAAATGTTTTTCTATCAGGCTTCATAGAAAACCAAAAAAGTTAAGTAGAGCCAGCATCATGATTTGGAAAGGAGCCATTTCTGACATGGTTGTTCTCAATGATGGAGATCAATATAGACTATCTGTGGGGGCTTATCTATATTAACGTATTTCCAGTGTGACTTATCGAAGTCTCCCTCCAAAGCATTAGATTCTGTGGGTTATGTGGGCAGACACACTCCTTTGTATGCTGAGAACAACCATCATAAATTGTCTGTCTTGTGAACATTAGCTGAAATAAAATGCCAGCATCCTGTTCTAAACAATTTGTGCATGACAAAATCTTTTTTTTTTCCACTCTGATGCTATGGGAAAGCAAAACAGGAGAGGAAATTTTTACTTCTGTGCTTAGACACTGCAGAACAGGTATATAAAATAGATTTAATCTCTTGCCTAATCGTTTGTTTCTTCAGCCTGATAGCGTGGCTTTGCTACATGAATTAATCTGAATCCAAAAAGGATCGCTAGACTAAGTTCCTAGAGTAGATGATTTTAACGCTGGCATACATGTCGTGTCAGGTTTGAGACAGAGGCTACGAGAGAATGTTTTGGCAGAGTTGAAAAGGACTGCATGTTCGGTGGAATGGGGTGGGAAATTACCACAGCTCTAAGCCAAATGCTGGTACACTTGCCTAGTGGTATGTTAGTTTGTCAGCCAAACACTTTGGCTGTTATCCTGTGATAAGCCTGCCTTGAAGGAAAGTTACTAGTTGGTTGACAAATCTAACTATGCAGAATTCTTATCGAGGCTCTGCAGAGGACAAAAAACAGATTTCTTGGACAAAACTTAACTCCTCAGTATTACATGTAGATCACATTTTATAGTTTGGGATATGCTGAGCATTAAATTAAATTTGCTCAACCAACCAACTGTTGACACTATTGGCTTCACAGCTGCTGGATTTGATGTATTGTTCCTGCAATGGAACTTAGGACTTTCCAGGTCTGCATGCTGTCTTTGGCTTTGCATTTTTGTTTAGGAATTGTACTGTTTGGCAGTTAGACACCAATTCAGCAGTCTGTCACAGCCTTGTTTATCATCGCTGTGGAAGGCAGTGGGATCGATCGGCCACTAAAAAGAAATGTAACATTTCTGTGGTTTACCTGTGACTCTGGGGAAAATGATTGAAATGAGTGTACATATTCTCCACATCAGGTATTTCCAGGCTTAGTCATTGTCATGACTGAGCTGTTGGTGTGTTTTGGATCTGTAGTAATGTGTGCCAGGACCTAGCACACTCACCTCGCCACCGTTTTCCCTCTGCCCCACGGTCATAGCAGGCCAGTCCAACTGTCAGTGCAGTCAGGAGGGAGTGTGACTGAGACTCAGAGTGAGCTATGACTGGCCTGTTTGTTTTATTTCAGCAGGCATTTCCCTTTCTCACAGTGGGAGAAAGTACTTTTCCTCAGTCAGCACTGGAGGTTAGGTTGTAAAGTCCTGGCAACCAGATGAGTTTAGCATGATGCTTGGCCAGCATGGGATTGCAGACTGGCCTAGTGTTAGCTTGGCTGGTGGTCAGCTCTCACAAACACAGGGATGTTTGTATAGTAGACGGGAGTTTGTTAAGCAAAAGAGCTACTGTATGTAAATGTCAAGCATCTAAGTTGCTTAAATTGTTCAAACAGAGATGGTCAGCAGTAGGACTGGGTACTGAACATGGATGGCACCAACTGAATTGCTTAGATGCTATCAAGAATCAAAAAATGTGTTGTCGTTTAAGAAGAAATTTCAGTACCTAAGAAGTAAGTCACATTAGTGTGAGTGCACGCAGAACACATGATTTTTATACATTTTTATTAATTATATGATTGTGTTGTAGGACTTTTGATGATGTAAACCTGCTTTGAGTAGTACAATGTCAGGGTGGTGAAACATAAAAATGTAAGAGTTGAAACACAACTGAAGTTAAACCAAATTCTGGTTCTAACTGCTCTGAGTATATAAAAATGCAGAACAGTTGAAAAATAAAACAAAAAGTAATTTTTCCTATGGTTTTGTTAAAGTGGAAAATTGGCATCAAAAATGTATTGTTTAGGAACTAGTATCGAAGCCAAGGTATCAGCCCTCGTCAGCAAACACTTTGTAAAAGCCAGAGTTCACTTCTAGTATTTCTGCAGTTCATGTTATCAGAATATCAGTGTATCAGTGTCACCAGTATGCTGACCTTGGTGAACTTGCAGCCAATCCAGGTTATCCGTGGCATGCTGGGATCATGTAAACCAGGAAGTGCTTGAATAGCTCTCCACAAATGAGGGAAATGCTGACTTTGTGAGCCACAGATGAAATCTCTGTTCAGCTTTGTGAGAGAATGTTGGCGACCCTTGCCGATCCCTCCCAAGTCCTTTTTCAACCAGGAACCATAACCGCAGGCATAACAATAGCCAGCTTTATCATTCAGCCTCCCTGTGTCCGGTGTCATGTGCTATAAAGACCCAGGTGGCCACCACGACTTTGATAAAGTCCATTTAGAACAGCATGGCAGCCTTTCATGAGTTATGAGGAAAATGGTGAGTCCCTGGTGGGTTAGCACATGACAATCACAAGGATATTCTAAATGCCTAGGTCATAGGACAAGAATATGTTTTCTCATTTTTGCTAGCCATGAGAACAGTGCTAGGATTATTAATAATAAAAAGAGGAAATTATCATATTTGTGATTAGATATGAAATTATGCATCCATAGAGCATGCCTAATAGGGCTTTAGCTCTCCTGGGCCTCTCTTGACATCCTTGAGTGAATGCTCAAATGTTTAATGACAAAAACCTGAGGGGCTTGGGAATAGATATTTTAGGCCTATTCAGAGTACCATTCTTGGGGCTTTTCTGGAGAATTTCCCAGAAATACTCAAAGCTTCGATGGTAACTTGGGACTATATCTGGTACTTGACTTTTTGGTGGTCATCGTCACAAATTTTGAAGTTATTCAAAACAGCTGACTTTTTTCAACATCTTGTTAGCAGGACTGTGATAAATATTTGAATTTTCTTTTCTTTTTTTAATATAATTTTAGGAAAACTGAAGACACCACCATATGCAAAAAAGCTGCATTAAAATAGTCAAATGTTTTTTTTTGGCATTTCCCCTCGGGTTTTTCTATGTGCAAATTGAAAATGCGAATAAAAACAGCTGGATGATGGAGATTCAAGCTAATAATAATAATGAATGTTGATGCATAATGAATAATGTTAGATGACTATGTGTTATTTCATACACTATTTGGGATTTTTTGTGGCAATGCATATATAATAAAACAAATGAACCTTTTACTTATTTTACTGACTGAAAACTAATTTCGATGTTGATTACCATGGCAACAGAAGAATTCAAGGCATTTGGGTCAGCCCTAATATATTTTGACTTTTGATTTTGTCAGGTTTGAACTAAACTGATGTCTGTCTTCTTTCTTTCTACAGCCAAACCCTTTACTTCAAAAGTGAAACAGATGCGCCTGCACAAGGAAGACTTTGAGATCCTCAAGGTGATTGGACGAGGAGCCTTTGGAGAGGTAATATGCCTTCTAGTTTTTATGCTTGCCTTTACCATGCAACAACCTGGAAACCTGCAATTTGGGATTCCCCTTTTTCCTCTTTTTGTACAAATGGCAGATGCTATGTGGTTAGTTAGGAGCATTTTCTTGGTGCATCATGTGCAATGTACGTATGTTTTCATCTGCTGCTCAAAAATCTAAAACTTCTTCCTTGAAGGCAGAGATTATTCTGTTACAATAGCAGCCAGTAAAAGACAATCCCCTCTTCCACCGATGCCTTTATACCTGAGCTACAAAATACTGGAGTGTTGTGTTTGATAGTGGATGACTTTCTGCTGCATTCCTGCAGCAGTGCGTAGTATTAGTCTCTCTGTGAGCATGACTCTACTTGCAGCTTGAACAAAACTTTTTAATTCTTCTTTCATGCTTAACCTGTGAACAGCAAACAAATTAGAGCTCCAGTCAGAAACTGTCCTGTGCATATTTACATGATTAAGTTTATTTTCTTTTTTACTATGCCCGTAGGGAGGTTGAAATACTTTTGTCACTGGGTTTCAGGTAATGACATCAAAGCTGGGGAATGTTGGAGGGACAGGTATTATGGTCCTTACCAAAACTCTTACATAACGACACAAAAGTCCCGCAAAAGCCTTTTATCTTCAAGCTGAAACTTTCACCTTTGCACTTCATTGTTTTGACAATCACATGGCTCTTGAATAGATTTTCAGAAAATATGTGCTTTCAAGACCAAATTGATCATGTTGAGCCTTGCTACTCTCTTCCAAGCATTTCACCTCTGAAATTGTTGTTGCACATTTGTACAAACAAGTTGGTGAATTCCTTTATAAACACTTGGTTGGGTAGATAGATGGATGAAGATGGATGAAGGTTTAAACACACCTGCTAGTTCTGTAGCTGTAGCACAAAACATTAATGCTCTCACCCGAGCCACTGGGAGGAGTGCTGGTATGTGCATGTGTGAGTCATGTGTCTGTGTGTGTGTGTGTGTGTGTGTGTGTGTGTGTGTGTGTGTGTGTGTGTGTTTCTGGCCTGTGTTCAGTGATGTGGTGTGACCCGTGAACGGTGCTACCTTGTGGTAACATTCCAGTGGCCTTTTACGAGGCCAGCTGTGTGAGTATGGGTTTTATAGACGTGACAAAAAAAATCAAATTAGCTTGAGCAGCATCAGGATTGTCCCATGGCTCCACTTTTTACTCACCTGATAGAAATATACTTGAATGTTGTAATGTGGATGTGGAAATGCAGCAGAAATAGATGTAACTTGCAGACAGGGTCTATAAAGATAATGTCTCCTCCTGCTTTATATTCTGATTCCCATTACATGGTGAACTTCCCCTGTCTGCTGTGGAGTGGTCTTAAACAAAGCATAACTTCCGGTGGTTATAAGATACAGAAATATGCTTCCAGCACTGATTTCAACAGTAGTTTTCTGCAGGCGCTGCTGCCTTTTGACACCATAGGTTGCATGAAAGATGTGGATGTAGCCACCGTGATCTAGGGGTGGGTGATAAGGTCAAAATCTTCTATCATGGTATATTTTATATCATAGTAACAATATATATCACAATATAGTAATTGTTCTGTAAATACAATTCAGAAATAGTTTAAAATAACCACACTATATATGACCACATTTGTTTATTTCATTGCCGCAGTCTTTTACAATGTGTACGTATATCATGCATATTGAAAATACATTTTACTGGCCAGCATATCATTACCGAAAGAATAATTTATGAAAAGACTACCGCTATGCTTATTACAAGGTCCAAATAATGCGAAAGAGACAGTAATGACATTTGGAGTCAATTGGAGCCAGGATTCTTTGAAGCCAGTATCTAACAGCCGCCATTTTTATTACATTTTAAGATATTTCCACATTGACTTCAGCTGCCAGCCTTGGTGGTCACCCACTCAGGAGGTGCTGCAAACTATCAAGCACGTTTGCCAGTTATTTATATGACTGTTGGGATTACAGAGGTCGGAAGTCTTACAGTATAACAGTTGGATGGCAGTAATAACAGTCTGGTCTAAGGTCAGACAGAGAAAACACGAAAAATGTGGATTTTGGTAAGGCCTCATGAAAATTTATAAGGTTATGATTGCATGGAGTCATTCAAGGATATTTTTTCACAAAACCGAGCTCAGAACCGAGACTGAGATATGGGAACACAGAGTCACAGACAAACAGAGTTTAAAAACAGCTCGAGAGAGAGAGACAGCAGACTGAGGTGCAGATGAAGACAGACGTAGACACTGGAAAACAGAATACAGAAAAATATGTGGAGTCGAAAAGGGAGGTGAGAGGGCTTTGAGTGCAGGATGTTTTGATTTCATCCTTTCATTGTCAGTGAGCAGGCAGAGAAATGGCGCGGGTGCGTGATGTTGTGGAGCTCTCATGAACGGACCAGTGTGCACTGGCCTGCTGCCTGTTAGAATGCTCCCATTAGGACTCTGGGCCTAATGGTGCTCACTGCATAGCACCTGAAATGAGCAATGTCAGTATTAGAGGTAGGG
>JAPQRN010000017.1:15274918-15287744 GCA_037367275.1 Coranthus polyacanthus | reverse complement strand
GTGTGTGTGTGTGTGTGTATTATGAGGTGGAGTCCAGATGGCCCTCACAGATGGATGCTGTGGTCTTAGAGGAGATTACCTCCCTCTATTCTTGTCTCTGCCACTGCTCCTTAAGACCACAGGAGCCCTGTGACACAGTAGCCCAATTAGCTACACTGACTAGCCTAGCCTAGCATTGCTTAGCACAACTGTCTCTCTATGCTTGCTTTGTCGAAGGCTTGATGCAAGTTGGCTCTTGTGCTGTGTGTTAGCTGGAGGTGTCAGTGTGGCTATCCTCACCATCAGAGAAGTAAAAAGAAAGATGATGTTAAGAGACAAAGAGGCGGCCGACTTGAAGTGTCAGAGAGAAAGAAAGGATCCTTGAAAGAGAGACAGAGGGGAGTGAGCAGTGGGCAGACAGACGCTTTACTGACTGCAAAATGGTTTATCAGTAGCAGCACTAACACCAGCCCTCCCCTGCCCCCATCATGCTGTTTGTCTGCCACACACATGGACACACACAAATGTATCCAACCAGGCAAGGGTCAACTCTTGCTGTCTGCTCTTTGGCAGAGCAGAAGTCTCTAGAGCAGATTAAGGCCTTGCAGTAATGGAAGCACCTGTGTATATACATGCACATACACACACTCACGTGCTAACAGTCTAGTCCAAGTGTCACGGGTGTCATTCATGATTTGTAAGGTCTACACTTCCTGTCAAGGTGATCCAGACACCGTGTGCAGAGGTTGTTGAGTATAATGTAGAGCCACAGTACTGATCACACAGGTCTCTGAAAATGATGATGTGACAACGTGACACAGGCATGTTTGATTGCTGCTACGAGAAGTAAGGTGATACAGTTTTTACACCCAAAATTAGCACTTATATCGGGGTTTTGTAACCATAGTTAAACCTAGTAAAAATAGACGATTGACACACTGCCATTAGATGAGTTTGCCTTTCTGCTTTTTTTTATTACATTCAACATCAAAAACACATTGGATTATGGGGAACAGTAGATTCCACGCAAATTCTCTTTGAATCAGGAGAAGCTCTTTCACCTTGCTGTCTTGCCGCAGTTGCATACGAAAAAGAAAATCGCATTTGCAACAAAAACATAAAGCCCCTGCCTTGCTATTTAGCATGTGTCATAGCATCACACTGGAAAAGGGGTGAAAAATAGCAGTTACACCAAAGTGTTGTTTTCATCACTGCTGATTGGAGCCAAAATTGATTAATACCTGTGACTACTGCAGAGTCATTAGACCAGAGACTGAATGCTCATTGTACCCTTTCACACAAGACAAAAGCCAGATGTTAGTGTTTTTTTTTGCCTGAAACATTACTTAAATTACTAGGTAACTTGTAAGTAACTTGTTAAGGTACAACATGAGACAGTGACCATGTTTAAATGCACAAAATATCCCAGTTTTTCCCTTTATTCCAAAAAAAAGCCCCAAAACAACAATATTCCTCCTTAGCTCTTGATATACCTAATTGAAATAAAGATTCCACCAATATTTCGGTTTACATGCAGCTGTGTGTACTCCAAGTTTTCCACCAGATTTGTTCAACTGTGCAAACGCAGCTTCCATCTTTCATTCACCTTCTTGTAAAGGTCGCTATTGCAATATGTGCTCATATTGATATTCAAGTGTTTCGTAATGTTTAAAAGTAGTTGTGTTTCTCCTTCTGGACAGAAATGTGAGCTTTTGTTTTGGGCATGTATCTGTAACCCAGCCTGAAAAAACTGTTGGGTCTGTATACATCGCACAGAGCTGACTGTAAACAGGCGAGAAACCATGTGTCGCAAACTGTGGTAAAAACCCTAATTGAGATGTATATTCTGAATGTACTGCATACATGGCCAAAAAATATGTGTAAAACCTGAATAATATCCCACGTCTTTGGAAAACGCTACATTCAGAATAAGGCTTGATTCAGAATATGCTGTTAACATGACCGGTATTACATTAGGAATATTGTTATATTCCTAATAATAGTGAAATATTGGTGTACATTTAAACATAGTCAGTGTTGTATTGTGTGTTTAGATACTGAACTTGCATACCCAGTAAGAGACTTGAACTTTGATTACTGGAGACTAACGTGGAGGTTTTCCATTAAGGTTTAATGTTTTCCATCTAGAGAAACAGAACTGACAACTGTTCTAAAGGTTATAAAAGCTTCCTAAGGACACATCACATGCTTTTTCCAGTGATTCTGCCCAAGTTTATGTTCTCTTGCTCAAGCCTTACATTATGTCTAGTTTTACAGTCCAAGATAAATATTTTGTGAGAGACAAACATTTTATCTGAGAAATCTTAATCCTCCGTCTCCACACTCCTCCGCGCTCTCCTCATGCCTTGTACGTTGTTGGTTGTTTTTGTGTGTTTATGACTTTCCACATTGATATTATACCAGATTGGTTGCATGAATATATGCGCAACAGTATGTGGTTTCGTTTCCAAAATGCTGTATATCCACTGTCCAATCTGGAACTCATCTGAGAGCAGCAGACAAAGGCTTCTAAGTAACCCGTGATGCAGACAGTGATTTGCTAAAAGTTAAGTGTCAGACTGCAAAATGTATATAGAAACTAACATTTACAGCATGTGTCTATATGAGTCACATATGTGCACAAACTGCTTTAATCAACGGTTTAATAGGTTAGTGATTTAGTGGTGTCACTGAAGCACAGAGATAGCGAGCTCACCCCCTGCTCCAGCCGTCCGAGATGGGACTATTAAACACTACCGGAAAATGACAGGGGCGTCACATGTGCCTTTGAAGACCTCTAGCTGAAGACAGAAACATCAAAGCTGTCTTTCAAACCAATTTATATGTGTTCACTCTGCAAAGAAAAAATCTCTCAGGCTTGGTGCATGGTGTCTTGACTGTTGAGCTTTAACCGATTAACTTCAACTTCCTGCAGCTTCGTTATCTGGCAAAAATTGATTGATTTTTGCCAGACTATGTTACATTGATCGCTGTCTGTCTGGATGCACTGGAATTTATGTGACCTCATTGTAACTTTTACAGCTCTTGTTTAAGGCCAAATCTATTTATCTACAAACAGTGTAGTGTTTTAATAGCGCAGCAAAGTGCTAATTAGAGCCACAGTCAGAAGAAAAAAGGAGGCATTTCAAAGTTCAAATAACTGGGGATGTGCTGGTACCATTAAACTGTGCAACTCATGCAGAACGTGGGCAGCGGTGGAGATTTGACTTTTAGCGTTAGTATTAAAGTGCATGGGTTGGCTTTGGTGTTTGCGTGTTTGCGTCGGACATGTGGTTTATTATTTTTAAGCAGAGCCATGCTCACATCACCAGAAATAGCAACAAGTGTGACATTTTTGTATTACTGCTTGTAATATATATGTGTGTGTGTGCATTTGGCTTGCTATAAAGAGTGTTCTGTGTGCCCTCCGTGCCGTGTGTATTGAGCCGTGGCGTGGTTCAGTGTGTTGATAAAAGAGCCTCAGACACAGGGCTCGACATGGCATGCCCTCAGGGGAAATCAGTGGAATGGTCAGACAAGGACAGTCTATATTTAGCCGTGATAGTAGGGTACAGTGACGTCTCTATTTCATACCAGTGCATACCAGTAATCACTGGGGTGGCTTGGTGTCTTTTTACGACCCCTCAGCTGTGGATTCTAACCAGGTTCAGAAGAATAACGCTGACTCAAGAAAGTCAAAGTTGAAACAGAAAGGATGAGATGATTCTTTTGGAGTCACTAAAAAAAGCACAAGCGAAAAGTTTATGTGCTATGGACTTAAGTTCAGACTCCCATGCAAGTTACTAGAACATAATATCATTAACTATCTGGTAAGCATGCAGAAGGAGCCCCTACCCATTATTCCCTCATTCGGGACCTATGATAGATAAGTTTATTTGTGGGGACACACTTGTGACTATTTGAACTAACCATGAGCATTTTGTATAATCATTAGTAGGGCTGAACAATATGGAAAGGAAAATGTATCTCAACATATCTCAATATATTTTTTCTAGAATGATGATATACTGTATACTTTATATCTAGATATTTTTTCTGCAGTGTGTTAAATTTTCAGTTCACTACTGCACAATGTGAGTAAAACACATCACAAAAACTCCTGCAGGTTAAAGTGGACTAACTGAACACTGAGTCTGACAGACTCTAAAGAAGCAGACGCAGAAGCAGACAAATTTACTTGCTAGCCTAGCAATATTAATGCTACAAAAAACCTGTGATGCAATGCTCTCTGCTCTTCATCAGGTTGATTTGTGCTTGTGCTTGATGTGTCATCATTCTACAGTTTGATTGTAATCAGTTATTCAGTGATATAAAATGGTTGACAGCTGCAATGACCACTTTCATCGCACTTTCATTAAACCATTACAGGTGCAGACAGACACCAATCAGGTGCCAAAAAGTCACATCAAAAGTCATGTCATGTCATTGCATCACACAAGTAATATGGCTGCTAACGTGACCGAGGGACATGTTCCTCAGGTGTATGGGTATTATTAAACTGTTTGTAGGATTATACTGTAAAAATGAACAGAAAAAGACAATTGGTATGACAATTAATTGTCAACTAATATGGTCGTGACAGTCCTAGACACGAGGAAAGCCCAGAATTAGTTAGTTAATTATGCCTTTATGTTTGACAGCTATCAGGATGTGCTGTTTCAGACAGTTGCAAAATTCTAATTGAGCTACTTCCTGGACAAATCAACTTGTAACTGATAGATAGAAAATCCTGCTGACTGCAGCCAAGCCACACTCTGTATCTATACTGTAAACAAATCATAAGCAGTAGTAATGGAGAACAGATGCAGGTTGTGAAGACAGTCCACAGTGGCCTCCATGTACACATCTGTGAAAGAATGTGCTGTCAGTAACTCCCCCATCCCAGTCCGTCTCTGTTCACAAACACACATAGTGTGGATTAAAAGGAAACGGGGGAGTGGGTCTGCGAAGGGCACAGGGATCTTTCTTTTATCCGGTGGGAGTGTGTTTGTGCGTTGCCTACTTCATCAAAGAGAGCGCATGTTTATGTGTCTGGGGCCAGACACAAACAGGGCTGTGCATGTGCACACACACATACTCCCCAAAAAATTTGGGCACCCAAAACACTCACTGCGCTTTCTGTATGGATATTCCCACAACACAAATCCATCTATTTCCAGTGTTTATTCTTTTTTTCAGTGGGGGGAATTTAGAGTTGTCACAGAGCTGATAAATGGACGAGAGGAAATTACACTTAATTCAATCACAAATATATCTGGATTATTAGGCACTGGCTTTATAAGCATGTTAAGACTGCTCAGTTTCCCCAGGTTATATAATTTAATTTGAAGATAATTGAGGGGAGTTGCACAGTTATATGAGATCAGGCTTGTATGTGTGTTTTGGATGTCTTATAAGTATTGTTTTACTTGGAAGAAGCAGACTTTTCTTCATCTTAATTCTTCTCTGACAAATCTTGCCTAATTCGTCTCCTCTTCCACTCCCCCCCCCCCCTCCGTCTCCTTTCAGGGACATTAAGCCCGACAACATCTTGCTGGATATGAACGGCCACATCCGCCTGGCTGACTTCGGCTCCTGCCTCAAACTCATGGAGGACGGGACGGTAAGTTTTTACCACACTGCTTCTGCCGATGCCTCCTCCGGTCCAAAGCAAACATACCAGAGCTGCACTGACCTCCTTGTCAACCCCCAGGGGTCTCCCAGGAGGAGTTTGTGGTTCAGCTGCTTGGCTGAGCCTGCAGTTTATGATTCAGACAATTCTCTTAGCAACCAAAAAAAAACCCTCAGGTGTTACATAAAGGAAAAATTGCAGTGTGCATAGATGATCAAAGAGATCTCTGAGTTTGTTTCTTCAGTGTTAAAGGTACAATATGTAACATTTTTGCATCAACATATCTCAAAACAACTAGGCCTGGATTATAGATTTTTTTTGATGCATGCAGTTAAATTATATGAAATGTTTCCAACAATGTTGAAAATGCTGGGAAACACGTAATTTTATTGAATGTAACCGGCCGTTACATTTCATATCCTCTTTACATGGAAACATTGTAAACACTGGATAAAATGTCTGCATTTAACATGACGTTCGCTAATGTTATTTAGATATAACGTGAATATACATCACTAAACATGAAGAGAATAAAACTGACCTCATACATTGCCTGATCTGTAAACATGATTTCTGCCTGAGTCATGTCATATTTTCCTCAACAGTCATGGCGAAAATAACAACTCCCATGATTCCACACTACTTCACAACATACTATTGTAAAACAATATGGAAACAAGCAAATTCAAAAATCACCTTACCCGGTGATCACTGTAACAGCCAGTTCATTCAACACATTTAGAGCTTTGAGTTTATATACTACATGTATAATGTATATATAAATGAAGTTATATGACAAATATAGTTGTTTCTATCCAAATGTATCACAAATTTGCATAAAGTCAGTCTAATATGGCATTTATGTTTGTCTATTATATTAAATCAAGGAATGCTGCAGTCTCCTTATTGGTCCACACATGCAGACACACAATTATTAACTATATCTGTTTCCATTGCATTTATTCACATTTACCTTTTATCAATACATCAACTTTTCCACCCTAAGCATGAAAACTTTTTTGTGATATTTCAAGATTTTTTTAAATACATTTTCAGTGTTTTAATTTTGGGTGTTTTTATGTGCACATTGAAAACGCAAATAAAAACACCTGGATGGAAACACGGCCATTGAAATAGATATGTTTCTCTTCTTCATTTATGCACTTACTTCCAAAACTGTCTGTTTAGGAACTTTTTAATGACAATAATTTATAGATATCGTACATGATCAATTTTGAATAAAAAGGTTCAGGATAAAATGTGCATGCTCAAATTATGTCTGTTGAAACCGAAAGAAAGCTGCAATTTGAATATAACAATGCAGACATCTAGAACAATGAATAGAAACCAGTGGAGACTAGGGAATTCATCATGTAGTGGGGGTCTAAAAGTTCAATATGCTCTTTGTTTTGTTGTTTGCTCTCACTGGAGTGGTGGTATCCATCTTCTGTGTTTCCAAGATTCAGCCTGTTACTAATCATCATAAGTCCTCTCATTAGCATGCAGGCTGTGCTCCACTGTGAGTGAGATTTTGGGATCAATCGTGCACTATTGTTTTGTCCCCCCACCCCCCACCCCCTCTAGGTCCAGTCCTCTGTGGCAGTGGGAACTCCAGACTACATCTCCCCAGAAATCCTCCAGGCTATGGAGGATGGAAAGGGCAAGTACGGTCCTGAGTGCGACTGGTGGTCTCTGGGCGTCTGCATGTATGAAATGCTGTACGGCGAGACTCCTTTCTATGCAGAGTCCCTGGTGGAAACCTACGGAAAGATCATGAATCATAAGGTGAGGTCATGGAGTTTGAGGTTGCCTTAACAATAAGTGTGCTTTCATAACACCTTTAGTCCGCTTGAATCTGACTGTAGTTCGTTTCCCCCCCTTGGAGCAGATCCTTTGGTCAGGTTTGGACACAGTAATTGCACTTGGGTGCAGATCAAAACGAACTCTTGAGTGGTTTGTGTGTGGTGGGAATGTGATCCGACCTCAATCCAAATCCCAATTACCAGGTGAACTCCACAATTTTGAGCTACACAGCTCCTGTAGCGAGATGTACTTTTCATAGTGGGAGGAGCACACAATTGGTTGTTTTAATAATTAGCTGGAAAAAATGTTTCTCTCACAGAAAAGGAATTGAACCAAGGGGGAAATGGAAGTTTAAAAACTCATCAACTTATCTGGTCCAGAGCAAATGAAGTCTCAGCGTGAAAACACTCTATAACATTGTGATCAAGACTTAACCCTGTATTACATCTTTAAAAACATGCACACTTTTTCCAGGAGCGATTCCAGTTCCCACAGCAGATAACAGATGTGTCAGAGGAGGCGAAAGACCTGATCCGTCGGCTCATATGTAGTCGGGAACATCGACTGGGACAGAATGGCATTGAGGACTTCAAGCAGCACCCGTTCTTCTCTGGTATTGGCTCAGTCTAACAACCAGGGTTTCTGCGGGTTCTTCCGAAATTCTTCTTATTTAAATTCTAAACCAGCAGTAACCCAGTAATCTGAATTTTTAGACATTAAAATGTTTAAATACATGTTTGACGTTACCTTTTACCGCTTTTCAATGTGTTTTTGGGAAAAAACTCAAAGTAGGAACTTTGGTATAAAAGCATTAGAGTATGGCAAGTCAGAAAAACATAAAGCCACCTGCAATGACTGCCATCACCCAGTATAAAAAACACACAGACATTACTCATGTGCACACAGTTCTGTGTCATTACGTTTGTTGATTTTTTTTCCCTCCAATAATTGGAAAAAAAAAATTCCTTCATATCTTTCATCCTTTTCTTCCTGTAAGGGCATGAAATAGGTCATAAATGTAACTTGCTGAAACCTGTAGAAACCCTGGACTACAAATTTGTCAGAATATATTACAATTCATTGCTAACGCTGCTATCCCAAGTAAACTGACAGACCATGGATTGTCTTTTGTGTTTTATTTTCTTGTGGTCTCTAATGTGCTCAGGCATTGATTGGGACAACATCCGCATATGTGAGGCCCCCTACATCCCAGAGGTCAGCAGTCCTACAGATACCTCCAACTTTGATGTGGACGACGACTGCCTCAAAAACTCGGTATGGACACTGTTTAAGACATATTTAAATGACTTTTTTTTTCTTTTTTTTTTTAACATTTTTTCTTTGCCTGTTCATGTTTTTAATAACCTCTAGTAATACGAAAAACATGCTATATTATTATATTATGTTGCTTTTCTCATTAGGAGACTATGCCCCCTCCATCTCACACTGCCTTCTCTGGCCACCACCTGCCCTTTGTGGGTTTCACCTACACCAGTAAATGGTAAGTGCTACCACTATTAACCTCTGTTTTATCACTGTTGAAAGTCTTGTCGAACACTTGTACAATGATACAAAGTGGACAGAAGATGTGGCACTTGATAATTAGCTGTGATTAGACATTTTAAATGGATGTATTTCCCGGGCAGCTGTCTTCCTGCATAACATTCTTATCACTTACAAAGAAGCGTAGGAGTCTTACATTAGCTTCCCTCCCTAATAAGGTGATGTTCATGACTTGCTGTAGATCTTCACACTGAAGTGCTGCCTGTGAGAAAGAAACAAACCCACCAGTTAGTTTCTTATCTCTTCACAGCTCAGTGACAAAGGCCCTTTCCATTCTTTCCTTTTTTCCACTTTCCCCCACTGTCTTTTTCTCTCTTCCTCTCTTTCTATCTGTCTTGCACTCTAAATTTCATTAATGTTAATTCCTTCTTCTCCTCCCTCTCCTTCCATGACTTAACATCCTCCCATCTCTCAACCAATCTGCCTCTCTGTCATCCATTTCCTCCCCCGCTATCATTTCATTCTGTCTTGTCTTTACTTAAACATTTTCTTGCTGAGTTGTCTTTACTCTCACCTTTTATAAATGTCTTTATCCTCACTTGCTGCTACTGTTTTCATGCCTCCTTCACCTTTCTCCTCACCACCTTACTTAATTATTTTCCTTCTCCTTCTCCTGCAGTATCCTGTCAGACCGAGGATGCCTGCGGAAGTTATCAGGGGAGCCGGGTAAGGTGGGACAAGACCAATTGGACTTAGACGTCCAGCGCAGCCTGGAGGACAGTCTGGCCACTGAGGCCTACGAGAGGAGAATTCGTCGCTTGGAACAGGAAAAAGTAGAGCTGAGCCGCAAACTCCAAGGTGAGACTGAAGAAGGGGAAATCATGGTATCTTTTACACAACCACAGTGATTACACATTAAAGCATTATTGGAGATTAGTGTACAGTATGGATACCAAAGCATGCAAACTGTGCATCATGTTGACCTTTACTGCCCAAGAGGCTGTTTTGTGGAGTGTTTGAAGTTAATAGGACTCACAGTGTCAATTGGCCTGCAAACAGATAGAGCTGATGATCAAAATGTCATGCCATATCCAGATAACGATAAATTTCACCATTTATTTGTTGAAGACTCGATCCTGACTGATGATTGATGATGGCATTCTACAGTCAGTTATTTCTGTGTAGCAGACCCTTGCAATGAATAATGGACTGATTCCAGATCATTTTTAAATCAATAAAGATAAAGTCAACTTTAAATAATTTCTGTCAAAATGATTAATTTTTTCCCCTAGTAAGTAGCCATCCAACAGGATAATGTACAGTACACCAAGAATTATTGTCATATTATGTTGCAATAATGCTGCACATTATCCCTTACAAAGCATATTTTTTTTGTAAATTCAGTGAATAAATAGTTTACATAAAATTACTTCATGGAAAGGTCTATTCCTCATTACATTTTGTATTATATACTTGACAAATAAAAGGTTTTTACTTATATCTTATTATTTTTGTCCTTTTACTTAAAATTGTTGTGCTAATCTTCAATTAAGCATGTAACAAAATCGGACACATTCACTCTCCCTCCATGTGTGTTTGTGTTTCCTTCAGCCAAATTTACTGCCTGGAAGAACACAAAACAATATCCAAAAAATATTACCATGAAGATTGTGATTCGCAACGCAATGAAATAAATGATGAGCATAATAAATAATAAGTATAATATGGAATGATAGACATATTTCTGTTGTCATACAATATATATTGTTGAATCACACAGACTCACTATTCATTCAGTGGCATAATAGCCTGCATGATGCATGCATTTTTAAAGGATTAAAAATGACATCGTTTTTAAATTCCATTTATATTAGTTGTTTTCTCAGTGTATGCATCTTCTTTGTTTAAAAAAGTATATAACTAATGCCAGTTGTCTGACTTGCTGCAGAGTCAACACAGACAGTTCAGGCGCTGCAGCACCCAACAGGTGAAGGTCCCGTCAACGCAAACAAGGAGGTGGAGATCAGGAGTCTGAAGAGTGAGATCGACATCCTGAAGAAGCAGATTGCTGGTCAGAAATTATTTGTTTATATTTAGCACAAAAAGCATATTTCTTTCACCAACTGTCCTGTTAATCATTTCAGCAACCCACCAGCTTACCAGTCAGTTAGAACCTGTCTGTCATCATTGGAAACAAAGTTCATCACACATTTCAAAAGCAATATCATTAAAAACCTTTCATTTCTATCAATGTGTGTCTGAATGTCAGACTCGGGGCAGTTGGAGAAGCAGCTGGAGGACGTAACGTTGGCCCGCAGGGACCTGGAGGACTCCTCCAAACACATTAAAACTCTTGAGAAACAGATGAGGGGCATCACACAGGAAAGGGATGACATGCATAAGGTATAGTTGGTGTTGTTGTGTGGAAATTTAATGACCAAAATGTATAAATAGCCTAACGCAGCAGTCAGGTCAACAAGCTCTGATTTTAATGTCTAAATAAGTCACGTGAACTACTTCTATTCCATTACATCACTGTGTACATCCTAGTGTCTGTGTACTGATACACTGCCCCTTGTTTCCAGGACCTTGTGGATGCCAATGAGAAGCTCAAGTCTCAGTCAAAAGAGCTGAAAGAAGCCCACAGCCAGAGAAAACTGGCCATGCAGGAGTTTTCGGAGCTCAACGAGAGACTCACAGACCTCAGGTAGAACCACTGCCTGTCATGAGTTCTCAAAAACACGACACCTTGTTACTCACCTGTATGCTTACGCACTGCTGTGCCTACATTTGACATACAGGTCGGCAAAGCAGCGCCTGGCTCGCCAGTTGCGTGACAAGGAGGAGGAGATGGAGAGCCAGACTCAGAAGGTTGAGGCTCTCCGCCTTGAGGTGCGAAAGGCTGAGAGAGCCAAGAAGGAGGTAGAGTAGACTCCCTGTGGTTGGTAGCTCACCCAGTCCTCTAACATTCACTGGGTGATGTACAATTTAAACTCCTTTTACTGTGTAGTCTGTGTCTTGTACCTTTTTAGAAATCCATCAGTAGTTATGTAGTAAATTAGAAATAGCGAGTAAGTAAAGTGGGTTTACTTTCGCGTGTCATGTGTTTCAACTTACAGCAAACATCATGTAGCATTGTATATAGTAAAGTGCCCAAGTTTAAACTCAGCGTGCTGCAAAAGAATAAAGCCACAAAGTTTGTATCTGTATTATTTGTCCATACTGAGCAGTTGTCATTAGTTGGAATGATCAGCTTTTTTTAATATATATATATATATATATATTTCTATAGGTTTGTTTTATTCCCATATCTGTACCTACTGTGTTGACATGAGTGCATGAGTGGAAAACTGATGTGTTTGTATCCAATCACTGTCCATCATCAGATGGAGGCGCAAGCAGAGGAGCAGGGGGCAGAGGCCCAGAAGGAGAGGAAGCTCCGAGAGCGTAATGAGCAGTACAGCCGACAACTAGAGGAGGAACTGGAAGGGCTTAAAGTATGTGAGCAAACATGAACCTGTCTGTCTACACAGCCTCTGCACATCCTTAAACGTTCAGTGACTTCTAATGCAGACAATACGTATTCAGGCAGGGTTTTTTGGGGGGTCTGTAGTCCACAGTTATTGATTTGTAATTCTACTTGGTCAGAATTTTGTACAAAACCTAATTTTGATCCACTCCTGTTTGCCTGATAAAGTTACTGCATTGTGCTTTTACTACAAACTCAACACTTTTTGTAACCTTTTCAAATTAAAAGCCCTCTAGTGTTTCAGTGAACAGGAAACATGTTGTACAAACTCTGTGACTTACAAGGTCACATGGCACTTGAATTGTGAATCTCATTGTACTAGTATGATACTTAAAACAGTTTAACTACGAGATTACCACACATACACCCACAGTGACTGA
>JAPQRN010000017.1:15260824-15274818 GCA_037367275.1 Coranthus polyacanthus | reverse complement strand
ACCCCACATTTCCTCCGGTTAACCCACCATCCAGTTGAAGCAGGCCGGCCCCTCCGGCACCACGTCTTCCGCTGATCAATCCCAGGAGGTGGGCCGTCTGCGGGGAGACCTGGAGAAGAAGACGCTCCTGTACGAGGAAGAGCTGGCGCGCAGGGAAGGGCAGCACAGCACTGAGCTGAAGGCTCTGCGTAAGGAGCTGAGGGACGCTGAGAGCCAGCACCTGGCCCTGCAGAAAGAGATCCTCATGCTCAAAGACAAGCTGGAGAAGACTCGCCGTGAGAGGTACTTTGTCTTGTTCAAAGTTCAGTATCACTAGTCTCATCAAGCTAAATATTTTTCCGTATCAGCAGTTCCGTTAGTGATATTACTGTTGATGGTCAAATAGTCATGATATTAATTTTGTATTCACTATTATCTTTTTCAGTGATGATTGCATGAGGTAATGAATGTGAATCCCCTTTCTGTTACTAATGTGTAGTAACTGTGAAGTGCTGTTTCCTCTGAATAGTCACTTTAACTGTCTCCCTAAATGTAATAGTTAAGTTATCCCCAACCCAGCTAGAGCGTGCCCTTTTCCAAGTTTTAAAAACCAACAGCGATTTAATACCAAGAAACGAAACATGACTTATTTTTCTGCCCGAGACCCCCTGGTAGGTACTTAGGGGCACCTGATCCCACTTTTTTGAACCGCCGGTCTAATCAAATTTTAATAGAATCTTGTTTTTGAGGGGAAAGATTTAGAGCTTTGTTTTTGTACCCGCTAGCCTAACCTTCCTGCCTGGTGTTACTGACATATTATTCTCACTACTTTCTAATTCATTTTCAAACACACTGCTGTATCAGATTCTAACTGCATTAATGTGTTTGGGCTGAATAATGTGTACCTGGTCTTAGTACCAAGCCTTTGATTTTTAGAGAAATGTGTGGAGGCCCACACATGAGGAAAGGTCAGAGGATACATGAGGCTTTGTTAGGACTATTGAATGTGATGAGTTTGCACTTAAAGTCAAATAAAATGCCAGTGGTGGAGTGTAAGTACTTTCTCTCAGTAGTACTATACTTAAACAAATGTAAGGTACTTGTACTTGAGTATTTCCATTTTATGCAGCATTGTACTTCTCCTACTACATCTCAGAGGCAAATATTGTACTTTTTACTCCACTACATTTGTCTGACAGCTTTAGTTAGATTACAGTTTTTCATCTCCTTCCTGTCCAGCGCAAACCACGTATCTCCAAATGTGTCGGTTTTGAATGATAATGAATCGGTACTTATCATATTTTATGGTGAGAGTTTAAAATTCTTCTCCTTCTTAAGCTAAATAAACTCTTTAAAAAACCTGGATTCTCTGGAAAACGCATCGTCACAAAGCTGAAAACAGGTCTGTGTTTCTGAGCTCATGAAAAATGACTTTTTAGAGATACGTGGTTCTCACATGACAGCGACTCTACAAGCATACGACAATCTTATAGTAGTTAAACTGAATGAATGAATACAGCAGTGACAGGAATCCAACAAACTGTCAGAGACCATTTTACTGCACTTTTCATCCTTTAAGTACGTTTTGCTGGTTTAATGCAGAACTTATAGTGTAGTATTTTTTTTAAGTGGGGTGGTCTTAGTATAGTAGTATTTCATCTGAAAACTTCTTCCACCATGGGTTGTTTACAAAAACTGAGAACCTGATCTACTTTTTGAACTTTTTGAACTTGGTGGTAAAATGACGGTTAAGATTTTAAGAGTTCTTGAAGAGTCCGGACTTGCACTTGTAAATTATGAAGTACATTTTATACACTGTCACAATTAAATATGTGTGTATTTGCTGTTTCCGCCTCAGCCAAAGCGAGCGGGAAGAGTTTGAGACCGAGTACAAGCAGAAGTATGAGAGGGAGAGAGTCCTGCTCACAGAGGAAAATAAGAAGCTGTCCAGTGAATTAGATAAGGTAAGAGATCCGTTTACATGGAAATAAAAAGTTGCCTTCATTGGCTCTTAACTAAGAAAAGAGTGTATGTATCGGACATAATCTGAATGTGAAACCTTTGTTTTTCATATTTTTCTGTTTTGCTCCGTAAGGTTTTTAGTTATTTTTTTCCCCTCGGTTAAAACACACTGACACACACACTCGACAAACCACAATCCCCCCCTAACCCCAGGTAACCCCTCTCAGCCGGGCCTGGCCCCAGCACTTTCATCGCATTCCTCTCCTCCACCCCCTCTGTCCCAGCAATGCCAAAGAAATCACTGTTCAATATCCTTCATAAAAACACCCTGTAGCCTCCTACGCAGTCAGATGGAATGACTCTCTGGATTACGCGCTGTTGATTTTGGAAACAGCTCTTGGAAGTTCAAAAAGGCCCCCAATTTAAACAATGTCTTAGAAGTGGGAGGCATTTTGACATATGGAATAAAATGTCTGGATGTTGTTTTTAAAGTCTGTAACCGATTTTTTAAAAAAAAAAAAAAAAAAGAAAGAAAGAAAGAAATGGTCTTGATGAAATATAGAGGATGTGGGAGCCACTGGAATGATAGCACATATCACTGTAGTCATTTAATTAATTTTCCTGTTATTGCACACACTGAAAGATTATATTTTTTAAAGCTTAAACTTGCAGGACAGATTAGATCTTTCTCCATGTTAGTTGTTGCACACAAAAAAAATCTTCAATGCTTTCAAAGTGTCTGAAAATATTATTGTTTGCCTGGGCTTATCTGTGAAGTGAGCCACTCCATCTTGCGTCCCACTGTTTGCTTGGTAGAGTAATGAAGCTGCTCCACTTTCAATCATAATGCCATGTGTTTGTTGGATTTTGATACTGAGTGTGCACAACTCTCAAGTTAAACTACCGTTTCCGGTCAAAATAATAATAATGTAACATTAAATAATAAATTGCCAACCAAGAAAATGTTTAAAGGTAAACAGGAGCCAGATATCGGTTGGTTACTGGCTGTAGATGTTCATTTGCGTGGTCATTTTTGGATCTGCACAGACAGGCACTTTTATGCGGTTCCAGATGCATGTGTTTTTACTGCTGAGTCTCATTTGGGCATCATTTTGAAACATGACCCACTGACAAACCCATCGTTCATTTCCCCATTAGATAAAACTGTCCAGAAGTAGCAGTTGGTACACAATGTTTCCACTGTTTAAACTTCAGCTGAAATGAGATAACATCAAATGCACCTGCAGCGTTTTACATCCTCCAAAGCATTTTTGTTGGTTTGTTCATTCATACTTTTATTCAAGCCTTGAAGACCATTGAGTGTTTCCGTCATTTACTGTGATGTTGAGATACAGAGAAATATGCACACTGTGTTGTAGATAATTCAGTACCCTTAAATAAAGGTAGATTTTCCAAGTTCAGATCAAACCCAAGAGATTTAAAGCACACGACGGGTGGTGGTGTGAGTTTGGTAACGTTTGTTATGCAGAATATCAAACTTTGTGTTTCGTGCCTGGCCTTAACACCAAATGACTTTCCAAGCAATTTCAACGTCACAGACAAGTTTCCAGTGTCGGAATAAAATCATGAGAGTTTTGATGGAGTTGAGGCGCACTGTGTTTGGTGGTCTTGAAACTCACTGTAAGCCGTCATAAGTCAGTCTTGTTCTCGCCTTGAAGTTCTGATTTAAAAAAAACAAAACAAAACAGTATTGTGTATGTAATATGTATAAGTATTTAGTCTTAGCAAACAGTCCTTTGAACACTGTCAACAACCAATAGGTGTGCTCTCTCCAGCACCGAACAAGAAGCAGAGAACTTATGAATTAAATACCTGATGGCGGGTTTAAGAATCCAGTTCGGAGTGTGTTCTGTCTGCGGAGAAGTGATGGAGTGGTGCAGACTGATGAGCAGTCTGTTTAGCTCTTCTTCTTCCTCTGGGGTTAAACCATTACAGCAGTTGTAGCGCCCCCTACAGGCACGACTGTTTGCTCATTTAAATACATTGCAACAGTCTCTGAATTCACTCACACAAAAAACAAAAATTAAAAAACTCAAAAGGAGTCTAGTGTTGAAATTAGTGACCCTGCAAGATTCCCATTCTTTGCAAGATGTTCTAGTTTTTGTCTGAAAGCTCTGTACCTGACACCTTGTCTATAGATGTGAGAGGGGGTCGTACTCCAAAGTCTACTCAAAGTCTTCTAGTCTCTGGTAGACATTAGTTGTCCTTGCATTCATGTACCAACAGCTCCTGCAAACCTCATTGTTGTCATAGATGCAAGCAGAATTCTGCTTCGAGAAAACAAAGCATTCTGTATATCAACAGTTACTTTAAATGCCAAAAGAAACAATATTTATTTCACCCCATATGTGTTAATGTCAGAAGCTTTTAGCTTTTTCCACAGCAGTGATGTTTAATGACCATTATAGTCCTCAAAGATAGTCCAAAGATTTCCTGGCAACTGGAAAGTAATTGCAAAACATTATTAAATGACTGTCTTGGCTTGCATGTTACATCATAGCCTTGACAGCGGAGAGACACCAAAAATGTGCCCACAAAGTGAGCTATTTAAACAAACAATAGGGCAGTTTGAAACTTGTAATGATGTCACCATAGATGCATCTCCACACACCACGGATAGCGAGATTAAACAAGTCAGACTTTTTTCTTAGCAAGGGAGTTGTGTTGAGTTGAGAGAATGTCATAAAATCTATTTTAACAATACATTGTTAAAGTTGATATGTATGTATTGTAACTTTGCATTCAACGTCGACTGTTTAGTGTTAACGCAATTACTTATCCTACCTACTATTGACAACTTTATGACTCTCTGCTTTGACGGTGTTCTCTGACTGCGTGTGCTTCCTTCTCCCTCAGCTTACAAGCATGTTTGAGAAAGTGAGCAGCTCCAACCGGCAGCTGGAGGATGAGATGAGGGAGCTCGCCGACAAAAAGGAGAGTGTAGCTCACTGGGAGGCGCAGATCACAGAAATCATCCAGTGGTGAGACACAGATACACACACAAATAAGAACGACACACACACACACACAGACAAGCAGCAAACGTTCTCAAATACTCACTGAGGCTCATACTTTTTTTATTGATGCTGCATCATAAACTGATAGCGGCTGCACACAAAGCATTCGCAGACACACTCTTCTGCTGTCTAGCAGTGTATTGGGTTCCACCATAAAGTATAGCTGGGGCATTTTGCACATGCCTTTTAAAGATCTTAGAGCTACTTGACCCTCCCTTCCGCTCAGATCACTTCCCATTGCAGCTGACACCTCGCCAGCTGCTCGGCTTCCCTCTGTTGGACGAGCCCGCAGTCTTCACATAGCACACATACCACACACACACAAGCTCACAGGATCTGTCCATCCACACACTCACACCAATGTGTACACACACATTCCACACATGCACATACAAATGAGTGTGGAATGTACAGATAGAAGTTTTCGGTGATTGACGCTGCCCCCTGATGGCGAAGCTGTGCTACTGTGTGTGAAAACAGCACACGCAGCATGAAGTCTGTTAAAACTTTGTTTCTTTTTTCGTGTTTTGTTTATTTTAGAGTTTGAATATGCAGACTGTGCCGTGCAGATTGTCTCACGGTCTTACAGTGTCGAAGTGAATGTTTAAGTTTGAACCGAAGAGCCCAGAGCTACCTACAAACTGAACATGTCTGTTTGTCTTTGTGCTGTTAATGATGTGGAAGTGATGATAAGTGTGTTTTCAGGTCACAGCATCTAAAGAGCACACAAATATTATGTACTGCCTTAAAGGCTGTGCTTATATAACATGCATGTTTGTTTTACAGGTTTCCTCCTAAAGAATGTTTGCAGAAAGGTTTTAAAGTAAACTTTCTCCAGTCAAACCCTGTTGTGGTGTGAATGTGTATGGGATCCACATCATTGTGTCTTCCCATGTATAACACAAATATGGGTATTTGTGTGCGTTTGCTGCAGGGTGAGCGATGAGAAGGATGCTCGAGGCTATCTACAGGCTCTGGCCACTAAGATGACAGAGGAGCTGGAGGGACTGAGGAACACCAGCCTGGGAGCCAGAGCAACGGTGAAACAAACACACTGTTTCCAGTGACTAGAGATATCTACTGACATTGGAATGGAAATACTGTTAAATAAGTTGAAGATAATTCACTGGATTTCAAATAAGATGAAGCCTTATTTGGTGTCTTTCTACATTTTGGGTTTATGTCATAAATTGAGAAATCGTAACGTTATAAAAGATAAGTGTGACTGGTGCTCGCCTGTGTCGGGTTTAGAGCTGCACAATTAATCGATTCGCAATCACAATGCCAGCCTGTGCAATTACTTAATTGCAAAAGACTGCAATTCAATTAAAAAGAAAATATGCAAGTGTGAATGTGACAACCAATTTTCTGTTTGTGTGTAATCTGGTTATTATCTACATCCACAGTAAAGAAATCACAGCTTAGTCTCTGTTTGGGCAGTAAGGTGACCTGTAAGGTGATGTTTTGGATTCAGCGATACTGAGCTTTATCGCAAATCGCAATGTTGTTCACATAAACGGTAACAGAAAAATACACATGAACAATCAGAAACAACAGGATGATTATGGATAATAAGTAATGAGTGCTGACATGTCTCATGGAGGAATCGTTGAAAACGGAAGAGGTGAGGGAGGTGAAACAATATTTAGGGAGAATCATAGAAGAACTACTAAGGAATGGCTTTGAACACAACTTTATAAACTAAAAGTAAAATATATTTCAGTTGATTTTGTGTAATTCTAAATAAATGAAGTAAATGAACCTGTAACATAAGCATCATTAGTGTCTCATATTTGCTAACTTACATTTTTTTTCCTGTCTTTTTTTTTTTTTTTAGGACATGCCGTGGAAGATGCGTCGTTTTGCCAAGCTGGACATGTCGGCCCGTTTGGAGCTGCAGTCGGCCCTGGACGCTGAGATCAGGGCCAAGCAAAGCATCCAGGACGAACTGAACAAGGTTAAAGCCAACAACATCTCCACAGAATGGTACGAATACCTTAATTTCACTTCGTTTCACTGGAAATAATAAGATGTGCAGGCAGTGATTAATGATGCGTTGACTTTCTGATCTACCAGTAAACTGCAGGAAGTGGAGACTAAGAATCAGGACCTCCTGGCTGAAATCGACAGGCTGAAGAAGGAGACAGAGGAGCTGCGGCTACGCAGAGGTACAACTGAAAATTCAAAATACTTTGTGTTTTCCACAAAAAAGGATGAAGTAATCATTCTTTTAAAAGGTTTAAAATAAAAATATTGCATTTCTCCTGTGTCAGTGGCAAATTTCAAAGAGTAAAAGATCACTGTTGCTACTTTCCACTGAATGTTGAGGGTTAATGAACAATCCGCACCATACAATCTTGTTTAGAGATTAATTGTAAAAGAGGGTTACCCTCCAGCTGGGACCACATTAGAGGGTCATATCTGTGAAATAAAGTCACGTGGTTTGTACATGAAAACGTATTGTTCCTGAGGTCATATGAAACAGTCCTGTGACTCATTTTGTTTAAGTCAGCCTTTGATGTTTTAATATTTCTTAGTTAACTGTGGTTGTGTTGTTTGTTCTGTGTCTGTAGGTGTCAAGCACCAGGATTCCCAGAATTCCTTCTTGGCTTTTCTCAACGCCCCCACCTCAGCACTCGATCAGTTTGATGTAAGTAATCATCGGTTAAATAGGAATGTCGAAAAGCAAATAAACTTCACAGAGACTGCTTTGCATATAGCAGATGAGGAAAAACCTCATTAGCTGTTGCATTGAATCTGTTTAATCCTGCAGTGCACTTCTTCTCAACGTTATATCACGTTTTCTTCATGACACTTTTTATTTACACATGACGTTTCCCAGATCTTTATTTTTTGTTTTATCTTTTTGGTTGTTTCCTTGCTTCATTCTCTGGTACATCAGGACTCTTATTCTTCATCCTCATCCTCTTTAATTGAGTTTTGGGAAGACGTAAGTTTCTTCTTAGTCAGGCAGAGGTCCATGTGTGTTTGTAACAGTAGATATGCATATATATATATACACTAGCTGAGAAAGACAGCCTAGATGTGTGAGTACATGTGTCTGTGAGTGTGTAACTGTGAGGGCTATAAAATATGTCAGTGCTGTTGTTTTTTTAAGGTCTACATCTTATCTTTCTTAAAACAAAACAACCTACTAAATATATGAGATAATTTAATTTGTTTGTTCAAATAAGACACCTATCAAATCGGGTCATTTCATACCGATTCACCTAGCGCTCCCAGTACATGTCCTGGATTTTCTTGAAAAAAAGTTAAAACTTGGATTTAATTTCATCGTTACTGTGTCTACCGTGTTTACTTTAAGCTTCATCAATAGCTTATTTTGTGGATTGCTTTTAAATTTGCACTGAACACCCAAGAAACCCTAAGGATAATTTGCAACATATTATCATGCATATAGTTGTTACTAAAATCAAATTAATTTTGAGCAAAATTTCATAACGTCTATCAGATTTTCTCATCATCTGCATATTATATGTATTCACTTAAAAAGTGGAAAGGAAATTCAAATAATCTTTTAAAACCGTATTTAGCTAGCTCTGCATCAGTGTCCTTTTTTCTGCAGAACCAGATAACTTCTACATATCATAGATCTATATGAATCCTACATAGAATCAACATTTGAAAGTGAAAATTACTAGACATTAATTTTTAAAATTTAAGATTCCTTGTTCAGGTAAAACATTAGATCATTTAATTTCAGTAACAGCTCTTTACATGAATACCTGTTGTCATTGATCCTTAGGGTTTCTTGGATGTCGAGTTCAAATTTCAACCCAGTCATGTGAAAAATAAGCAGTTGACGAGGCTCTCGGTACACATTATATTGATGAAACTTCAAATATACAAAAATAAATGTGTGTATTTGGAGTAGGGATTTAGATTTTGCAAGATCCAATGAACTTAATAGACGTTTTCAAGAAAATCCATGACATGAACTGGGAGGGCCTAGGTGAGTTTGAAGCCTTTAAAATATGAAAACACAGACTGACATTTTTTGCAGCGTGCGTCCTTTATAAGCAGGCAGTTGCTAGTCCTTGTAGGTTAGTGAGCTGTGTGAATGGCTCTGGCTTTTTAGTGCTAGGACTTGGTTTAAAGCCTCTCCTGCACCCCTTCACCTTCAGTTTTTCAGTCTGAGAACTTACATAGTTTTCCTGCTCCATACTGACTTTCCCAGTTGCTCCCTCTCTCTCATGTTATGTATTTTTTATACATATATATGTATATATATCCATCCCTCTGCAGCCTCTGCTCATCAATACAACCCTGGTGGTCACACAGTAGTTCACAGTTCTCAGGACTTCATTTTTCCTCCCTCAGTCTGTTTAAATGTGTGTTTTGAGCTCTCGTTAGACAGCCTTTTCTGATATTCACTCATCTCTGTGTCTCTGCCACTCTCTGCCTCTCCTCATGCCACTGAAGCGCTCGCCATCCGTTGGCCCAGCTAGCAAAGGCAGACGTGTAAGCACCATCACTGCGCTCTGTGATCGCTGTCATTGAGCCTTTTCTAAATGTGCTGTTTTGTCTTTGTCACACTGTTCTCTGTATATGTATCTATTTTCTGTGGCTGTCTGATTGCATGGCAGGGGTTTTGAAACATGTCTTGCTTTTTTTTTTTTTTTTTTTTGGGAAGGATGTGGCAGTAATGTGTTGGACTTTTGTATTGTAATGACAGTGGGTTTTGCTTCTCATGCTGCCCGTGTGCATTGGTGTCTGCGTGGTTTTCCTTTTTATTCCACGGTGTCTGTAGCTGTGAATGGCCATGCATGGTGTATGGTGAACGCTTGCGGTGTCTCAAATTAGCATGGTCACTGGGCTGTAATGTGTTTCTGTGTTTTAATACATGGTGTACAGTGCAGTTGTGGTCAGTTTTCCTCTGTAGCTTTTAGAGTCCAGTGGATGTGACCACAAATGTTGACCACAATATCTGTTTTTTCTTTTTTCATTTATATAATATGGCACTTGCCTTTTAAGCATGTGTTGTGCATATAGTTTTTTTTTTGTGTTCCACTAATACATTCTCCCTCTCCACCCCTCCCTCCTCTTCACTTACTCCCCTCTTGGTCCTTTCTCGGTCCTTTCCCTGTTTCTCTCTCTTTGTCCTCTTTTTCTCGCTTCACCTCTCTTCCTTGTGTTCCTCTCCTCTCCTCTCCTCTGCCCTGCCTCTCTCTCCTCAGGTGGATTCTATGGATAACTTCACCCCTTCCAACACTCCATCTAGGGAAGATGACCCTAAGTCCCACCTCAAGTCACGCTCACGTTCCCCCTCCATGGCTAGTGATATGGAGCCCATAGAGGTCAGATACAGTCAAGGAGCCTTTTTGTAGAAGCCAGAGTGATGGGCATACTCTCAAAGTAATCAGAATTTCTGGATAGTGGTCTGAAAGCCTGATTATTCTATTCAGAGCGGCTATAGAGGAAAATAAGAGTACTCCAGAGGTGGGACAGTCATAGGTCACCAAGTCTCAAGTCTGGTGTTTTGAGTCCTTAAAAGGTTATTGTGCACTCTCAGATTTTTCATTTTTCATCATTTTTCTTCATATTAAAGCTTCAATAGGCATTTTTTTCCATAATAACCCTTCAGTATATTGAAGAGGTCTTAGAGGAAATGAGACTTCTGCACCTCCTCTTTGCTCTGTTTTCAGCTGGAAAATCTAGCTGTGACAAAAGACTTTGGCCGATCACAAGGCAGAGGAGGAAAGATGAAATGGGTGATTGACAGCTGCAACGGCCAATCACTGTCAAAACCTGTGTCTCATCACAAAAGCAACATTACAGCTCCCCTATCCTTATATTTAGTCTTTACTTAGGACAGAGAAGAGGGAGCTGCAAAAAGCAAAGCTGTTTATTTTAAACTTCTGACTTTTTATTTCCTGATTTCTACTCAATGAGGCTTTAGCATTAGCACTTCGCTTTAGCCCCACCTCGCCAAATAACATTATGGTTAGCCTCAACTTCTACCATTCTTTGTGTAGCCAAGTTGGACGTTGTTGCGTCTCCATCCGTAAGCTTTGAGCCACATGTTTTGCATGATATGGTCCTTTTTTTATTGACCATGTGATAATGCTGAGCATTATGCTGTTTGTCTGCAGCCAAGTAATGTGCATTGACAAACATTTTTTCTCTCACTCTGCTGCTTTATGACTGATTCACAATACATCTGTGGCCGAGAGTTGAGTTGATTTGCAGTACATTTGTACAGTTCTTTGGCTTGGGGGGAAAAGCGGCAAAAGTCCAAGTGAATTCACAAGTCGACTCTAAAATCATCAGTTTCGCAACTCATGTCTGACTCAAATCCAAGTCACGTGATTCAAGTCACCACCTCTGGGATTCTCTACTGAAACACTGGCTGCCCTTCTCTAAACATGACATCTGCATGTCTGGCATGTTAAGGAACTAGATAAAATGGTTCCCACATGTTTCAGATGCCACTTCATCTGGCAATTTTCCGGTTCAGATTAGACTAAAACTCTTACTCAGATCAACTCACAATGCTGAGACTGTCGAAGTGGTCAACCCTTGCGAATGGTAAATAACTTAATTGAGGAGAAATGCATGAACAGGAGTGCAATGAAAAGTCGATTAACACTGAGGGCAGCGGAAGACTGCGGTCGAAACTGAACTTGGCGTGTTCTCTCAGACTCTCAGTCCCAGACAGCATCTCGGGTGTGTTTCATTAGTGGTGTTTACAACAAAAAAGCACTGGAGTCATCCTTAAACCGAAATATCTGTGGAAATGAACAGAAAACATGCACACTGCTCTGATTGCAAGTGACTGAGCCTATGGGCATATTAGTCACATCTTGGCTCTCCGTCACTAACTCAGGACATTTAATGTAGAATTACTGCCAGCTCAGACTGTTGCCACCTCAGTTCTGACCTCCTGACCTCTTGTTTGTTTTTGTTGGGATGCTTTGGTCTGGGTGGCTCTTAATTTGTCACTAACAAATATAGACAAGATATAGCGACGTATCTCATGACCTAATGTTATTGTGTGTTCTGTTGTGCAGTTGATAGACCATCCTCCTCGTACAGTCCAGACGCCCACTATGCGATCAGGAGGATACGGCAGCATCGGTCGTTCCTCACCTAAGGTTAGAACTTTTCTCACTTGGCTTGACGTCGCACTATAAAGCTCACACGGTTTGGATCTAACCACTGATTCATTCTCATGCATTTCACAGCCTAAAGCACATCAGTTTGTGGTGAAATCATTCAGCACGCCCACTAAGTGTAACCAGTGCACCTCACTCATGGTTGGCCTCATACGTCAAGGGTGTACCTGTGAAGGTAAGAAGAACTTGAACATCTCCCAACATTTATTACACACACATAACATATGTTTTCATAATATAACTTTGATTAAGTCCGTAAACAAATCACTTGACTCACATCTCTCTGTCTCCTTTAAAAGTGTGCAACTTCTCCTGCCACGTGACATGTGCGGACAAGGCTCCGGCCGTGTGTCCCGTTCCCCAGGACCAGACCAAGGGCCCGCTGGGTATCGACCCACAGAGGGGTATCGGTACTGCATACGAAGGGCACGTCAGGGTAAGTGAGAATGACAGAGGCTGTGGTTGTGTCTGGCCTCAGAAAATGACTCGGTTATCCATGTCAGCACAACAAGTCAGTTAAAAAGAATGCACATGTTTGGAGGCCTTGGGACAAGCTGTGATTTGTGAGTTGTTTACTTCATGTGAAACCAAATAAACCTTGGCTTGCTCCCTCTCTTTGGTCTATACATTCATACCAGGGTAAACAACACTGCTTTCGGTGAACACTTCCTACAGTAGAAGGACTACTTACATTCAGAGAATGTGTAGTAATATTCTGCTTGTGTTTTATGTAGCTCTGAATTAGCACATTTATGATACTATGCTATAACCTGTCACATAAAAGACTGTCTGTATCTGCCCCAGGTGCCCAAACCAACAGGGGTGAAGAAAGGCTGGCAGAGGGCGATGGCAGTGGTGTGTGACTTTAAACTGTTCCTGTATGAACTGGGAGAAGGAAAAGCCACGCAGCCAAGTGTCGTAGTCAGTCAAGTCATAGATATGAGGTGAGAGAACTCTTCTTAGACTTATACTTACAGATACTGCAGTTACTATGTAACGTGTTTGCGCAAATAACATCTTAGAGATTTTTGTGATTAAATAACATTAAAATATGTGTTAACAGGTATGTTTTCTACACTTGAAGATGTCTCATTTTGCCATGTTAAGCCACCCTCTCAGCTAATAGGTTGTTCCATTCTTGCCTAATGGGGGTGTTAAAACAGAACTCTGAGGCACAACGTGTTTTGGCTGTTGCTTTTCCCAACCAAGGTGGGATTGTAGGATGTATTTGTCCATTGTCGTTGTATCACTGACAGTAGATGGGGGTCAGCATGCCCCCAGTTTGGAGAAGCAGATACGACTACCTGCACAGATGCTATAACAATGTACTGCTGTGGATGGGGGCAGCAGCAAAACGTGTTTTAGCTACCTGAAAAAATGTCAGTTTAAGTGACTGGTCATGGCAGTGGTAGATGTCTGGTGGCTATGAAGAGTACATAGATGTATATTAACAGCTTCAGTTTTCCGTCAGAAAGAGCTGTCTGACATCAAGGAAAAGAGGAAAATATTCTAAACATAGTATACACTTAGTATTTATGTTCTCTTCAAACATTTTAATTGCTGCAGTTAATGTTATCATAATGATGCACTGTTTGTCTAGTTCAGTTTGACTATCATTTCTTAAATTAGACTCTTTAAACCACTGCTCTGGCTTACATTTCATGAAGTTAATTTCCTTTGTGGTGTACACCTGTAACAACTGCATGTGTGCCCACATCAGCACCTTGCATTGTTGTTGATCAGTGATCAGTGATGCAACAATCATCCACGTTGACCCTCCTCATGAATCTGCATAAATCCCTTGATTTAAGGTCCCTCATGGGCCACAACCAGAGAGGGCAGGTTAACACATCATGTAATGTTGAGTGGCAGAATGTAA
>JAPQRN010000017.1:15229119-15241887 GCA_037367275.1 Coranthus polyacanthus | reverse complement strand
GAGCTTCATATCAACTCTTCATTCATTCTTTCATTCTTTTTGTGGGATGATCATGAAAATCTTGAGTTGTGTTTCAGGAAGGGAAGCTTTTTTTGTCGCAGGTTTTACTTGTCAAACTTGGGAGAGAAGACGGAATATTTTAACACCGACCTGTAAAGGAAACTGGTTTGTGTAGTCATTCCTCACCAACTTATAGGGTGATGAAACTATAATGATAATTACCACAATATAATTTTATGTCACGATAATTTTGTCTTTTGGGTTTGTTTCATTTACATTGTCAGATAAAATCTATAAATGTGTTCCCGTTGTAATTTTACTGCATACTTTAATGTTGAACAAACAGTTCATCATTATAATTGTTTTGAATGTTCTACATGCTAGATTTCTGAAAGTGTTTGTCATGTTCTGACCATAAAGAAGAGTTTAAAAACATAAATCTTCAGTTTTCTAAAATGAGAAACAGTGATTTGACATTTATCGTGATATTATATTATTGATATCAACTGATATGAAGATATTTATCACTATACATCTTTTTGTCATATCGTCCAGCCCATGAAGGTAAGTATGTTCAGTGAACATGGTACACAAGTGGATTTCCTATAGATTTAATGTTACACTTGTGCTCTGGATAAAAACACGGGGGCATTTTCCAGCAGAGCAGGATGATGTGTGGAGTCACAGAATCACAGTAGTACAGCTGCATGCAGTGAGCCACATGAATGCATCTCTTACTCACTCCTTTTCCCTCTCTCTCTCTCTCTCTCTCTCTCTCTCTCTCACACACACACACACACACACACACACACACACACGTGCACTCATGCAGTCACACACAGATGCAGTCATGATGGCCTCATTATAAGCGTGGCCGGGCGGAGGCCCCGAGGCTCAGCCGTGCACAGATCCACTCATTACAGCACCGAGAGAAGAGACTCAGCCACTACAGCCCACATCCTCATTACAGACAGAGTTCAACCTCAGCAGCCAAAGATTCAGATGTACTTTATGAACCCTGAGACTAAAATTAGTCATACGACTGAAAACACAGCTTGTCCTCTTGTTAGTTTCGATCACTGTAATAGCATCGCAGCTTCTGACTGTGTTTTGTGAACATCAGTGGAGCTGTACGGCAGAGTAGCGGTCCCAGCCTAAGGGAAGGCTTTTAAGATAAATATAGTAAAGCACTTTGGGTCTGAGCTTTCTTTTGATGCATCTGATGGACTTTGTAGAACATTGTAGAGCTGGATGGGGGACGGGAGATAAAGTTGAATCTTTGTGTGAGTTTACACCTAGAAGCATCTCTACTATTCAGTGGATGACAACAGGACAGCACTCGGCTGTGCAGCATATACAGATCTGCTGTAAGCATGATGTGGAGCAGCTTGACCCCGAAGACCCTGCCCCATCCCATCCCATCACACATACATACACACTGGATTACTGCGCTGCACTGCTCTCTTACACAATTCAGTGTTTATGTGAAAGATTAAGAGCAGGACAATGTATCTGATCTTCCATCTTCATGCACTGCTGTGGTGTGTTCAGGCTCCAATGTCAAGTCAGCTCAGTACTACAGCTCTGTCAACTGTTCTCAACAAAAACAGTAAAAACACAATGGCTGATATACTGCTGTTCCAGATACATTCAGGTCTCATTATGTAAGAAATACGTGACAAAGGCTGCACAGGAGTGATTTAGTTCTGCACACTTGTGTTCTACTGAAGCGGATGTGCAGGTGCTCACATGGGAGGTGATACCTGGCTGAAAGCAACGAACAGAGGGAGAGAGAGAGAGCTGTTTGAATTATTAACAGCTCTGTGTGATGAGCTGCGGTGTGTGTACTGATGCTGGAGGCCACTGCAGCTCTGTGAAGCTACAGAGCTATTAAAAACAAGCAGACATGTTATCTCTGCCTGGTTTCTCTGAGTGTGTCTGGGTGTGCTACTAGGCCTGTGTTGGACACTGTTTTTTAACAGGTGGCTTAGCCCCATGGCAGCACCCCCTGCTCCCACACCACACCACCAAATATTAAAAAACCTGTCCAAAAACAACTTCTTTAGAAACATGTATGAAAAATTGACCAATGTGAGCATTTTCAGAGCACGTCGTCTTACTACTCCAACACTGGAAGTCTTTGGCAACCACGGCAAGCTTTAGAACCAACCTGAAACACCTCAGGGAGCACTTACTAATGCCTTCACAATTATCTAAAACGCTTTAGAAACATATTTTTCAACAGGGGAATGGCCCCATGGGAGCATCCCCTCAACAACACCACCAAGCACACACACCCATGAACACCTCCCAGAGGACACAGTTACAGGTCACCTTAACCATTAACTAACAATTCTAATTCTAAGGTTCTGTTTTATCCAGTAATCTTCCTTCTCCCCCCTCTACACCTGTCCTTTTATAACTGTGTAACCTTTAAATTCTATGCAGCTGACCGAGTTTTTTTCAGGACGTTAACGGGGGATGTGTTTGGTCATTTTGCCAACAGAGGGATGGCATCCCCCTCTTATATCGCCTACTGCCTACTAGTGAGCTCCAGTGAAGGCATGTTTTAATTTAGGCACAAACAAAAAAAGACTTTTAAACCCACATGGTTTGTGCCTGCTTCAGTAAACCAGGTGGCTTTATTTGTATTGGAAAACTGAGAATTAAAACTTACCTTAAACTACATCAATGAGAACAGCTTTACAGTGAATTCAGCCGCATTAAAACACTACTTTACTGCTTTGCTCAATCATTACTGTTCATTAAATAGTCAAACTGATTTCACGTTGTTGTCATTCTTTCGTCAATATAGGTGCACATTATATTTGTGTATTGTGTATTAATGGACTGTTATTGAAATGCTGAAAAAGTTTCATATTTGTCTGGTAAAAATAAATTCTGTCCGGACATGAGACATGGTAAGAAAATATCCAAGTGGAAACTTGATGTAAATGCGGATCAAATAAGTAATTCTTTTTTTTTTTAAACTACAGCTCTTTTCTCATCACCCACCTCTCGCTGTGCATTTGTTTCAGCTTGTTGTTTCATGTAAATCTCCTATTACCTGGTAGGGACAGGGGATGTGGTAGTCTCTACACTTCTCTTGGACCCAGGTCGTCTCCCAGATGGGTCTGTGGCTGTTCTCATAAAGGTAGCAGGCCAGAACGGTGAGCAGAGGGACCAGGTAGAGCACAGAGAACACGCCGATACGGATCATGAACTTCACCAGTTTCTCCTGGTTCTCCTTCTCCAGTGGGATCTCCATGCGGACTCGGTTTAATGCTGCGATGCCCGCCAACAGCAGCGCCACACCCACCTAGGACAGTGTGAGAGAAGGACAGGGTTTTAGTTTAGAAAGAAAGAAAAAAGTATCTGCTTTAAAACATGGTAATTATTACAGTTTGGAAATGTTCATTTGTTTTTATTTGATTTCAGTTTAGTTTTAGCTTTTATTTATTTATTCAGGTTTTATGAAGAAAAGTTTTATTTATGGCAGCTGAAAAAAGAAGGATGAAAAAATGCATGACATCAAATATAATTTTAAGCCATAATAAACCTGCTGTAAAAACGAAAGTTGGAATTCCTTTTCCCAAATAGTGAAAAAAAAAACAGTATTAATCCTAAGACCAATATTCAAACTTTAAAAATAACTGCTCCAGAGAAAGATTCAGTTACTTTTGTGACATACACCCTGATCTAAAGGGTGAAAATTGATCGAAATGTTTGCTTGTCTTCAGAGTTTTCCCTCACCACTACATCCAGTCCCAGCGGGGCCAGCAGGAACCAGCGCAGTGCCGTCAGGTTATAGAGTCCTACGAAGCAAACACCACTGACACTGTCTCCTTCGATCTTGTTCATGGCAAGCAGGGTGACAGTGAGGACCCCGGGGATCCCCCACGCACAGGCATGGAACAGGAGGGCCTTCTTTTCGATTGCCTCGCTGCCCCACTTGGGAACAGCGGCCAGGAACCACGTAATGGTCAGAATGACCCACCACACGCTGCCAGCCATGGTGAAGAAATACAGCACCATAAAGAGAAGAGTGCAGGCCTGGGAAAGAGAAAAACAACGGTGCAAGATCAGTATTTAGAACTATACAGGAGAGAAGCCTCAGGGGGTGTCTGACAAGACGTTCTTACCTTATTATGGGAGCCTTGAGTGACAGTTGAGGCCCTAAACCGTCCTGGACTCGCTGCATTACAAGAAACTCTGTCCTCCAGCAGGAATCCCAGGAAGAACACCAGAGACACCATCATGTAGCACACTGCATAGAATATAATGGGCCGCTCTGGGTAGCGGAAGCGTGACACGTCGATGAGGAAAGTCAGGAATGTGAAGAGAGTGGCGGACAAGCAGACGATGGACACCACCCCGATGAAGTAGCGGGCGAATGTCAGCTCCTCACGTGTGAAGTACATGTTGGGACAAGGAGGCGAGCAGTCACGTATTCCCATGAAGGAGTAGCCGAGCTCCGGGTCGATTTTGAGTTCTCGTGGACACCAGAAGCCGTAGTCTCGCTGGACGGAGATGGGGGATTCTGTCGTGTCTGAGCTGGACAGGAGGTCTACGGGACGGGGGTAGGAGTCATCACAGTCTGGGAACCTGGGAGCAGACAAGAGAGGATGACCTCAGGGTTCACAAGAGTTTTGAGATTTTCAGTTTAGTTTTATTTTGAGGATCTGATTGGTTTTTGTTTAGTTGTATTTTTTCAGGTATAATGAGGAAAGCCTTGATTTATAGAAGCTGAAAAATAAGATTGCGAAATAAGATTAAGAAAGAACTCACAACATCAAATATCATCTATAAACCCATTGTTTATTAAAATGTCCCATAATGTGCAAAGCCATTTTACGGTGGGGGAAAACAAAAGCAACACTTTATCTGCAATTCTGTTTTGTTTTAGTTTCGTGTTTGCATTGTTTATTGTAGTTTTTATTTAGTTTTTGCACTTTTTAAAACCGTTAAAAAAAAATCAGTTGACAAAATAATCATTTCACTGCTTCTTCTAGTTTTGATTAACTATAATAATCCTGCCACTCACTAGGGAATTGCATTTTTTTCACATTGTACCAAACTATAAAGATGTTCCACGACTATACAGCTGTTTTACCATTTTCTGGAGAAAGTGAAATATGAAAAAATACTCCTACAGAAAGATAAAGTCCTCACTGCCTTGTCATGCACCTGAATGAGTCTTGTTGAAGTATGTTTGTCAGACAGAGAACTGGTAGGAAATAAGAGCTGAGATGGAAACAACATGGAACAAAGTCAGCAGCTTCACTGGGACCAGAGGTGTTGTAGTTACATGGTCAGCATCCTCTGCCTCGAGGCACCAACATGCCCTGTATACATCTTTTTAAAGTAAGATGCTCTTGAACTCACACGGGCCCTTCTGAAAAACATACACTGTTGATGAACAAGCGACGTCCAGGTTTTTTTGACAACCTGTGAATTGAGTGTTGCTTTTGGTTAACTTGGACTGTGGTACTGTGTTGACCTGCCGACACACTTACTCCAAGCAACAAACATTTTTAATAGTGACAAAAAAAAAGAGAAAATCTCCACAAATAATGGTCCTATTTTATTCCTAGGTATGATTTAGAAAATATTTTTTCAAAAACATCGATCCACTATTTAAAAAGTCAAAGATGTACAGTAAGTAGTTTATAAACATCCCATTAACTTGAGACAAATACTGGTCAAATCTGAATTCATTCTGCTTAATCCTTCACCAGTGATTTTTCAGTACGGTTCATGTACTCGATGCAATCTTTCATACACAGTGTACTGCATACACCCACCTGATAACAGGAAAAACAATGAAAGTGAGAGGCATGATATCTTGCTCTACAAGAAATGTGATCTATCTCATCAAACGCCCATGTGGTCTAGCATATGTTGGAAAAACACAAAGAGCATTAAAAACGAGGAGAGCAGAGCATAAGAGCTAAATCTGAAACCAGGACCGACAGAACCCTGTGCATTTCACAGAGGCAAATCACCCAGTGGCCTCTTAGATAAACTGGAATTGAGCACATGAAAACACAGAGGAGGCAATACACTCTTAGTCTGAAGAGAAGGTTTTTATACTTTCATTCTCCTTAATCAAGAGTATAAGATTAAACATTTTCTCTAAAATGCAGGTGTGTCATTTTCCTTATTATTTAATCTTCTAACTTTACTACAAATGGTGTCAAGACCCAGTTTCTTTCTAAATGCATTGTATTTTTAAATGGAGGTGATGGGATATCTGATATGTTTATATATATATATGTGTGTGATAATTTGTGTGCATTTTTCAATGTACTGGAGTATTGTTTAACACTCCTGCCACTTGTTTTTGAAAGCCTTGCACCTCTGTGATGTGCATATAACTCCTCTCCTTTAGCGCACAAAACACAACGCACTTTTCAACTGTGTTAACCTAGAAACATCAAGTTAAATGTTCTTTAAAGCCTGTTCTTTTTTGTGCTTTTAAAACCTACTTATTGTAAATTACTGATGCTGTGTGGCTATTTCTACTGACATAAATGCTAATGCTCTTGTACCAACCTGTTGCAGTTCATCTCTTCAGGCCAGCTGACACCAAACATGTCCATTAGTTTGTAGCAGTCGCTCTTGGCCTGCAGACAGAGGCGGCGGCAGGGCAGAGTCATGCGGCCGTACTCAGTACACACTGGGGCGTAGAGCGCACAAAGAAACATCCGGAGCTCCGGAGAGCACTGCAGGTTCACCATGGGATGGAAGGGCTGCAAGTAGAAAGAAGAAACAAGAGAATGAGATGACATCAATGTATATGTGATATATATATCAGATGTATATCAAACACTACAAAATAATGAATCCCCTTTAATGTAGAGATGGGGCCAATATGATCATCATATATTGGTCTGACGTCAGTGATCCATGTGCTGATCCACATTCCATAGGCTCATGGTTTTCATGAATTAAAAAGATATACAATAGAATACAATTTTGAGCCCATAGCCAAATGCTCGGGTAAGTAAGTAAGTAAACAGTTCTACAAAGATATCCAGCATCTTTGTAGAACATTTCCTTAGTTTGCAGATACTTTAGTCTCAAAACACAGAAAAGCAAGACAGCAACTTGTAATTTCTTGACTCAAAGATGCATTGTAATGCAGATATCACAATCGTATCACATCTTGATTTATAATGTTTACATTCTAAGGTGAGTCAGAAAGACACTAGTAATGAAAAGATGCAGCTGTTTATATTATAGACTGTTGTACTCTGATTTTTGAAAGCCCTCTCTAAATAATTACCTGATGGCTTGCATTAATTGATAAAAAAAGTGGCTATGTGCAGTAATATAAAAAAATTACTGAAGATGTGATACATTGAAATGCAAATTGAGAATCACTGTGCATTCAAATCGTTGACAGGTGAATCTTAATCGAATCAGATTGCGCAGCCAGAAAAGAGCAACAGGAGTTTATGCTGGCCAACAACCAAAGAGACAACTCCAGGCAGCAGGCATTCACTGAGGCATTTCAGAGGCATGGTGAACTTCTAGTAGACACTGTGAAAGCCGAAGGATTACATAGAAGAAGCACAGTCTTATCATTCAGTATCGGCAGATATCTAAATTTAGGTATCAGATCAGAACTGGAAAAAGTGGATTGGTGCATCTCCACTTTATTTAAAACAATACAGAGCCAGAGTGCTATAGGAGGTTCAAAGTGTGTCAGATCATGAGCCAAACAGAGGCACAAAGAGAGCAGTGGAGCATGTCGTGTGACAGTTTCTGGAGATGAGTCCAGAAAAACAACTCTGGCCCCTTTCCTAATAATCCCCTCCACCCCAATCATTTCAGCTCCCCCTAACTCCATCTTCTCTCTCTCCCTTCCCTCCAACCTTCAAATAGGAGGAGCACAAACAAACCCCCACTACACACACACACACACACACACAGGGGTCTGGTGCTGACAGGGCCTTTGTGTTACAGGGAGGACCACGCTGTGACTGACTGACAGTGTGGCAACGTGCAGACACTTGCGCAAAAGTACCGACGGAAGTATATTATTTACATGCTAACACACCCACACAGCAGCACAATAATGCTCTCACACATATAAACTGTGCCAAGAGGCGTCTGTGAGCACTGTGAGCATCTGTGGGCCACGTTGTTAATATGCAAATACCCGAGAAGACTGTAGTAGGAGAGAAACATACAAATGCAGGCATGTGCATATACGTCTGTGTGTACGTTTTGTGTTATAACCACACCCAAGACAAGCAGACGCACACCACACACCCTCCCCCAAAATTTAAAGACAGAGGTCTGTGTGACAGACAGGAACAAGGAGGGGGCAGGGGGGTGAAGAGAGGACAGGCAGGGGGCAATTTGTCAGTTTATTTGAGGGGGTGGGTATTAAGAAAGACATGTCGCTGTGGTTTACACCAGTTAAACATTTAGTTCTGCTTGTTTACTGTAGATCAAATGGAAAAAAAAGGCCCACAGTGTCTATTAATGGATGTTTGCTGAAGAAATTATCGTTATTATCTGAAGTCTAAACACAACATTTAGTTCTTTTTATGACACTTCAAGAATTAACTAATAGGGCCAATGAGCAACACAGGGGTCTTTCAGTAGCTGCTGCTCTGACAGATACAAAGGAGGAGCAGCTGGCTATTATGCAGCACAGTTTACACAAAAATATGTAAGTCTCAGCTTACACAGATCTTTTTTTTTTTACATTCTCTGACCCAGATATGAGCGGCAAATACAACAGACTTGAGTGGCATGCCAAAACATTTGAATAGCAGATAAAAAAAATAAAAGATGAAAGCCAGCTCTTATATAACTGATAATTTAGACTGATCCTCAGATATTTGGATAAAAACAGATGGAACACAGTTCAATCCTCTTAATCCAACATGTAATACATAACCTCACAAATGAAAAAAAAAATGTCTGCAGCTTCCAGCAGTCTTAGAAACATATTCAAAATCAGATGGTAACTCATTTTCAAGAACCACTGATGCAGGATTCTTGTCATGTGTACGCTGCCACCCACATGTCACATCTTTATGTAAAAAGGATTATAATGGCTGTTAGGCTTGGCCCTCACAGCACAAAGCATCCGCAGCCATGCAGCTTTTGTTATCGCCTTGTTCATTTGACTTTTCTGCAAAGAGGACATTCTGCTGCTGCGGAAGAGACACAAACTAAGATCTGGAGACAGACGAATAAACACACTGAGAAGTCACTTTCACTGTGAGCCAATAAATACACTGAGAAGTCACTTTCACTGTAAGATATCAGAGAGGGAAGGATGGTGGCAAAGATTTATGTTAGTATGTAAAATCAGTATTTATATGCACTCCAAAATGCAGAGGATCATTTAGGTGACTTACACGCCTGTCATAACTGAGATCAATCAACCAGTGGATCGTGTAATTTCTGCACAAATGGGGTCCTCACGTTTCATTGGGCACGACTGTATGACGATAAAATAATCCAAACACTGTGTATTAGGAGCCACAATTATCAATGAAGCATAAACACAACTGCTATGATAGTGATCCACCTTTAAATGGACCTATTACTGCAGTACAACATCAATCATATTGTAGAGCAGGCTGCCCTATAGAGTAGAGTTCTTAAGCAGAAAACACGAAGCAGTACAAACAGATCTAAGCTTGTTTTGTATATTCCATATTTCAAGACCTAGGTGCAGCACCTAAGATGAAGAAAGAGGAAAAACTCTGCTGAGAATTCTCTACCATTCTGGAGAGAAAAAAATACCATATTAGCCCAATATTTTTATGAACAAGTAGGGGTTGTCTATTATTTACAAAATTGTAATAGCACGTTGAGCGGATTTGTTTGAAGTTGCCTGCTTGCCCAGGCCGAGTAGTAAGCCATGTCAGGTTAGTAAATCTAGAATCCCACTTGCCTGATTGTCTTTTTGGGAGTTGATGATGAAGTAACTACAGAGAGCGCTTATGTTGAGAATATGGCAGCAGGTAAAGATGCTTATGGGCTGAAGTGTTGGCAAGCATTTCAGTTATCCTGGAAAACTGTATGTACTGCACAGTTTGTTTCAGGTTTGAGAGCAAGGCAGATAAAATGGGGTTGTTTTTCAAGGGCACATCAAATTACTGAAAAAAACTTTGTTGGAATACTGTAATAAATAAAACAATTTGTACTGAGGCAAGTAAAAACGGATTTTGGGCAAGAGATTTCTAAACCAGTTGGCCGACCAGGCAAGTGAATAATACAATTAATGCTGAATCCTGTATGCAAGCTTTTTCTCCTAAATTTATTACATTAATCTAATCGAGCGTTTTCTCAGAACCCCCTTTCCCCTACTCCTACCCCCTACCTTAGAAAAAGGTTATTTAAAAGAAACAACTTACATTTGTACAAACGAAATACTTTTGTAACATTATACTACACTTCCAACCAAGAACAACAAGGTGAAAGAAGCATAGAGAAAGGAAACTAGGATGAGAGAGTCTCTGGAGGGAAAACACCGGGAGTAAAGCAGAAAATCCTGAATTTTACCAGGTGTCACTGTCCTCATTCTCTCCGTGACTCCCTTTGAGTTTGCTGTCTAGCACTTCATCAGTGTTTCCCTGTGTCAGTGTGTCTAAACCACTCAAACATGATCTAATTCAGCTAAAGTGAGTCTACATCTTCACTGTTCCAATGCGTTTTGATTCCTGCAGGCTACTGATATGCTCCATAGAACATGAAGTACTACACTGTGGTGTACTACGAACTGAAATGCCATGGGAAACGCTTGAATAAATATATAGGCTACAAGGAGTGATGATCTACATGGAGCTCTTCTTTCTATTCAGCCCTCTTCCTTTTCATAATTTTTTCTATTTTTATACCGCTCCATCATCTATGCCTTGCTCTTCCACACTTACTCCTCACCTCCCCTCCTCCACCTCTTCGGTATCTCCATTCAGCCATTTTATTACAGTCGACCCATCGTGTGAGTTTGTGGGCAGGATGAAGTGCTGGTGGATGGGACATATGGTTGCTCAGAGCTTTACCCACACAGTGAGCAGCCCAAACAACTCCAAACACCAGCATGTTGAGGCACTGTGGAGCCCTCACCCACTCCATGGGGAGTCGGCGTTAATGGCTGCACTGGAAACAGCTGGTGAACCACTGGTCCGATCAATGACCAGGGGTTTGTCATGGTGCTTTCTGCCTCGGAGCCAGCCGTGTAAGGAGAATCAAGCGTGTAATACACAACTCCGTCAAACGCTGCGGGCTTGGGGGGGCTGATATGCTAATGTAATTTCAGCTTCAGTCCCACTGGTTCCATCATTACGTATTCATGAGAGTTTGTTGGAAGATTTTTGATCTCTGAAAATGTGGAATTATATGCCATTCTGGAAATAGCAGGCTCACACACAGTCACATGTATCAGTTAAAGAAGCAGTGCATTCTGGGACTTGAAAGACAGGGAGGGGGTAAATGAAGTGATTTCTACCAAACCTATTAGCATCTACAAAACGCAGGATTTTACCAACAGTAAAAGACGATAATACCATTTCATAATGTAATTTCTCTGTTACAAAAATGGATCTTAAATAGGACTGTATGATTTGATTATGTCATATTGTCATATTGTGATTATTGTGGACCATAATGTGATTTGGGATTACAAATTGAGTCTACTTACTTGGTTATCAAGGAAAATGCACAAATTACTGATCATTTAGAAATGTGTATTTTTGTCCACCTCAAACATACAAACATAAACGAGTATAACAAAAATACAAAAACCTGAAAAAAATGTTGACTTTCATTTTGCATTTTTTACAAATGCACCTATTCAGTGTTAATGAATCCAATTATCACCAGACACACACTGGACCTTTAAAGTGCAGCCTTTTGTGATTATATAATTGCACAGACCGGCATTGTGATTGCATCTGGAATTCAATTAATTGTGCAGCTTTAATCTTAAAAAACATCCAAAAAAAGATATTTCCTACAACCTTAAATCAAACATTTAATGGGTTTGTAACGTTTCCATAAAATGTGAATGGAATTTGGGTTTTTTTTTTCAAATTTTGCTGTTTCCAACAACATCTAATGCGAAACTTGAAAATGTGCTTAAAATACATTGATGGAAGTCAGGACTTAGGCACTTTTGGCCTAATTGTTAGTTGAATGTTTTCTGAATAGTAATTGTTGTAGCAATCTATAATTGGTAATAATCTATAATTATGAATGATTGAAAACTTTAATAAAGGTACATTTACATTAGTCCACAGGGCTTTGTAATTCTTAAACTTGATTGTTACTAAACAATTCTGTGATATTAGATGACATTTCAAATAAAATGTTTATTTTAAATTTAAAATACATTCACCTGGTGTTGTAGTTGTAAATCCCATATTAAATGACAAAACCACTCAACAAAAATAAAAATGCAACCTTTTTGTTGTAATATTGGGAAGTGGGAACATGTCGGTAATATGCTTCATTTAATTTAATTTTAAATTTTTAATAAATAACGCACACTGACAACCTTGCAAGTGCTACTTTTTTTAGTTTGTTGATATTGCAGATATATAACATATAGTTATAACCAAAACTATTTTTGAATCATGTTTTTTCTTGAGTTCATGCAGAAAAAACATCCTGCACCATCTGTAAACCTGAAAACCATATCACCATGCCTTACTGTACAGTAAAAGGGTCATATTTTCTATTGCAATATAGTTCAATGTGATGCTCATACGCTTGTTTACTTAACATGTAATTTTG
>JAPQRN010000017.1:15217071-15227940 GCA_037367275.1 Coranthus polyacanthus | reverse complement strand
GTGTGTGTGTGTGTGTGTGTGTTTGCAGGGATACATCTTTACTAGCAAACACAATAAGCACGTTAAACGGTTTATTTTTTAGCCCTTTGCAGCACATTTTTACAGACTCACGGCCATCAGAGGGCTTTATCGGCATCTTACAGAAACTCACACCTCGCCTCTTCTTTACAAATCCATTCACATAGTGAGGGTGGGGTATCTAGGTTATTCTGTATAGCAACTGTAACATGACACAGTTTATCTGGACGTGTTGTAAACCTGAGACAAGAGGCTGATTTAACGACTAGCAAGTAGGAGAAAATAGGTGTAAGTGGGACTGAGCAGATAAAAAACAGACCATTGATTAGTCTTTGTCACTGCTCACCCTTCATACTGCATGTAATACAATACAAAACACAATTAAAAGGTTCTTTTTTACTACTAAAACTGAAGAATTCATCGAATTAACACCATGACTGATATCTAAATCACAGGAGCTGCAAGTTCTTCATAAAGGTAGAATGTATCACAACATATCAGATGCAGACAGTCTGAGCATGTTTACAAATGTCAGTGAATCCCCCCTGAAACAACATTCATATGACTCCTGTTTTTTATCTTGTGGTTAAAATGATGTCTTGGCTTTGCCTTCATGTAAACTCTCTTATCAACTAATGTAATAAAAAGATCTACAACAAACCTGAGCTTGTTCCATCTGGCTTTGAAGAAACTCACTTCACTGCCTGAATGCTCACAAAACTACAACCTTTGTGAAAACCAGTTCCAGTCTTGCCATCATTTATTTGTATTGGAAAACAGCTAAAACAAGCCTGCAGCTCCTTTTCCTGTCAAAATACAACTTTTTGTGACAAGATTCCCTTTCATTACAGTATTCTTTGGTCTCTGGCTCACAAAATGTTTTCTGCTCTTGGTAGATGTCTTCTGCTAGCTGTCGGGAACAAAGACAATTCTCTACTAGACAAAAATCCACTCTTTTTCTGGGAGGGTTCATTCGAAGGACATAGCTATCTTGAGGAAGGAAGAGCGCTCCAGATATCACACTCTATATATCATCACTGAGTGAGGATCTTGGTGCCATCTGCTTTGGATACCAAGGACAAATCTTACCAGCTTAATTGATTTACGGTGATGAGCCCACGCTGCTTTACATTCACCCTGTAGCTACAGCGCATGTCGATCTCTTAAAGGGGATTTTACCCCATTTCTTTTCTTTTTTTTGTAATGCCAGTCAAATCCTCCACGCTCCCACTTATGAGAACGTGGCACAGTATCATTGTGGCACAGAAATAGCCGATTCCCAGCCCCGAGGCCGCTGGCCCACTTTAGTTGCGAGGTCATCTGGCGGTCAGCGATGAGTGACTGAGTGAGGATGAGCAGCATAACAGAAAATCCTGGTTTAGAAATAACTACCTTGATGGTGTTCATTTCTGACCAGACAACCATAAAAAATTTATTTTGTGGAAAGACTGAAAAAGAAAAAAAAAAAATCTGTCAGGGTGTCGATTCATTCTGTGCACCACACTACTCACTGGATGAAAAATGGTCATGAGCACATCACCAGACAGTGATTCGAAAAAAATGTTTCTTCAAGACAAAACAGAAAAGTTTTTTAACAATATCAAGACAAATTGCTCCTACTTTCCCAAAAACCTTGAGAGTACCATGAAAGCTACACATGAAAGAAGAAATTCAAAGAGACACCACTTCAGGGGGTTTAGACAAAAACGGCAAGAACGGCAGGCGTTGGTTCTCGTCCAACTCCCAGTTTCTCCACGGTGCAAGGCATTCATCATCATTATCATGGCTATTCACTGGACCTAATTCCTTTTCAAATCAACTGTCAATTCTCATTTGGTTGCCCTCGACATCTTATAAGCTTTGAATTCTCCCATGAACTGGATCTGGAAAACAAGAGCCATACAGAGGCGCAGTCTCCGTCATTTAAAACCTACTGGGTTTCCATGTGTTTTCCAAAACCAAACGAACATTTCTAGGCACTAAAAGAGACTTAATTGTGGATCCATGACCAATCGAAGTGAACACCGTCAAAACCAGAAGTGCCTCTCTCTGTGCGACCGGAACCCACACACTTTGATTAGGCGTAAAAAGCTAACCTGCCCTCGAAACAACACAGCACTGGGTGAGCTATGTCTGAGATGTCTGTGGCTTTGGTTGAACTTCTTGGTTGAACTTAAATCCTACAACAAGTCTTTATACAAATTGCAGGGAGCTTTTTAATTTGAAATCAGTTCTGAATGCACTTAATATATACCATTCTCAAGAGCTAGACATATTGTGGATGATAGTTTGCATAGAACTACTCTGAACGGACACTATTGAGGCGGTCTCTGAATACAAATATCTTGGTTATCTGGTTAGTTCAGAAACTGAAGTTTTGAAACACTTGTCAGCAAATTCAAAAAGTTGGATATTAACAAACTCAAACTCTAAATGTGGGAAACCTGCTGTTAGTTATTGTGCTGCACAGGCTTGGGATACACCACAAAACACTTTAATTTAAAACTACGACTACAAACTACTCTGCTCATGATCATAACTGTCATTTTTTGTGTATTCTGTTTTAAGAGTACTCTCCACAATAGAGATCAGACATTTTACAGTCATATCAGCAGAACTTGGCTAAAATAGATTCCAATGACTCCAATGAATATTACACTTCTCAACTGGAATTCTGAAGGAAAATAACAATAATAAAAACTACACTTAAAATTGCCCTGTTTTCTCATGGTTTGTTTAATGCTCAATTTCAGATTTATTGATTCGTTACTAGGAGTTCGGTGATGTTCCGTGATGCAGATTTATTCATTCATTAGGTTTTTTTTGTTATTTTTTACTTTGACTTAGATGTTCATGTCAAATTCTGAATAAAGTCATTATATATTATACGATTGTTAATTTCCAACGGGGTCAGTTTTTTCAGGGGTTTATATCTGCAGATTAATCGGCTATCCAGTTTTATTATCACCCTTTAAATATCCACTATCAGTCGACTGCTACTTCACTGCACTGAAAATTAAGGCATTCCTTTGATGATTCTTCAAGATTTAAATAAAGGCTGAATGAATGAATGAATGAATGACCATTAAAAATCTAACTGTTCATTTCAGAAACCTCCTTCAAACATCACCCACTGAACATCTTGGAAAACAACATGGCAGTGTGACTAAAGGCAGAAGATGAGAATGAATATTTCAGCAATGTCAAGAAAGGACACAGAGTGTACGAGCGGGCAGGCGAGGCAGGAGGGGAGGGAGTATTTGCATCTTTTCCAAACGCCCAAATACAAGTACAGCTGTGATGTGGTGTGGTGTGTGATGCTGTGAGCTCCCAGAGCTGGGCAGGGCATGTTCAGAGGTTACATAATCCTAGATTTTCGTGGCACACAACTCGCTCACTCCTACTCTCTGCTCTTGTGTCTCACTCAGTATGTGAAGCACAGTGAAGTGGAGCAGGCACAGATGGCCAGCGGGGCTCTGCGCTGCAACATCACCGCTGTGCCACGCAGGGTGGGGCAGGGTCGAAGGGTAAAAGTGATGGAAGGAATAAGAGCCAGCAGACACATGATACTGAGAAAGGATGAACTGAGATAAATATAGATGGAGGGGCCGATACACATAAACTGACAGTTCTGCCAACAGAGCATCCAATCTAATGTGTTGGTGCAGTTTTGTCAGTAATTGCTCGATAGATTGAGCTTCGAGAGGGATCAGCCTATATAAAGGATGGGATTAACTTAACGAGGTGATGCATCTGCTCCATGATTGTGTTTAAATGCCTAACTCGACATTTCAAAGAGGATAACGCAGCCACAACAGTCAGATGCCTTGGCCGGCAAATCTATAGATAATCTAACAACAATAAAACATGGACCAAACACAAGACTTTGGGCTTTAATCCACCAGCTGAACAAAACTCAAACTGTTTAGTTCAACATGAGTTGCTCAAAAGCCTGTTATGTAAAATGTCTTTGGTGCACAACAAATGATGGGAGGACTCCCTACATGTTGTGGTAAATTGCTCTGTTTGTCAAAGCGCCAGATCTGTGGCCAGAAAACTATTTTAGGACAACACCCTCTGTTAAATCAGAGCAGTTTAATAATGCACTGTTCTACAGGCCCCCAGGGACAAGGAATATTAAAACTTAATTTTCTGCTTAATGTTTTGGTAATATACTCCCACTCCCTGAAGCCAGAGACGCAAAATTAAAGTAGGCTAGCACTTTGATATTACCAACTCTCAGCACATACATAGTTAGCCGTGGTGGAAAAATTCTAGGCTAGTGATGTCCTAGAGTGGTTCAGAGTGTCTGCAGAGTGGCAGATACACTGAACCACTTCTATCGAATGTGTGGGAGCCTAATTATTCCACAAACCCCTGTCCCAACATATTCTAGATGGATAGATAGGTGGACATGCTGTCTGTTTGTTAGTATGCAATGTGCTGAAACTGAGTTGAGTTAATATAAGCCATGTAGAATATAAGTAAGGAAGGTCATGTATTTTAAGCATTGTAATGTAGGTACAGTAAGGCAGGTATTGTCAAATGCAGTGTCAATCTTTATATATGTATTTAATATACAGGATGTCTGCAGGATTCAAACTAAAGACTTTTAGTGACCATTTTACACCCATTATGAACGCAATTTAAGATGTAGTTCACATCCTGTCACGTTTCAGTCAGACTTTGGTGATGCTCCCGATGTGAACACAGAACATGGTTGGATGATGTTGGCCGTTGGCAGCCGTTTGGCTTTTAGTGTTGCCTTTGTTTTTCTGATATCTATTGCGACTCTAATGCCTTTATAGCCAGAGTTCCTAAATTTAGCATATAACAAGCTCCATCCTTGCACTAAATCCAATCAAATTTTAAGACCTGTCAAAAACATATTTAAGATATTTTAATAATAATATTTAGACAAAAAATTCTTGGGTAGAAGTGCAACCTGGAAGCAAAAGGAATGTATTTACAGTGCTCTTTTGATGGGATACATAGGGACATAAAAATCCAAGACACCTCCAAGGCACTCTCTTTTTAAATAATTTAAAAGCCTTTAAGTTCATGGCACGGTCATAATAAAACCAGTAAATAATCTCTGATGCATTTCGGCATCAAGCTTTCATCGGGGAGTCAAACCAGTCACTAAAAACACAGTACCATGGTATTTTCTTAGATTTTTATGTAAAAAAGTCAGATTATTGGATTTTAGACTTTTTGGGACCTGCAGAAACCCTGCTATATTCTGATCTCATACAAATAATTAACAATGAATGAGTATGTGCATGCCTGAGGATGTCTGTCTGTCAATTTCATTCCTATACAGCCAGAACAACCAAAGCAAAATGCTCAGAAAAGGTCAGCGACAGGAAAACAGAGGGAAAAAAAACAAGAGAACAAAAAGACCAGAAAATGTCACAATGGAAAACATATTAAGGCATAATATGGTATTTATGAGTGGCTCAATTCTGAATCTGAATTTAAAAAGAAAAGGTCCACTGTTATGCTCTCACCATGACCTTTAAAATTAAAGGAAAAAAAACCCCAAGAAAATACCTTTGCCTTTCCACTGAAATATCACCACCACAGCAAATACTGGCCAACAAAATCTCATATTTCAGTGATACAAAAAAACAATGCTTGGACAAAGCTTTTCACACGATTCACATGTTACTGTACCTCCATGGCGAGCGCAGCAGTTTGCTGGTCGTAATGGTTCAGTATGTTGGGCATGAAGGTGGAGTTGTAAGGCAGCCCCTGGCACATTCGCAAGGTGATGGGCTCACAGGTGAACAGACTGTGGCTCCCCGCTGCTGCGTCCATTGGGATGGCAACACACGCTGTCAGCATGGAGACAGACAGCACCCACAGGAGATCCATGACTGGTCCGTACAAGAACACAAGAAGAGGGAAGCCCCAGAGGACGGCGGGTTACGAAGACAGGTTAAGCCCTGTTAGCATCCGGCTCATTTACCAGCAAGAGGAAATCACAAGGCTTAGGGAGCGTCTGGTAGTCTCTTCAGTTCACAGAGAAGCAGTCTGGGTCGGGCGGCGCAATCGAAAACAGCCATGCTGGAAACTGGCTGCATCCATCACCGTGGAGATTCTGGTCAGCGGCAGCAATGTATCACAAATCCTCCATCACCTGAGAGATAGTGTAGTCCTTTAAGATGCTGCACCGTGACTCACACTCCTCCCTCCGCGGTCACAATGGACGATGCTTCGGAGGAATATCTATGATGGAGATGATGTTCAACCTTGGTGTGAAGAAAATTAAAATATATAATTGGTCAAATCAATCAACACAGAGTAGAGTAGATTACTCACAGTATTTGTTGCATGTGTAGTAATTTTTTAATTAATGGCAACCCAGAAATGACCTTTGTAAAATGAAAATTACACTAATTATCTGCCTCTAAAGAACACACACACAAAACGCTGCCTATTGGGTAGGTAATTGGTTTTTAAGGTCATTAATATGTTGAGTGGACAAATAATAAAATTATTTAACAGCACTATATCACAGTCATTACTAAAAAAATGACAGCAAATGCAACCCCATTCTTAGATAATTGAAAAATCTAGTAATATTTAAATCATTATTCATAGGATTTTACCTTCTTGTGTGAGTTTGCAGGCGTGACTTAATAATATATGGTGTCATCTGTGGTATGCGTCTTATTTAGCATAAATGTGGTTCCACAACAGTTCAAACGATGATTTTAGCCTGTTAATATAGCCTATTTAAACTACGTTTACATTAAACAGTACACACCCATAACGAGCTAAGAGCTCTCCATTCACTAACAAGAGAAACATACCCGTAAATAATACTTTTTTTAACACCTGCGTCTACTTCAAGACGAATGTCAAACAGCAGCAGCTGCATTTTAAAGGTTTTTTACATATTGGTGCATATGTTAGCATGTACCTGTGCGTCAATATTAACGGGCTCCTCCTATAGCTTCTAGCGGGGAATTGAGAAATTAATTGCCCCCTTTAAACGTGAATCCAGCTATCTAATGTTACCGACAAGGCTGCCGCGGCTGTTAGTTTGTCTTTGGCCACTGTGAACGGCTTACTCTGACTAAAAGGTTGAATACATCTGATAGAAATATCAACCAACGCAGCAGAAACAAAAGATGACGGTTAGTTCATCCTAACTGATAGTAACCGAGGAGAACGTAGCCTGCGCTGCGCTGTACCGGTGTTAGGTTATAATTTCCCGCACCAAACCGGGCGGACACGGAGGTGGACGTTCAGCGGAATGAGCACGGTTTTACATATAACATGCGGCGGTGGAATTGAAGTCAACTTTACCTGAACGTTGTCTAGAAAATTCACGTGTGGCAAACGAGGTCTCCGCCGCTCCTCGAGTTGATAACAATGAGTGAATGTCCCTCAAACACCCGCACCCTCCTCCGCTCCTCTCCTCCTGTCCCCCTCCTCCTTTCTCCCTGTTCTCCGCTCAGCGTCAACAGCCCGACATTTTCAAAATGGCTTCCAGTAAAGTCTTTCAAATTAAAAGCCTCATTAGTAAACGCCCACATTTGTTTTTTATGATGTATTTTAACGTAAATGAAAAAAAAACAGAAACGCAGGGTACAACAGACAAATAGTGATTTAAAAAACACCCAAATGTAAGACTCAATCAGAAATAAGTAGCCTAAACGTGGTGAGGATGTGACGCATTTTTTAAGACACTGTACTCGTGGAAATTGAGCCACTACAACGGCGAGTTTATTAAAAAATATTATATTAACCTTATACAGGCTATGATAAAAAAAATAATCTCATTAATCATTAATTTCATCTCTTTCTGTCCTCATGATTTACTCATATTTTTTTCTAAAATGAGCCACATATGTATAACAAATGGCTTCTTTATCACTCAAAAAAAATTACATGAATAAAACTATTTTGTTTTATACACACCTTTTCATTGACAGCCTTTCCATTCGCTTCTATTAAGCTCTCAGCGTATGGTAAACAACTTAAATCAGAACTATTAAACATTACATGCAAAAAAAAAAAAAAAACTCACAGTATTTTTAAATTATTCCTTTATTAGACTATTTAACTTTAAACTTTTTTTTTTTTTGCTGCTGCTGTCTTAAAATCATTTCTAAACATTTTCCGTGTAGCTATATTTACCTCTATAACTTTGCAGGCCAAATATCCCCACTTCCGGTTGTGCAGCTTGTTGAGTGTACGTGACTTGACGCAAATCTCCGTCTTTCTTCACAGCAGGTTTTCTGCCTGCGTTGCGCGCGACCGCCCATCCGTGGACGAGCAGGCTTTTTATGCTTTTGAATGAAGAACTTCTGTGACTGGGTGGGTGAGAGTGTTTTAGCTGGGCGCCTGTAAAATGGGCCAGAAAGAAAGCGGTTATACGCACACAATTGTAACAACAGGCGGATTATTGGGCAGAAAAACCTGCCAGTCAAGTCCATTTAGCCACAGTAGCCACTAGCTACCACTGCAACCAACACTACTACTATAGAGAATAAAAGATTAAAAAAAAAAAAAAAAAAACAGCAGTAAGAATAGCAATTTTCATGTTAAATATGTACATTCTCACATTTCCATAATTGGAAATTCATAAGCTATATCTCCAGTTTAAAACTACATTTCCAGTATCTTCAATATGTGTGTCCAAAGCAAATGAATTGCACTTTCTGCAGGTTTGAAGCGTATTCTTGAACCCATTCTGAAACATGAAAGTTGCGATATCAGAGGCAGACTGTGTCCATAGCATTTGCAGCGTCAGACCTCCTCCACTGCATTTGTCATCATTAAGGCCGGTGAAGCCTGCACACTCCACACACCGCACACAGTCCACCGAGGTTTGCTTTGCAGCACTCACACCCCTCTCTGCGTGTGACAGGCAGTCACAGCCAGTCCATGTAAGGAGAGACTGCTCAGTGTTCCTATGGAAACGAGTAAACTGTGCACAGGGAAGTGGGGAGATAGAAAAGAGTTGGGTGCACGGACACAAAAGCCCTCAGGAGAATGCACAGAGTGGGTAAAAGTGTGTTCAGGAGAGGTGGATTTATTTCTTTTCTGCCACAGGAGGAGAACTGATGGCGAGTTAAATACCAGGGGAGCGTGCTGTACAGTTCTGTGCACTGCTATCTCACGTAACACAGTCAGCAGTGGTAAGTATGAGCCAGGTTGGATCGATGCCACGCGAGGGACTTTTGAAGTTTTCCATAACTAAATACATTTTCCAAGATGCATGAATTAAATATGAAAAGGGTTTCTTTGTTAGGGAAGTGACAAGATATTTGACACGCTGCCAGAACTATCATCTGGCACCATAAGACTAAAGTTATATCCCTATAAAGAGAGATGAAAGCTAGTGTTTTACATAACTTGAACATTTTAGAAGTATTCTAAGCCTTTAAGTGCTCAGGCTTACTCTGAAACGATGTTGGAAAACTGTGTGTGTAATAAAATAGCATTAAATGTGAATACAATTTTGAGGGGGAATTTATCACCTTTTTAATCCAGAGATCGCCGGTTTAACAGAAAGATGCCACATGCACCAAAATCATCTCCAAGCTGTGCCAAGATGCAGACCCAGCGGAGTGCCTGGACCCCCCTGAACCACGCACTGTCCAACAGCAAGGTCAGATCCACTCACCGCTCCTGGAACGGAATTATCAGCCAAAAGCAAAAGGATTTGGAAGCCAGGATTCAGACATTTTGGAATTTGTTAACAAAGTGAATCAACTCAACTCTCAGTCTAGACACAGGTTTGCTTTCGTGCTTCAGTTTTTGCCTGCATTGGCCTCATTAATGTTAAGATCTTTGTACAATAAAGGCCATGACGCAAAGTGTCCACAGGAAAAAGATTAAGCATAACTGTACTTTTGATATTTGCTTTTTTTTTCATGATTTGAATATCAAATGAACTGTTACAGTGCACACGTGTTGGTTTTGAAATGAAACCAAAGATTCATCATTCTGGAGTAGGGGAAAAACTCGCTGGCTTGTTTGTATTTCTTTACATCACAATTGTCTTAATGTAACAAATTGCGCCTTTAACTCTCAAAAAGCAAATACACATTTTTTTTCCTATTATCTTTAATATTAATCCAATAAAGGATGAGAAAAAGTAACCACAAAGTATCAACTCAAAAAAAGAGTCATTACTTGACCATCCTTTTAAACTGTCATACATCAAACCAGTCTGCTAATGTAGCTCATCCTTGATTTGAACACTCTAGAAAAACCAAGAAGCTGTTGTGGCATCTTACAAAACCTGAAAAGATACTCAATCTGATAAATCCCAGATCATTTCCCAAAACACATGACAGTGATTTGCTCTCTCAGTCCCACATCCTCTCCAACAACCAGGTTGACGTCGATGTTGATATCATTTCTGATCTATTTCTCCTTTGTTCTTGCTCAGGTGTTTGACGAGAGAAGGAATCTTCTGGCGAAGTGGGTAAGTAAACAGCAGAACAGTAGAGGAAAGAGAAGAGTCTGTCCTTTTTTTGACTGACAAAAATAAATCTGCTACCAGAAAGCACGCCTCGTGCTCTGTGGAGTCCATCTAACATTTCCTTCAATTCAAGCCAGACAGGGCATGTTGATATATGTCGTTTTATTCCTTGATCTCAGTTTGACAGGTGGTCTGACAGCCAGAGGAGAGGCGTGCTGCAGGACTTTGTGCTGAGCTGTTCAGTGGAGCAGCTGCGTTTCCTGAGCCTCAGTGTGAGCGGACGGCTCCCCCTGCAGGCCGCAGACTTCACCTGCCTGCTGCCCCGAGCCCTCTGCCTCTACCTCTTCTCCTTCCTGGACCCCCGCAGCCTCTGCCGCTGCGCACAGGTAAACGCACGGACCGCA
>JAPQRN010000017.1:15194579-15206064 GCA_037367275.1 Coranthus polyacanthus | reverse complement strand
TGTGTGTGTGTGTGTGTGTGTGTGTGTGTGTGTGTGTGTGGAGAACTCACGGCGTCTCCAGCATGACTTTACAGACGCTGGCCATGGTGCTGAGACAGTCCGTCGTGTTCTCCAGTGGAAGAGTCTTGTTCTACATACGACACAAATTAGACACGCTATTATGATTAGTGATCGATTCAAACATAGGATGGGTGTAACAATTTGTATCAGAAACAATGTGACTACATCAATACGGGGCCCGTGGACTGATCTGATGTACCGTGAACCAAATCTAAAAATCACAAAAAAAAAAATCAGTTGACTGAAGCTTTGGAGCTAAATCAGCATCTCCACTCCCGTGTGAACTCACATTAACTTTTTACCTTTTACTTACGAGGACAACATTAGTGTAGCGTTGCTTGTAAAAGTGTAAAAATATCTGTCAGACAACACCAAAACACAGTGCATTGTCAAATCTAAAATCTAAAGTTTGGAAGACATTTGGACTGCATTAAGAAGAGGTCAAACTGGGCCAGAGTCCAGCTGTTTGAGGGGTCTGAAGAACAGTCGCTGAGAAGTCTACGGTAATCACGACGTCTCTGTACCGTTTCATTAGTCTTAACTAGACTTAATGGCTTAATGACTGGCTCATTTTCATTTAGAACAGAAAATGCTCTCTATTTAAATGTATCGTCCCTGAATTATTTTATAGCACAAGATACACATCACTGAAAAACAGGCTTTACACTCACATCTGTCACAAAGTTTGTGGTTGCGTTGCTGAGTGTTTTCAGCATGGGAGTGGCCTCGGCGTAGAACAGAGACATCCTGTTGGCCATCTCGTTGTTCACTTCATTTTCAATATCCAACTGCAGACAACACAGAGGAAGCACAGGTGTCAACAAAGGAGCAATTCGTCTTTTAAATTATTTTTCCGAATCTCCCACACATTTTCAGAATAAAGCGCTTGTCTTACACTGCTGTGCTCTCGTGTAATTTTCAATGCAATTTTTTGTTTTAGACTATAAACATCACAGTCACTAAATGAACATCAAAGACACTGTAGAAACACAGATACAGCGAACCTGTATATAAATGATTAATACTACAGCTCACGTTCATGTTGTTTATCCGGTTTCGACTGATGGTTCTTCTGTAGTAGCTGAAGTCGTTCTGGATGGCAGGAATTCTCATCTGGGAAAAAAAAAACAAAACATGACCATACGTTTATTCACCACTGTGATATTGTAGAAGTGTGAGAATAGCTGCGTTGAACCGTGTTTGCAGACCTTGAGCTCATCGAAGCGCAGAGTGAAGTGGAGGATCTCCGCAAACTGTTTGGCCAGTGCCTGCTCCTTCTCCAGGTGCTGAGTGGGCGTGTACGGTGGACACGTCAGGGACTTCAACAAACTGTGAAGAGCCTCCTCTGCTCACAAACAAAAACACAAACAGCAAGTCAGGTGTCAGGCTTCTGTGGAGATGCTGAAAAACGCCGTCCTGTTCTCTTTCACAGTTTATTCAGCCATGCAGAACTCACAGTTGACTAGATAAAACCTGTCTGATCAAAGTCAACCGGACCCGTTTCAAATCGTTTCGTACCTAGTCGGAGAGAGAAACAGTAAAAGGTCTTGAGTTTGATGACGAGCGGGCAGACGGAGTTCCAGGCTCGCTCCTGCTGCATGAGGTCGTTGGGGTTTTGAATGGCCTGCAAAGAACACAAACATTCAGAACAGTGACAGGAATGTCAAACAAAACCTGCCGATATCCGACGGTCCATCAATTAACAGAGCGATGAGGATGATCACTTTAAATGTCAAAACCTCCGAACTCTTATTTAAAGTATGACAGAAATAAATGTACAGCGTTGTGTGTGAGAGTGTGGGTTTTGTGTGCGCGTTCCTCACATCTCTGATTTCCTGTCCGGCTCCTTTGTACGCCTGTAGACCAGACAGGATGCTCTCAGAGTCCTGCAGAACCGAGTTCACCTGGTTCCACACCTCCCGCTCTCCTTCTGTCGGCTGTGCATCTGCCGCGATAAAACACGCAAATGAGTACACACACACATACGCACGTGCTACACACATCTGTACAACTGCACAAAAGCACGTACACATATCAAGACTAGGAATTCCTAAGCTAGAACACATTTTAAAAGTGGGAATTCTTGCCTTTTCACATCAAATATCACTTATGAGTACTTTGGAATTATACAATTATTTCACTGCATCAATGTTAAATTTTCTGGTCACAGTTTTACACCATCTATTCAAAGAGTCCATTGATGTGAAATGGCTTTAGTTCAATGAACATGACACGGAAAGGTCAGCTGAATGTTTTTGTCCCTAAACGTTAACTTGTGAAAAGGTGTTAAATTCTATTTAAATGTTTTGTTTTTGTTTCTTCAGATGAAGCAGATTAAAGCAGGATTACAAAAACATTCAGCTCATTAACTCTGTGTAGGTCAATTTTCATGTCAGTACACATTTGCAGCTTTTAGCACATACAGTTTATTCACATATTCAAGTTCATTTACAGTCAGACACGCGCTGCCTTAGGCATCCAGTGATGCATTTAATTTGAAATGCTGCTCATGCTAAACATTGAAACCAACTGTTCTGATGAGAGAAATGATATGCACAAGAATCCTCAATATACTATATAGACCAGTTTTATTATCAAGTATCTATAATGTACTTATACATCTACGACGGAGTATTCGGACCGCACTGAGGGGAGACATGACTGAGAATAGTTGTAATATTTTGAGGAAAGTCATACTATGAGAAGAAAAAGTAATGACATTATAAGAAAAAGCCATATTGAGAGAAAAGAAGTCATAATATTTGGAGAAAAAGTAATATTACAAGAAAAAAATGAAGTGACAAAAGTCATAACAATACAAGAATAAAGTCTTTTTCTTGTAATATTTTTTCCCTGGAATACTGTGACTTTATTCTGGAAAATATCAGATTTTCTTTTTATCCTCCATGGGGCTGTAAAACCCCTTCATACACATCTGTTACGTGAATAGAAAGTGTTGTGTTTTTAGCCCTTAAAGAAGCCACACTTCTGTGTTAACACAAAAAAAAAAAAAACATTTTGAGAGCATTTCAAGGCACGGACACTTCAAAGCTGACTGTAAAGGAACTGGATCAGAATGAAGACACAGTGTATGTGCGTGTGTTGAAAATGTTCTACCACAATGAAGCATTTGAACTTGACAATATTAGAGACGTATGAATGAATGTCTATTCTTACATTTTTATCGTCTGTGACTGGAATAAACTGAACTCTGCCATGTCCACACCTTGTAGACAGGTTGATTAATTCATCAGGGCTTCAATGCATCTGTCGCCGTCGACAGCTTAGCTCGCTTCAGTGTTTAAAAAAATATTTAAATAGCATGTGAGCCAATGTGTTTGTGCAGGAAAATAAGATTCTCACATAGCCAGCCTTGGATATTACAACCACCTCTAAATATAGAGCATTACTGACATTAAAACCCTGTGTCTGGGGTCTGTTTTGCATTTCAAAACCTTTCCACTCCCATCATTTCCTCTTTGCTGAATAAACACAGCCTGAGGTTGGCTACATTGTGAGAGCAGCTGAAATGCCACTGTGGAGGCGTATTGTGTTTTTTTTTCCTGCGGGAGATTTATTTGCTGGGTGTAAAAAGCAGTAATTTGTCTCCTCTGTGTGAACATTAGACAGCAGAGCAGTAATTTAACTCATATTTTACTGCCATTAAGTAGGATTGGGCATGTGATGAACATTTTCTAACAGAAGATAAACTATGGTATATGTTAACCCATCAAGACCTAAGCATTGTCTCCTCAAACTTTTCAGAATTGGAAACGTTTACTACGGTCAGCTGTCTCAAAAAGTTAAAACACGCAAGCATCGCATCCAGTCTTAAAGGTAAAAACATGTAAACGTCGCACGCAGTTTACGGGTAAAAACGCGTATACGTTGCATCTGGTCTTAGTGGGTTAAACACATCGCACAAGTGACCTGATTAATGTTAGTACACATTATATCACATATGTATGTCACACATTTCTCAGTACACATATAGGGGTGTGCATGCAGGCAAGCTAGTAAACAGCAAAGGTCAAGGGTCAACTCCATTTTTATTTAACTTGACATGGAGTGAATGGAATTCCTATTTTAAAACTATAGTGAAACCAATCATGAATTATAATAAAAGCCTTCAGAGTGGGCATTAGAAATTCAAAGGAGGAAGGCTCACACTTCAATAGCTGAATAGGTTGACCCTTGACCAGAGAAACAGAGGTTAGAGGAAAAATGAATTTGGGATGTAGAGGAGAGGGGCTGGCTTAGCAGGAGGACAGGCACAAGCCGTGCTCACTTTCAAAGTCAAGGAAAAAGTTTGGCCCCTGATCAAGCTCGGTGCAAGTGAGCACTTTTAACAGATTCCCCATTTGGATTCTGCAAGAGAGAAGGAAAAAAGGCAAGAGAGAGAGAGAGAGAGAGAGAGGAAGAAAAGCATGATGTGATGTTAAAAAGTCATCAAATAAAGTTATTCAAACAAAGACGGGAGGAATGGCAGATCAGAGCTGAAGGAGATCATGACCGAGTGGAAGGAAAAAAAAGGAATAAAAAGGGGAAAAATGCAGAGAGGAAAGAGAGGAGTGAAAGCAGACTCCTTCATGGCATCCACATCGGGAGCAAAGACCTGCTGACAGAGAGGAAACAGCTGAGCCGTTGCACCTTTCCCTCCCCCCCTCCCCCCACAGCTTTTTCTCTCTCCATCTTTTCTGTCTTTGTTCAGCTCCTCCGCCACACTTACTTTCAAAGTCCAGGAAAAAGTGTGGATAGTTCTCTATTTCCCTTGTTAGGACTTTTAGCAGGTTACCCATCCCAGCAAACCTGATGGTCAAAATACAGTGGTAAAAAAACACAGACACAAAATACACAGAAATACATTTAGAAAATACATTCAGTGTGCATTTCCAGAAGATTTGTAGATGACTTGCTCTCTGAATATTACACACTGTGTGTGTTGCTGATATAAAACTGCAAAAAAGCAAACCACAAGTTAAAGCATTCAAACAAAACGTAACCATATTCCTGCAGGTTTCAACAACTTAAATGTAAGACTTTTAAGACCTTTTTAAGACCATTAAGGATGTAATTTAAGACATATTTCACGTCGGGTGGCTTGGTTTTGTTTGCTTTACTTCAGCTTTTCAGAAGATGTTCCTCTAAATGAAATCTGCCGATCCTAATCGTGTAAGATTTAACATCCTGTCCTTTACACACATGTCAGAATCAGGGAACATGGTTTCAAAAAGCTCACCTACTGTATTAACTTATCAACACTTTCACCATAAATACATCTGATAGTGAGACTGAAGTTATTATTTTTTTAGTTAGTGCGCCATACCATACATCACAATAGTGTAAAGAGAATAATAATAGTAATAATAATAATAAAATGAAATAAGTAAAGGACAGCACAAACAATTTCTTTAACCCTCCCGTATTGCCCATCCCCCTCCCACCCACATAAATACACACAAGGTAAGACAGAACAAAGAAACAAAGAAAAGAGAAAAAAAATAGAAAAATAAATAGAGAAATAGTTACTTAGATCATTTCTCTCAAAACCATCTCCCTGCCACCCAGGTAATCTATGATCTCATAAAAGTAAAGCACAAAGGAGGAGGGAAAAAAAGTTATTGCAACTTTACAAATGCAATGTTAGGTTCATAATCTAGTGTTGGCTAGTGCACGTGGTTATCGCTGTAGAGGAGCACAAGAGAACAGGTACTCGAGACGTCACCTGTGGATGTTTGTGAAAAATTCTGCCAAATGCTCTCCACAGAAATCAGTCCAGAGGCTGTTATCATGGATGTAGGAAACCGAGAAAATTGGGGAAGATCCTCGTTTTATAAAAGGTACGTTACGATCTGTGCACGCATTGGGAAAAAATGTGATTCATGACTATTCACATATGTTCCATATTAGGCATTTCAAGGGATTTTAGACTTTTTAAAGACCCGCAGAAACCCTGTTAAAACAACATGCCATTATGTTTCATACTGGACCATTACTACCTCCACCAAGGAGGTTATGTGACCACTGTGCTTTGTCTGTCAACAGGATTAAGCAAAAACTACAGCGTGGACTTTGCTGAAAGATGGTGGAATAGTAGGGCCTGGGTCAAGTGCCCTTAAACTTTGAAACATCTCCATGAAAAAGGATGGAGCCTGGAATTGTTTTTCCCCCCTTTCTTTTTTAAGACCGAGAGCCCCAAGCAGCTTAGAACTTGTTAAATATTAAAAAAAGAATAAACTAACCACTGAAGGATGAAAAGATTGAATTCATAATTTGAGCTTTGTTTGTGGTTTAATAATGTTGTGGTACGAGAAGATAACGATTTGGGAGAAATTTCGGAAAAAATCAAATTAAATTGCGTTGTGCGCGTACAATGTTGTGTGCACATTGTACGCTTACATGTTTATTCATACGGTCAGAGAAGAGGACAAGAAAGCAGATCCACCCCCTCACTGGACACAGCTGCTGAGGCTCTGAACTGGTTTCTCTGCTTTTCTATCTTGACTAAAAAAAAAAAACAAAAAAAAACGTGGCCAAACACAGGGATGTCGTCTTAAATGGCAGTCTGACTCTATAAAGATTTCACCAGAGGCAAGAGGCAGAAGGTAGGTAGCAATTTCTAGGGAAGAGTCTACCTCCTCAGCCGCGGAGGGTGGTCACAAACTCTGTAATCACAGCGGGCCTTGAATTTACAGTAGCAGAAAATGAGGCCTGGATTACGGTAAAAGGGAAAACGCCGCAGTATGTCATGGAGATTAAACTGAGAATAGTTTCACTTAGTCAGATTCATTCTTGAGGGTGGGGAAACCAAAGTTGTACCTGGAGGTTATTGAAGAAAAAAAAATTGGTATGCATTCATTAAATCTGTTCACAGTGAAAAGTACATAAGTGGAACATGTAGCTGCAGATTCATTTAGAACCCACTTCAAACTGTCCAGGGAAACAATATGCATGTCTTTCAGATACACACACACACACACACACACACACACCCAACTTCCCTTTACTTCAGTCATAGTGTGAAGTGACAACAAAAGAGACACTGTTCTGCAGTGTGCACATGATAATCACACTGCATTTCTCTGCACAGCCTCGAGCGAGCTGCCGTCTACTTTCTATCAGCGTATTCATTCCTCATCTCGCACTGCTCATAAATTCATACACAAGTGACAGACTAGTGTGTATACTGTTCCTACAGTAAGAGCTTTGAGTCTGAAGGCATTATAAAGCCTATAATGTGTAGGATGTGTAGGAACAGGCTGATTAAATACATGGTTGTGCCAGAAGGGGGCAGTGCTGGTTGGATTTTACTTTGAGCTGTACTGTAACAGTTTCATGTTGGTACATGTGCAGCAGCAGCAGTTCCTGCGTTATTTTTCTGGTCTAGTCTTGCAACAAATAAAAAAAAAAAACAGAGCTCATCAACATTTTCACTTGGCTTTACCTCCAGAAAAAACAAAAAAAAACAAACAAAAAAACCCCACAGTTTTGCTGCTCTTAGCGACCAGAAAACCATGATCAAGTGACAGTTCATAAAGGAATGTGTGTTTTTCTGAAGGAACCATGACAACAAGCCCATGAATTATTAGTGAAAAACATATTTGGTTTAATATGCTACAAAAGGAGAAAGATTGTTCATCTCTTTCATTAACACAGATGACTAGATGGAGATTTGATTGAATTCTTATTCGTTCAAATCATTTGTGAATTTAAGTTAGGATGGAGCTCTACATACAGCTCTGTCTTAGCGTCTTACAGTCTTTATAAATGGCTGTCTTTTTGAGATCAATAGCTCAAAATTATCAAGTTCCTCAAAGAAAGTTAAGGAACTGGCTGAAGACAATTATCTCGAGGCACCAGTTCAACAAGGAAACTGTTATGGAGCTCTACAGTCGTGACACAAATTTTAATTTCGCAAACTTTGCTGCTTCAGTTTTTTGAGATTTTTCCCCACGTTTGTGTGATACATTGAAGAACAATATATGCATTTGACAAGTTTCAAAAGAGTTATTGGCAAATGAATCAAATTTATGCAAAGAGTCAATTTGTGACTGTACAAGAAGATCTGACCAACTGTCAGACACCTGACATGTGAAAGCTCCAGCTGCTGGTCGACAGAGCCGCAACTATTCAATTAATAGCCAACTATTTTGATAATCGACTCATTGCATCTGAGTCATTTTTTTTAAAACCAACTAACCAACTAATCGATTAATTCAAAAATAATATTATAATAATAATATTAATTGTTGCCCTACTGATGGCCCTCAGACTGCTTCCAGAGGGTGGATGGGGAGGGTTTGGCCTAAACAACTGCACTGACACTGCAGAGAGTCTAAGACAATGTATCTATACATCTATACTGATTAAACTCACATTTAATATCAGTTGACATCAATAAACTTGAATTCACTAATACTGATGATGATGATGATGATGGAAGTAGCAATCCCTCATCCCTAAACGGTGGTGCATAAAGTCACTTTTGAGCTCAAGTACAAGCGAGCATTTCAAGAAGACGTCAACACATAGTGAATTTTTAAAGATTGATAGTTAAGAGCAGAGAAAAGCCAATAACTGATTAATCAGCTGATATCACCTCCGCCCCTTCCCCACATAACTTTGGAACTGAAAACCTATTATGCATGTCTGAAATTAACAGTCTTTGTGTTTATTATAAACCAGAAAACTGTTGAACTGAACATGTGAGTCAAAGTAATTAATCAATAAACGTGGAAGTGAACATTATTATCAACAACACAACACACAACAACAAATTATCAGCTGTCAGCACCAACTTCTGCATCGATCTCTGATTTCAAGTATCCTGGAAATGAGATACCTGAGATGTGTTAGAAGATGTGAGTGAAACTCCAGCCATGTAAATTAGACAGCAAGGCAGATAAAATCATGTCATTTTTCGAAGGCACATCTAGTTTCTGAAAAATGTCACTGGGGGGGCCATAATAAATAAAACAATAAAACTTGTCCAGGGGCAGGTAAAAGTTGTTTTTCAGCAAGTACATTTCTGACCCACTTCCCTGACCAGGCAAAGTGAAAAGAAAAACATTAACATTGAACCCTGGTTGGTGCAACCCAGTCTGGAGCGGCAGCAGCCTTATTTACTATTCATTGTTCCTCGTGAACACAAGGTGGACATGAAACAAACAGGCAGGTCTCCACTCGAAACAAGCTGTAAATGCAACCATTTATGCCCCGGAGAAATGTACAGTAAGACAGAGAAACATGAAGGCTGCATAATGACATCAGGAGGATTTTCAGAGAGAGCTAAGCAGAAGCTGAGCACAAATGTCTGACAATCTGCTTCAGATTCATAATGCTAATTAGGTCAAATATGCAAGAGGTTCAAAAAAAAAAAAAAAGTGAATCTATGCATATTTTCCGGTCCTGTTTATGTTCTTGGGGTCGTGTGACATACACGGTGTTAACACACCTCTTTCAATGCACTCATTTCGTCTCTGCTCTGTTTTACTGAGTGTCCCTCTAGTCATGTCAGGACACTGAACACTGACACACTTGAATCTAATCATTTATTCATTCACATAATTCATTACACTTGTGCTTTTCCTACTGTTACATGTTGGTAAAGCGTCTGTGTTGCTCACGTGTCCTGCCAATCCTTCATATCTCAAACTTCTCATCTCTCAAAATTGTTTTCAAACCGCATAGTGTCTAAAAGCACACGACCTGTCTACTTCTCCAAACCTGGGTTGCAGCACAGGTCACATGTTGCTCTTCTCTAGTGAACAGACCTGTCTGTTAGGGATGGAAATTTCATTGAAGGGAATGATCAACTTTCAACGCCTGACTTAACAAAAAAAGGAGCTAAAGGCCTGGGAGAGGCCTGACATTAACTTCATTTGGTACTTATGTAATGTAATCTCACAGTGGCAGCAGTAATGTGTGTATAGAACTAGAGCAGACTGAAGTCTCTGAATGGTACCTGTAGAGGATTAACCTGTGAACAGCCACATATCATTTCATTTTCTGCACTGCTCCGCTGGAAATTAAACTGATAACTTTTGCGTGTGTCGAGCTTCCCGTAATCACGACATGGTCTGCCACACGTCTGTCTCTCCCCTTCAGGCTTAACAGCAGACAGGGAAGGAAAAACTACACAGGGAATTTACTTTGTGTGCTCGGTTCCTCTTTCACAAGCACTTATCTCTATATGGTCTGGACCGAAAGTGTGGAAAGTATGACTTTCCCCTTTCCCGTAGTATTTACCATCAGCTGACATGGGTTAAATTAAAGGGGAATAGTGTAGCACCCACACTATATAAAGACATAGTTTCATAAAGAATGAGCTGAAGGTTTTGCACCTTCAGCTACCACCAAGATAATATGTAGGAAGTACAGGAATTACCAAATGTTAGTGGAACCAAAACCACAAATTTGCGTGACTGGGGGACTTTATATTAGTCTCGATCGATGGTCGGACTTCACACCACACTTCAAATACACCGTCGCCACTGCCTACTTTTAAATTTAAAGTAAAGCAGTGGCAAATATGTGTTTAAATGTGTTATCAACTACTCAGACATATTCGAATGATGAACAAATTGCTAAAAATATAAAAAGAGGGTTCAAACTCATGCAAAAATAAGCGGCATTCTCCAGTCTGAAACGCTGGGTGTGTGTCCAGCGAAGGTGCCGAAACCACAAATACCACTTCAAACTGGAAAATGGACGCTCTACAATGAAGAACATGATGGAATAGACATTATTGGACTACATAAAAAAATATATAACTACGGAAATGAAATCCGCCAACGTGGCATCTAGTCTGCCTAACCCCGCTCCTTGTGCAGACATCAACAACTCATTCTAAGGTAACAAAAACACTTACTTAGCTCAAATTCAATCACATTCATTTATGAAACAACCTTTAATTCAAGGCAGACAAGACAAGTCTCATCTTATTTGCTGATATACCATGTCTTTACATCATCTTAAACACTGGGTCTCTTTCTTCTAAAATGCACTTGTGAAACAATCTCAGTCTCAAGGTAATTTGTGCTTTATAATTAACTAAGCATGCATAGCACCAGAAGGAGCTTAAATTGCCTTCCTTTCTGTCTGAGACTCTGAAATGACCTCTGGTGAGGAGATATGAGAGAAATGAAGCTCTGAAAACACAGAAAAACATAACTTGATGTATGCGCATCAAAGCTCATACTGGTCATACAACTCTTTGTGCGCTGTCAAACTTTATTATTTTGGCAGACCCAACATTAAAAAAAAATGTTTGGACCATTTCTTCAGTCTACATGCAAGAAAAGGTAACTGAAAGTAGAGAATTCCCCTTTAACGGCTCTAAGGACAAACCTGTGAAAGAGAAAGCTTCAGGTTAAATACAACAAGTTTAGGCTAATCCCCGCTGCACTCGTCCACACCACAGAGC
>JAPQRN010000017.1:15189579-15192079 GCA_037367275.1 Coranthus polyacanthus | reverse complement strand
TATCAGACAACATTCAGTTATACATTTGGTTAAAGTGTGAAAAAAGGAAACGCCACCGAGAAATAACGGAAGCCAAAACTTACTTCACCACGGACATGATGAAGATATTTTAAAGGTCCATTGTGTAACATTCGGGAAGATCTAATTAGAGAAATGGAATATAATATTCATAATTATGTTTTCATTAGTGTATAATCACCTGAAAATAAGAATTTTATTTTCATTACCTTACAACGAGCCATTTCTATATCTACAAAGGGAGTGGTTCACCTTTCACCACTAGCTCAGAACGGACTTCCTCTTTTCTTTTTTTCTGTTTTATAGTATAGCTTTTTTTTGTTTATTTATTGCATGGTCACATGGCCATCACAACAGTGAACAATGTCATTGCATGCAGATTTTCCTCATATCGTTCAGGCATATTTACCGTCCTGTGTCTAATTTTACGTCACTGATTTAATGTCTGTATTCACGTAAGTATATGCATCAGTACAAGATTTTGGCAAAAAAATTAGCACTGGACGGAAATAAATGTTGTGACATTTATTGTGACCTTGCATAAGCATTATGTGGCATAAATGATGTCACAGTGAACACGTCCAAAATCAAAGCTTAAGGCTGTCCAATGAAATATTGGACAGCATTTTGACATTCAGATTTACCCAGGTTTCTAATGGACATTCACTAAACACATCTGACCTCTCTGCTCATCATTCACGTTGATCCTCGGCACTAAAGATAGATTTGCACATAAATCAACTGACAAGTGGGGACCGACTTCATCTGGCCATTTTCATTTAACACACTTCTGCATAACAGCAGTAACAGTCTGGTTTGTGCACAACCACGTACTCTGCCTCAAAGACTGTATCTCTATCCGTTTCCTGGTGATGACAGTTAAAAGAGGGGAAGCACATAAAGATGACCCCAGAGGAGATAAACACACACACACACACACACACAATTCTTCAGTTGTTTTCTGTTTAGAAAAAGGGAAGGTGTGCACTGAAAGCTGTTGTCACTTCTGGTTGATCGACTGGTAAGGAGGCTGCGAAACCCACGGGGTAGACTTGCACTGACAGACTGCAAGTGTGTGATGAAGACAAAAAGGAAAAGGAAAATCATCCTGTGGGAAGCTGCGGAAAACACATCTTCATAAAAACTAGAGTTGAGCAACAAAACTATATCTAAAACCTTAAACTAGACTTTTCAACCCACGGGTGTACGCCTCTGCCAACCAGTCAGGTTTTAGTTTACATGTTGCTACAAAGTCAGCACAGAAGAGCTATACAATCAGCACAGTTTCAAGGTGGAAACCCAAGAATAGTATCACCTATTCAGTATCTGACCAAACATCAAATATGCTCACAATCGGTTTTGTTCTTGAAGAAAGTGTACACATTTTAGATACTGACTCAATACCTTCATTTCAATACTGGTTCCCAACTGTTCAATACCAACTTCACAAATACCATTACAACATAAAGAAAATTGCATTACATATTACTGTATACAGTTTCAGCATTTTAGTGCATTTAGGCTCCTTGCCATTTAAAAAAAACAAAAAAAACAAACCCTATTCATCACAACTTTAAGTTGTCTGTTACTAATAATATCAATAAATAAAGATACATAAAGGTGTGTGTGTATGTGTGTGAATTGACAGGACAATATAGTATATGTAGTTCCACTGCTCCAAATGTATGTAAGGCCGTCAGGTGGGCTGAGCGATATAGCCAAAACTGTAGAGAACACGAGAAATTTTAAGAAATCAGTCGATATCAATAATAAGTAAAAGTTGAAAAAAAAAAAACAGATGGCCATTTGGTGGTTATCAAAATATGCATGTGTATTAAGTATTTATCAATTAATTAAGTAAAACAACAAACCACTGAAATATTTTAATATTAAGTGTTTTAGCTGCAATGTAAACAAAATAAACCCTAAAGATATGAGTTCAGATCGCCTCGGTAGTGGCTCCAGGCATCATTGTCCTGGTTTTACACAGAGGCTCTGTCCAAGCAACAGTGCAAAACAACATTAGACATCTTTTGTATTCTACACAGTCCATCCATGAGACCAAGTGAACATTTGTTTGCCTCGAGGTGTTCCTTAGATATCACATACACAAGAATGGGAGGGACAACCTGCATATGCCTCTGGTCATGGGTGGTGCCATCATGGAGGCATGAGGGAAAAATAAATAAATAAACAAACAAATAAATACATAAAATAAATAAATAAATAAATAAAAATCAATCCTTCTCGTGCCAGAAGCTTTGTGCTGCTCAAGGGAATGAACTGAGAAGCAAAACTGAAACCTGAAAAGCATCAAGAGACTATTGCTTCATGCTGTATGAGAAAAGTCTTCAGATACGATCAACATGTAAACAGGAACCTTCACCTTTCACAGTTGTGAATGATAAGCTGAAAAGTGTAGGCCTGACTTGAATTAATGCTGCATCATGCGCACACACACACACACACATAGACACACACA
>JAPQRN010000017.1:15126996-15140227 GCA_037367275.1 Coranthus polyacanthus | reverse complement strand
GACCTCCCTCTCGCCCTCCCTCTCGTCCCCCCCCCCCTCCTCCTCCTCCTCCTCCTCCTCCTCCCGGACCCTCCCTTCCCTCTTAGCGCCATGTCACCTCCCGCACCGTGTCTCCCAGCGTCCTCTCATCATAGCGCTGTTGGGTTTTTTTGTCCATGCATCACCCATCATTTGTCTGTGTGTCTTTCATACATGCACTCATACATTTCTGTCCTTACGCAACCCTCGCGTGTATTTCTCCCTCTTTTCATGCTAGTATTTCCCCAGTTGGTCGGAGCATTACAGAGAACACGCATCATACCTGCTGTTATGATGCATTAGCCGGACTGCGGGGCATGCCGGGTTTCTGTGGGGGACGCCGGACAGTCACTAATGGAGCAATTCATTTATTTAAATACAATTTGTCCACCTATAGATAACTACTTGTCCCCATGGTTATTTATTCATCACACTAATAACCTGATGAAGATGCTACTTGTACAATAATCAAAAGAGGCAAAAGCACACACATTCTTTCCTCAAGTAGAAGTACAGAGACGTGCGTCACGTGGTGAAAGCAGAAGCACCGAGTCAACTTCTTTATTCAAGTGAAAGTAAGTACAAAAAAGTAGCCCTTTGAAGTGCATTTCTACTGTCTGTTTCTGTGCAAAACTAACTGAACCTCACATCTCAAACCATTCTAACATCAAATTAATAATGAAAATAATGAACATTAGCTTTGCTCCAATGTGCAGATCCTGTCTGGTTTCATTCCTGCTTTGTCTTGTTTCATCTTTCACGTGGTTTTGGTCTCTTTTCATCTGTTTTTACGTCTTTAATGCCATTTTCCTCTTGTTACGCCTTTTGTGTTGTTTTTGTCTCATTTGTCTTTTACGTCATTTTTGTCTCGTTCCGTTTTTTTTTTGTGAAGGTGTTGAATAAGAACTCAAATTGCACTCTCTTCTTGTTCATTTTGTTAAATAAATAAAATAAGCACTAAATCACAAAATCTACGAGACTACAAGTGTGTTTTCGTTGCATCGTTTACAGCTCGTTTTCAATTCGTTTGCATCTTTTACATAATTTTGCTCTCATTACATTTTTTCGTGTGTGATATGCACCAATAAGTACACCGAGGGCTTGTTTTATGTTGAAATCAGTCTTGACGTTTGAAGGCGTGCAATGATGCAAAATCAAAATAATAATCCCCCCCAAATGCAATCAAACTAAAGTAACAAGACTGTTTTGAAAATGTAAGGAGTGGAGAGAACAGATATTTGTGTTAAAATGTAGGGATTAAACAAAAAAGTTGTCAGAAAAATAAATACTTACTTCCCACCTCTTACAGTAATACATAAATAACAACAATCAAACTAAAAATAAAGACAATCAGTCTCAGAAGGGCTTGTCTGTGTACCGTGTATGTTCTGTTGTTAATGTATAATGGGTTTTCAGGGGTTTTTCGTGGCTGTCACCACAAATTATACCACGAGAGCAATGAGAGTGAACCATAACAACGAATCGTGTACTGGAAAAGCAAAACAATGTGCTGTTATAAAGCTCTATAGAGCTAAAAAAAATAGCTTGGTTTATCTCTAACCAAACACTTTCACACGAAAGTACTCTCGAGATCCTTTGTCAGTATGAAAATATGAATTGTGGCTGCTTTAAGGGAGATTGTGTTGGGGGTATTTTTACAGTGTTGCTATTTATACTTAAGTAGAGAATCTGAATGGTCCTTTCAGTAATAGCATGAATTGATATAGGAATATTAGTGGAGGAAGGGTGGCATTTGCATAGAGAAGACCTATTTCTCATTTCCACAGAAACTTCATTTGCATTTATAGAGTATAAGTGAATGAGTCACTGCATATGCAATGCGTATGGAAAAAAATTAAAAAAACGTTATTGTACATATGTGTGCTGCAAGGTTACGCTGCTGATGGAGGCAAGATTTTTATCTGTATTGACAAAAATGACAATACGGGTCGACCTGTGAAGGGGCGTGAATGACCCTAGTTTATGTGCCTCCTAACAGTCGTATGAATAAGTGCAGGAAGAAAGAAAAACTGAAATTAGACCAAGTGATGTTGTTAAATAGGGACAACCCTTAGAAGGAGGTGGGTGGGGATGGATGTGGTTGAACTTGCCCACAGGAGGCCAGTGTGTCTTGTTTCAAACTGAAGGTAAATGCTGTGCAAACGATGACCATAACCACGTTGTGTTTGTTACTGTAACCATGACAACAATCATCACGCCACTTTCTTATTTTCGTCCAGTCCTCGACCCTTTTTCCTAACCCTAACCAAGTTGTTTTTGTCCTTGAATCAAATCAAGCCTTAGCCGTGACGCCGGCTGTGGTTACATATTTCTTCAATCCCACTGAAGTCACTCCGATGAGAGATTCCGACTTAACTGTTTACATGGACGCTGATCCGATAAGATGTGCGTTTACATGCTCAAAGCAATTAATCAGAATGTAGCCTTTTTGGCACGCGCAAAGTGATTTAGTCCTTTCTGCCAGAAATGAAGAAGAAGAAGAGTGTTGTTTTCCAGCTTCCAGTTCTGGTGTTCAGCAATCCTTGAATCTTTTAAAGTCTCCAATATAAACAGTTGTATCAGTTGCAGCCATGCTTCTGTCCATCCCAGAAGCTCACCATGTGACCTGATGTTACCCCACAAGGATCAAGCATGAGCAGAAAGAGAGAAACGATCGGATCAAGTGTTTTCATATCCAATATTGTCCATTATAGACATTTACCCCCCGTCTGTCTGTCCACACGTGTAAAGTGAAATCTACTGCACATTTCGACTTGAACATTTTACACAAGGTAGGTCTTCACCATATCTCGGTACTCCTTGAAGATGGTCTGGATCTAGACATGGATCTGGATTCTAGAATTTTTTTAACGGATTCACTATTTCATTTTCCACAGTTACCGGGCGAGGGTCTGCAGTCTCTGATTGTCTAGTTTCCTCTTGAATAGATTACCACACTCATTAAGACTGAAAACCTCTTTTTGATCAGGCTGGTTTCTTCTGATTGAGGTTCTACGTAAGCACAGCTACTGTCACAGCCTAAATTCTACAGTTATTTAATATTTTTTAATGCTATAAACAGTAGTTTGTGTCTGCAAATTTGGTGCATATGTGTCGTCTGGACATGAAGACCAGTTGGCATTGCAGCAAGGTCTGTAATCACTATTATTCATGTATCTATTTGACATCATGGTCAAATAACTGTTGAGGGAACTGTGCAACACAACAAAACCCAAATATTGTTGGTTGTGATCTATATGGCTTATGATCTATAAAGCGTTAATAAATGATTTACTGACCTGCAATGAAGACGTTATTGAGAAACGCTTTATAAAAGTAATGAAGTAAATAGCAAAGCTTAAGACTCAGCTTGATCCACTGAAAATAAACCTGATGTCTTCCACTTAAGATGAAGCACAAGCATTGAATTGAAGATCGTACAGAGAATCACCCGAAGGTTAGATCACTTCTTTAAGGCAGCGTGTGCATATGTACATAGATCTATGCAGATGTTTATATCCCGTGGTGTGATTCTATCAGTGTTAGGGGTGTTTTACTGTATCTGCTGTGACATGTTGTTACTTCAAAGAACATACAATAGTTTTCTTCGCTGTGGCTGCTGTTGCCTGGAGGCAAAAGCCTTGTTTTATCTTGGTGATTATGTTCTTTGAATACAAACAGATAACCTGATATGTAAAACTCTGGCAAAATGAACAACGGAGAGAGAGCTTTGTCCTCATGAAAACAAACCCTTATGAACTGGGATTTGTTGAGGTTTAGCTATGTACAGCTAAGAGAAGTGGCTGTTTCTGTGGCTAGATCACGGCAATCATTAATAATAACTCAGAATTGTTGCGTTTTTTTCCTATCTCAAGTAGTTATGCGTGTTTTATCTACTTGCATACTATTTTGCCAAGTAACAGTTTACAGTTTTTGGCTACTCTACACATCTGAGCATAGCTATCTCCACCTGCTTATTACCACTGAAAAAAGGTGTTATATGACCTTTGAGGATTAAGAAACAAGTATTGCAACGTCAGGCCCTGTTCAGACCTCGCATTCACATGTGTCTTTAGAGACTTGACTACAAGTGTCCAGCTGTAAGTGCGTCTATTCAGACCTGGTGTTAGAATGCGTCTCCACATGTGTCTCGAGTGATGATATGCAAATAACCAAACTCATCTATTGCACATGGTGCAAGCTTTCATTTCAAGTTGAACTAACTGGATTTGAAATGTTCATTCACTGTGCTGCTCGAAGGCAACCGGCGGCAGCTTTTTTGTTGCCTGTCGGTGACTGTGAATCAATCAATACACCTTAAATATTGACATGACAGCTTGGCACCAGTCTATGCATTTTTATTTTTTGCATGACATATGCTTTTGTGATGATTGAGCCTTTGAGCACTTAAAACATGCAAACTGTGGATGAATGGAGGAAAAAAGGTGAAGGCGGAGCGTTGTGCAGGTGCGCTCAGGCCGCACTACACATATAAAGCACTCGTAGTACATCTTTGTGGAAATTTTAGATGTCTTTAAAACACTTCAATGCCAATAGAGCACGTCAGATGGACACATACCTGTCCAGACTGCTAGAAGAATGTGGACAAATGCATCCCAAACCACCTCCGAGAGTGGGTTTAAATGCATCCTGAGCGTGTTCAGACCTTGCATTAGAGCATGCGATCAGACTTGTCAGGACAGACGTTAATGCAAAGTCTGAACAGGGCCTCAGTTTAACAATGCTGGTTAACAGCATACATTTGTGCATCATTTTTTTGGTTAACACATTGAGAATTTAGCTGGTTACTTTTTTTTTGGGGGGGGGGGGATTTGCCCCCAATTAAACAATAACTGAAATGAAATAATAATGTATTTAAATTGCAGACACGTTTTCTGCCACAGTATCTGTGAAACAATCAGGTCATATAACAGACACACTATGTTTTCTTTAGGGTAAGATCTGTCAACTGTAGGTCAGGTCCCCATGTGACATTTCTCAAGGGACCAAAAGGAAACAGACATTAACATAATTGATGTGACAGTCTGAGTTGATAGCCCTTTTGTTCATGCTACTGTGACGCGAAGCAGGTCTATATTGTACGCTGACAAAGTCTAACATAGGTGAGAATCTTTGGTATTTGAGAACAGAGTGAACCATCTAAATATCATGAATTTTCTCTCATAGTGTGGGAGTGAATCATTGTTTCAGGGCTATGCTACTGTATGTGTGAAAGCTACAGTAAGTAGTCTTAAGCCGTAGCTACATAATCAGGTCAGAACCTCAGCCCTGCAGCTGTGTGAACAACTCCAGCAAATGTACAAGCAGAAAAGACGATATCGACTTTGAACTGTGCTGGATGTGGAGGATCAACAGAGAATGCAGTACCACCAGGGGTTTATAGTTATATGTATTGTAGATTTTATTCTCTTATTTCAAGGGTCAGTACTTGGGTCTTCTATGTGTTTGTGAAACCTTCAGATTTACAGTGTCTGTGTGCGTTTTCTGTTTTCTGCAGCGATATCACAATGAAACTGTCAGTCTGTCAGATATTCAGACTACATGAAACACTGCACGCTGTCACTTCGATCCACAGATTAAATAAATCTGTGATTAGTTAAGTCTCCACAGAGTTCCAATGTTATCACAGTGCTGGCTGTGCTAAACAGGCTTTTTGTCAAATGTCTTACACAACACAGTTTCGCATTAATCAGTGAGTTGGTAGCAAAGTTGCAGTAGGTCTTTGAACTATGGCCCCGATTATGCTCACAGACTGTAGAAAAGAAGTCGACTTAACCACTCTGACGTCAGCCATTGGTTTGTCGACCACAATTTTGAAGCAATGTTGGGTTTCGACTGCCACTGTCTTGGTTTTGTTTTGGAGCCAGAAGTGACCGTGTTTGGGGAAAAAGGGCGAGCTGGTGAAGAGGTTCAACTCAACAAGCTAATGCTAACTTACTGAAACGCTGTCTGACCACACTGGTAACAAAGAAATGTTGTTAAAATGCCACCGCGTAATTTAAGCTATTTGCTAAATGTTAGCATAATAACAGTTGTATTGTATTTGAACAGTAATGTCAACTTCATGTAGCCTAATGTATACACACAAATTAACAGGCTAGACAGGCTAGCTGACAGACCACGTAAGACAATACTGAATCAAAGAATATGGGACTAAAAGTCAAAACTCTGGTGCTTTTCTTACAGTCCAACATAGTGGAGGTGTAGCTCAGCTGCTACTCACTGATGTTACCATGGAACAATTGATTTTCACTTGTCGATATAAGCTCAGTGACCAAATTAAGTGCTAACATTAGCTAATGCAGCTAAGTTATGCTAACATGCCACGTATCGTTAATAGTTGTACTACTGGAGAGCTGAAGTACCGGTAAACGTCTTGAAAATCTGCATTATCTGACTATTTTTTTTGTGTAACGTCTAAGCCATGACTATAGTAGAGCTGCCTGTCAGAAAAAAAAAATGTTTTCTTCAATAAACAGAAGCTCAGAAAATCCAACACCTGTCAATCAAAGCCCACACGGCAGACGTCAGGGCCTTCGATCAGCCCTGAAATCTTATTAAAAGAGGAATCGTTCACAAAAAAAACACCAGAACAATTATTATTGTAGGGTCCAGATAAAGTGAACGAAACCAAAATCACTCCTGGAAAAAAACCCATCTTGGCTTCGTATTTTTAGAACGTTTTTGAACCGTGAGGATTTTTTTTGGAGCCAACATCTAGCAGCAGTCCGATACTTACACATGTCTGTCATTTCAAACTGCAGTCGTTTCCCTTTGGTTAGACCCCACGAAACTCTGAGCATTTTTAATCCCATCTCAACACCTCAAGTACCCATGTAGATTTTGTTTTAAGTATATCATTTTTAGAATATAGAAACACAGGATTCACACAGTGATATAGTACAATGTAGTTTATAAGACAATAAATCAATGTAACAATGTAACGCTAAAACTTTTCTACTGTAATGCAATGTAATGTAACTTTCCTACTCATGTCTATCTGCATTGTATGGTGGTGCCGTCAGAGAAAGATGAATCTCAGAAACCAACCAGCAGTTGTGTTTATTCATTTACATTCTTCATTCGATATAAACAGCCAACTTAAAACTTTCTGGGCAGTGACGTGTAAAGTATCAGTGTAACACTTTCCCGTTTTGGGTGAAAACATTAAGAAACATAATTTGTAATGTAAATCATATTCCTCCCGGGGGCGTTTCTCATCCAAGCCTCGCAGCTCGGAAATCAGTCTGCGGAGCGATGCGCGGAAACGGCTCTCCTCTATCAGCCATGAATTGCTTAAGATGCGGTGCTGAATATTTAATAAGGCCTCTTTGAACGCCTATTTTTATCAGCTCGGCTCAATAATTCAAAGCACGCTTCTCCTGTTCTCATCTGCTGCGCGGTGAGTGTGTAGGTGTGTGCTCCACATGTATGTTTGCTGTGGGATGTGCATGTACAGTACGTGTGTGTGTGTGTGTGTGTGTGTGTGTGTGTGTTTGGTTCTTTTTTCTGCACATGAACGCAGAGTGACAGCGAGTGAGAGCAACGCAGAGAGAGAGGCGAGAGAAAGGAAACACTTTGTTTTTATGTGCGTGAATGTGTCTGCCCACACGTTGGGCTATCAAAGACACCCTGCAGAGGAAATAATTTCAAGTATGCGTGGTCCTGACCAGCTTGTCATCTTATCAAACTCTGTGGGGAGAAAAAAGTGCTTTCTTCTCTGGGATCTCTAATGTTCACAATATTTCCAACAACAGTTGAGATAAGAGGAACGGCAAATAAAAGGGAGCTGCCAAAATTTTCCCACGGCTCGTAGGTCCGGCTCCAGTCTCCCATGCATTCAGTTTCCACTGAGCCTTAACTAATTTCATGAAAAGGTGCGTTTTTGAATAATAAAAACACTAATCACCGTGAGACACAGCTAAAAGCCCAGCACTTGACCTACAATCAAAGAGCCAAGCAATCCAATCAGGACAATCTGCAGTTGTGGAGAGGAAGTAAAGTCTGGCGGGGACGACATATCCATGCTCAGAATACTCAGAAAAAGACAAGGATGTGTATCTCCATCACTGAGCCCAATGCAATGCACATTTAAATGCATTTCAGTACATTAAAACCACGATGCATCCCAAGTTCATCCCAAATTCTAACCGGATCACACTTCTTTAATCAAGGCACTTGCATCTTGAGTTATTATGCTGATGCTTATCCTGATTTACCATCCCTATTTCCTACTACACTTTGACAAATATTTCCATTTGCATGCAGCTGTGCATACTCTGATTAAAAACAGGATTATTATGAAAGTTTTCCACCACAGGCGGACTTGTTCGTCGACCGTGTGATGAGAGTCGTTCCTTTCATTCGTTCAACCACCCTCTGGTTGGCAGTGAGATATTCTCGCATGATGATATCCAAGTATTTGATCATGTTTTAAGGTAGGTGTGTTTCTCCTTACGACCAGAAATGTGGGATTTCTTGTGGGCATCTCTCCCCCAGTCTTACAAACTGCCTTCTAGTTGGTTTGTGTTCAAACGCAGAGCTGACTGTAAACCGCTAAGTGACAAAAACCCCAGTTTAGACCAGAGCCGCGCAATTAATCCAATCGCAGTCACAATGTCAGCCTGCGCTATTATGTAATCACAACAGGCTGCAGTTTAAAGGTCCAGTGTGTGTCCGGTGATATTTCGGATTCAGTGACACAGCAGACAGAGGAACTGTGTAAAAACGCAAAATGAAGCTACATTTTTCATTGTTTGTATCTTTTATATTTGTTCAAGTTTGTATGTTTGAGTTGAGAAAAAATACACATTTCAAAAAGATCAGTCATCTGTGCAGTCATCTGTGCATTTTCCTTGATCCACAGACAAATAGAGCAAGTAAATTGCATATCACAATATTGTCCACAATAATCACAGTATGACATTTGTCTCTCGCCATTGACCAACATTCATATTTTTTTCTGAAATATGGTCCCGTGGGGCGCAGCGGAAGGGGACGGACTTCACCTCTCTGTTTTCAAACAGAATATACTGTCAAAATTTGGATTACTGTCATATTTGGAATAATAGTGGAATATTAGCGCGCATATAAACATCGGCATTACCTACTTCTCAATGTTTCCACAGAGCAGGTTTACAATGATTTAATTAGCTGCATTTATGACAAGCCTGAGCCCAGTCAAGAGAAACAGTGTGAGGAAAGGCCTCTTAACTGCGCCTGTGGGCTTTGTGATTTGGCAGGATAATAACTTAAGTTGGGAAAGGCTACAAGTGTGCCGGCTGCTGGTCTTCCTGAGACTTTTACAGTCGGTTAATAGCATTTGCGCACGTGTCTGTTTGTGCATATATGCATGTTTGTGCAGTTAAACGTGACTGCATTTGTGAAATTGGAAATTCTGACTTTCCATGCATGTATGTTTGCACTATTTTTAATTATACACACATGGAGCGCATAAGTATATGTTCAGGTGAGTTTAATGTTTCATGCATGAATTTGCATATATATGTCCTCCCGCGATTGCAATAAAGCGCATATGTGTGCAAACCTGTAAGTCTCTTTGTGTGTGCATGCAGGCGTACTTTCAAAGAGACATTATGGAAACAGATGGCTTAGGTGCCCTCCTCGCTCATGTTTGAGCACTGCTCATGCCGGCGTATTGCGCCGCTCGCTGCATGAGTGTTCTGTTGCGGGAGTGTTCCTCCCTGCGTGTGTGCCATGCCAGTGTGTTATTCTCTGCAGCGACCGGGATTGGCGCTGCGGCCCCTGATGGTATCAGAGAGAGGAGAGCCAGCAGACAGAGTGCCTGGACTCACGTGGGAACACCCCAGACAACACACGAGAGGAGAGAAAGCACTTTATGCCTTTTTTTTTTGGTTTTTTTTTTTAAAGCCAGCTTTCTGCTGAACTAAAAGTCTGACTCGCTGTTGACTTTACTGCCTAATCAAATATACTTTAATGTCTTCAAAAAGTGCATTTAGCTGTTGTCATGTAAAATTTTCATAGGTGCTATTTCATTTTTAATGAATTTTAATTTTGATGAGCAGCTAAAGATACTGTATATCATCACAGTCCCATCGGCTGGATTACGTAATCGTGCCAGCTCTGTGGCATTAAAGGGAGGCTTGACATTTTGCTTCTTTCCTTCAACCTGAAGTCGCTGCACACAACTGAAAAATAGTCCTGCACTTATTCTCCTGCACAAATTGTTGCTATTTTATTAGAGCCCGAGCACTGGGAACTGGGCGCGAAGGCCTTATTGTATTTGTTAGGTTTTTTATTATTATTTTTCTTCTTTTCTTCCGAACTATACAAACTACCAGGTTTGGTCCAACACTTACAACACTTAAAACTATTAACTATATCATCCATATTATCTTTTTTTAATGTTATTGTCTATAAAATACTGAGGGTAACATTGTCTAGAACCATTTTTGATTATATTATTTAATAAATCCATATTCCTTTAATATTGTTTTTGTTGTTATTTAATATTTCTCGATAGTAGTCCTTTCTGCCAGCTCTTATAATATTGATTAACTTATTTTTTAGGTTTATTCTCTGCCTCTTTAGTTTTTTGTCTCATGAATTTCCGTTTCCTACTACTCGATCATGAAAAAGTTGATTTATTATTTCAGTAATTCAAAATTCAAAAAGTGAAACTTGTATATTAAATTCATTCATTACACACAGACCGACATATTTCAAGTGTTTATTTCCAAATTCAGTATCTCAGAAAATTAGAATATTGTGCGAAGGTTCAGTACTGGACACCCGGTGCCACACTTTAATCAGCTAATTAAGATTAAAGCCTGCAAAGGCCTTTAAATGGCCTCTCAGTCTAGTTCTGTAGGCTACACAATCACGGGGAAGACTGCTGATCTGACAGTTGTCCAAAAGACGACCATTGACACCTTGCACAAGGAGGGCAAGACACAAAAGGTCATTACTAAAGAGGCTGGCTCTGTGTCCAAGAAGATTAATGGAGAGACGAGGGGAAGGAAAAGATGTGGTAGAAAAAAGTGTACGAGCAACAGGGATAACCGCACCGCGGAGAGGATTGTGATACAAAATCCATTCAAAAATGTGGGGGAGATTCACAAAGAGTGGACTGCAGCTGGAGTCAGTGCTTCAAGAACCACCACGCACAGACGTATGCCAGACATGGGTTTCAGCTGTCGCATTCCTTGTGTCAAGCCACTCTTGAGCAAGAGACAGCGTCAGAAGCGTCTCGCCTGGGCTAAAGACAAAAAGGACTGGACTACTGCTGAGTGGTCCAAAGTCACGTTCTCTGATGAAAGTAAATGTCGCATGTCCTTTGGAAATCAAGGTCCCGGAGTCTGGAGGAAGAGAGGAGAGGCGCAGAATCCACGCTGCTTGAGGTCGAGTGTCAAGTTTCCACAGTCAGTGATGGTTTGGGTCGCCATCTCATCTGCTGGTGTTTGTCCACTGTGTTTTCTTAGGTCCAAGGTCAACGCAGCGGTCTACCAGGAAGTTTTAGAGCACGTCATGCTTCCTGCTGCTGACCAACGTTATGGAGATGCAGATTTCATTTTCCAACAGGACTTGGCACCTGCACACAGTGCCAAAGCTACCAGTACCTGGTTTAAGGACCATGGTATCGCTGTTCTTAATTGGCCAGCAAACTCGCATGACCTTATGTTGTGAAGAGGAAGATGCAGTATGCCAGGCCCGACAATGCAACAGGCAAAAGGAGCCCCAACTAAATACTGAGTGCTGTACATGCTCATACTTTTCAGTTGGCCAACATTTCTAGAAATCCTTTTTTTGTATCGGTCTTAAGTAATATTCTAATTTTCTGAGATGCTGAATTTGGGATTTTCATTAGTTGTCCATTATAATCATCAAAATTAAAAGAAATAAACATTAGAAATATGTCAGTCTGTGTGTAATGAATGAATATAATATACAAGATACATTTTTATTATATAGTGATGTGAATATCCTTAAAAATATTTCACATGCATTGTCAGTATCACTTTCCTTGTATACAATCCCAATTTTGCAATAGCAAGTCATTCTTAAATGCATTCATAGTTTCATCTGTCCTCGGTCGTCTGCATGTTGGTCTTGCATCTGGGTCATTTCCTTTAAAATCACCGTCATAAACTGTAAAAACTGGTAGCTGGCCACTGATGTCAATGATTAGTAATCCGCTCACAGTATTGTTTTCACTGTCATTAGTGAATATGTTGTCGATTAATGTGGAACAGTAGGATGTGATTCTGCTGGGTCTGGTGATTTTTGGATAAAGGCACCTACTGTACATTGTATTCATGAATTCGTCAGTCATTTTATGCTTATTTGGATTTAAAAGATCAATATTAAGATCACCACAGATGAAAAGAACTTTTTGATTCATCCTTGAAAAAGATGCCTCGATCCAGACCCTATACATTCTAACAGATCGTCCATTGCAGTTGACATATTTTCCAATATCCTGTAATTCAAATGTTTGTCCACATGTTCTTCCTGTTTATATAGTTGAGTTCATAGACATCCATCTCAAAATCCATTCCCTACTCAGCGGTGATCCAAGTTTCTGATATAGCAATAACTTTGAACGGTTTTGAAAACTGACTTAAGTAGTCCTTAATGTTACTGAAGTTTGCTTTCATGCCTCTGCTGCTGAAATGGATTATGGATAATTCGTTGTCAGTTTGAATGGTCTGATTGTATTGTTCGTTCGTGTAATAACAGCAGTTGTCATTAATGTTGGAAAAGAAATTGCTGTCTAATTGCTGTTTTTCGCTCCATTTTTCCACCATTGCTATTGAAATCCTTGAGGAGTTGGAAAAGACACCTGCTGTCAACCAGCCCAGGAAAGTTCTTCAGGAACTGTAGGAGCATGTTCTACAGTTCCTGAAGAAGCAGGAGGAGATCCTGGAAAGACTTAACACTGTGACAAGGATGGAAAAACCAGACCAGAAGAAGTGAGAGAAAATACTATAATAATAATAATTATATATACTATAAAAATATATAATAATATATTAATTCATATAATACATTAATAGGCAAAGCACAGGTGTCAATGATAATATTAATATTAATATATTATATTAATAATATTATTATAGTAATATAATAAATTAGTAATATCAATATATTAATATCAATATATTAATATACATTAATATATATTAATTGCTCCCATTAATATATATGGCAA
>JAPQRN010000017.1:15109244-15120857 GCA_037367275.1 Coranthus polyacanthus | reverse complement strand
ACACACACACACAGACACACACACACACACACAGACACACACACACACACACACACACACACACACACAAAGACACAAAGACAGTGCATTGTAACACATGGAAAGCTGGTTACATAACAACAGATAGGGGGTTGGCAGAGCAAACAGCATTGTATCAATGGGGATGACGGTGAGGTTTTCAAAGTTGGAAACAAACAACTCACTCAACAGACCTGTACCGAATGCTTTCATACATGTGATATATGTGTTGGTAAAAGCTCATTTAACCTCATGTGACTGCAAGGAAAGGAAAAGCATATGATTGACTTAACAGTGGGAATAATTGAAGGTCGGAGTTTCAAATCAGTGGTATTTAAATATTAAAAGCCCCTACACTACCATGGTACACCCACACAGGTGTTTTCATTTATTTTTCCTGATTAGACTCGTGCTCAGGACTGCGTGGGTGCGTACAGGCTCCGTTTGATTGACGTCTCCCTCCCTTCCCCCGTTAGTTTCATCCGACTTCAAACCAAATAGACGTCTAATTAGCCCGAATAACTTTAGCACCTGTGTGGGTGTGCTGTGCTTTCAAATGCGATGCTAATAGGCCCTTTGACATGTCACAGCACAAGTGTCAATAATAACATAATAGCTGCGGTCCAATTAGACACCAGTTAAAGGGACCTGGTTATGTGCTGGCCGGTACACTGGCACGGCCTACACTGTGTCAATTATAATAATACAATTAAAATAACATGTTAAAAGTAGCCTTTGTTATTACCTATTGTTAATTGGTTACGCCTCTTTTTCCTATTATGACAAAAGTTAAGCGTGACTGGACTTGGTCAACTGCTGTTAGCAAGACGAAGTCATAGCACGGAAATGAGTTCATTGTTTCTGATTAACAGGGATTGGTATTGTTTAGGTAAAAACAGTGTCTGGACTGATAGCCTATAGGGAAGGAATAATAATAATACTCATTTTATATATAGCACTTTTTTAAACACACAGTTACAAAGTGCTTCAGAAACAGGGTAACGATACATGAAAAATCACTTTAAATCCACGCATACACGCTTTCAAACACAAAAACAACACAACCAACCGCACACAAACCAAAGCATAGTAACAGAGGTAAAACAGACAGCCAGAAAACTGAAAGACAAACAGAGATTATAAAAAGGATGTCCTCTAAAAGTGGGGTTTTAGCAGCCGTTTAGCAGCCAACACATAACTGATTGAGCTGATTGGATTAAAAGGGGACATTTTGGAGCCACGGCGGCAAACGCACGGTCACCTCTGGAGTTAAAATAGGAACGTGGAATGACTAAAAGAGAGTAGCTGGAATAAGGTCTCAGTAGCTCTTTAAGGTATGTGAGGAAGAAAGAAAGAAAGAAAGAAAGAAAGAAAGAAAGAAAGAAAGAAAGAAAGAAAGAAAGAAAGAAAGAAAGAAAGAAACATTGATGACGAAGAATGGCCTTTTCATTGCCAAGGCAAATTTGAAATTGAATTCAAGTGGAAACTCTAACTCTATCTTCTCTTCTGTCTTTTCATTTCATGGAGACATTACTTTGCTTTACATTGTTTTACGTGTATTTATGTCGCGTAATTTTTCATTGTGCAGCAGGTCCTAAAAGACCTCAAATGAACACTCCAAGTGAACTGATCACTACACGAGTCGTATTTAACTAAATGGCGTTTACATACACACTAAAGGTTCTGTGATTCACCCACACGGAGCCACGTCTTTAGAGACATTTCCCTGGTCCTTTGAGACTCGTTAATCCAGTAACCTTAAGCTAACAACCGTAACGTTAACATCGAGCCAGTTGTCATTTGTCGTCTGCAGTAGCTCCTACTTCTGCCTCGTTAACAGGGAAAACGTTCAGTTCAGTAGAAAAACGGCTCCCCTTCGTAACGGAACAATCACGTCCAACATTATGCCGTGATTATCTGTCAATACTTTTCTCTGTAATGTCGTCTAAACTAGCACAACTCAGGGTTTACTGCGTCTCCTCCGTTCTGCTGTTGACTTCTTGGCCTCCGCTTGAATTTCGCACGTCACCAGAATCACGTGGTTGCAAACAACCTGTTTGGTGGTTTTGAATTCGATCGTGCGGGTCAAAATTGGTTTGGGCGGGTGACCAAAATTTGGGCTGGTTTGGGATCATTTTTGTGGTTTTTATCCATGTAGATTTTATAACCTGGGTGCTCTGACATAGAATGGATGGGTATCGGCTACTCTTCTTCCCTCCCCGACTGCTGTTCAGGAGGTTTGACTCGTGACAGGCAGCCAGACTGCCCTCAGTTCTACAAACTCATGTTCTGATGTTCAGCTGTGTTCTTCAGGCTGACGGTCTGATCTGCACACACCTGTCTGAAGTTAAATAGAAAAATGAATGGGTAATCAGTCTATATGTAAATAATTGTCTCAAATCTTTACAGTCATTTTAATTCACACTGTAAAATTGCATTGTGTGTGTGTGTGTAGGAGCATATGTAAAGGGATTATATTGTCATTAGTCTGCTTTTACATGACAAGCGATCGTTACATATACAATAGTGGGTACAAGTCAGTGCGGTGGATGGCTGCTGTGTCGCTTTTATGTAGGCTTTGATTCTGCTGCCGGGGTGAATTGCTTTTAAGTACGATAGGCTACAGTGAGTAATCGTGGCAGTTCAAATACTGAACCGCCACTAAATACTGATCACGGATTTTGGGCAGTTTTGTGTATGTGTTGGTGGTATCTCGACAGGTTTTGGGCTGGAAACCATCATCTTTTGGCACCCAACCATACTGATAAAAAAAAAGAAGAAGAAAAAAAGACACACTAAACCCTTTTTTCTGTCATCACGGACAGCTGGTTTTATTTAATAAGTAGCCTACCAAACTGCCACTAAATGGCAAAGTTAATGAAGCTGAAGCTAATGAATGAATTAGCTAATGAACACAGTGGAGGACTTAAAGAAATGTTAACAAGAGTCACTTAGTGCCACTAGTTGGGTGCCTCACAAAATTAAACACTACTGTTAACCAAATTAAACATTCCGTTGCTTGTGGCCCGTGTTTGCGAAGGTTGCTAATGTAGCGATGCGCTTGTCTGCTCCCGTAGATAACGCTCCCTTCTCTTTTCAGTCACCTGCCTCAGAAAGGCTTCTTTTCTGCCTGTGTCTGCATTTCTGTCCAAACTTCTGTTGCCAGATTCACTGAACCGTGACATATTGAATCCCAGGCAAAGAGGGTTTTCTGTAACAGACAGAATGCCAGGTGTACTTTGTGCTTCAAACTTTTTTCAACTTTGACAAGCTCTGTTTATCAAGTGGACGCCCGAGACGAGACAGAAATGGCCCGCGTGATTCATTCTGTGCAGGGGAGCAGGTCTGTTTTGGCACGTTTGAGTTGGCTGGAAACCAATGTGCGCTTTATTCACCCTGTTGAGAAAGAGATTGTTTAAAGCCCAGTGTGTGCACTTGTCTTAAAAACTGCAGTGCTTGATCTTTTTTTCTTTTTTTTTTTTTTTTTGGTGTTCTCGAGCAAAAATGACATAATTACCGGTAATCATATTGGAATTCAAGTCGTCCGAGAGAAAACAAGAATTCGACCAACCTCTGTAGACTCATTTTCGTGGTGTGGAAAATCTACCTAATCACAGGTGTTTTCAGACGGGTAGTGAGTTAAATACATGATTGCAGCTGTAATTACTGATCACTCTTTAAGATTTCCTGAGATTTGACCACACTGCTCTACTCTGAAGCTTGGAAAAGTGTCTTCTCTTTTCCATAGCGGTGTGAAATGGTGTCACGTCGTGTATACTAATATTTATTCTTTTGGTTTGGACAGAGAGGAGAGAGATGCATTTTTTTTCCCATGATGAGATTCAATGCAATGCATCACTGTTACAATTGAGATGAATCCCATTAGATATGACTGTAGTCAAAATCATGAATATAGGCACTTTAAAATATCACATATGAATGGTTACATTACTTTACTAGTATGTACACGAGCTAAATATAAATTGAGCCACTGCCTCACATGAACGAGGAATTTGCTCCAGTGGTTTCTATGTAGTTGTGTAAAAAAGTGTAAATTATAAATTATACGTTGACACATTCTTTCCTTTTTTGCCCATAAAACACATTTGATGTCTTTTTCCCACACATACGTATATCTAAATGCTAATGCAGGAAGAGGCTGGGAGATAAAAATGAATTACATATAAAAAATGCCCATATATGAAAATTATTTCCATACCTGCCTGAACAACTACAATAACGTACGTACAACACACTGCTGCAGTATACTCCCACATTTGATCTATTGTTCCTAATGATACCGCAGTACAGATAGATACAGTGCTGCGTGTGTTTGTACATTACAGTAAATGTGTGGGCATTTCTGTGAACAACGAGCGCACACACATGCGCAAATGGCGAGGATGGATGGAACGGTGATGGTTCACTGAACGATTCCTCTTCCATCGTCCCCCTCTTTCCGTTGATTCGCCATTCATCACTCCACCTTTCATCCCTCCCTCTCCCCCCCCCTGCAAAAGCTGCATTTATGTAAGAGATACTGTAGAGTCCAAACACTAAAAGCCAAATGGAGTGAAGTGGATCTGCATTATGGCTCGCGTTATGAGAGGGCTTCAAATGGCAATGGCGCTCACTCTGAATTAATGGAGTTAGTTGGAAAGACACGAGGGAGGATTTATGTTCAGCGGAAAGACTGCAGTGTGCCCATTCATTTCCATCATCTGGCATCAAACCTAAGTCACTGGCTCCATTTTCTCCGTGACACCATCTTTGCCTGAATGCAAAGTGTGCATTGTTTAATACTCAGCATAACAGTTCTGAATGGTCACGCCGCTTTGAATTTGCTCTAGAAACAATCTGAGATCGTACAACTGTGGCAGAAACCAGTGAAAAAAAACTCAGCGTCTTTCAGTCACTCTGTGCATTTGAGATGAAATTCAGCGCAGCCTGGTGTGGCCTGTAGTTGACTGGTGTTGGTGACTTTTTTTTTGCGTGTCCTGTGATGTCCTTGTTTCCCGCCTCCTCTCTACTCGACGCTTAGTCTGGCTCACAGGATGTACTCTGCTGGAATAATCCTGCCATTGGGTGACTATTTCAGTCGGCGTTCTCCTCCCGTCCTCTACCTGCATGTTACCGTTTTCCCGAGTCCCCCTGTTTATGTGAAAGAACAACCTCAGAGCTGCAAATATGTTTTCACAAAGGCATACAGCTTTTTATGCAAAACAAGTTCTCCTCCCATAATTTTGCAAAGGCACTGTCTTTGCATCCTGCATTAACCCAGGATGAGTTTTTAACCCCGTTCCAGAATAATGTTGGCTTGAACCAGACCTATCTCCCATCTCCTATCTCAACGTACTCTCTTTACCCCACATTTCCTGTCTCTCTCCACTTGACCTAGTCTAATAAAAGCTCAAGCGCCAAACTAAATCTTAAAAAAAGAAAAAAAAATAGAATTATGCAATCGGTATTAATTAACTTAATCCAGCTGTGATAAAGCAGTGTAGTAATAATAATAATAATTGTTATAGGAACCAACAGCAGGCCCCTGAAGTCATTAATGAAGTAATTAAAGAGTCATTAAGTCAGGGTAGTCCCTTTAGTGCCTCCCAAAGGATTTATCTCATTAAAGTATGATTTGACCTTATCAGTAGTAGCTATTTGACACTATACCAACTGCACTTTCTTGTGAACAATTTAGCCAATGACTCTCCTCTTCCATTAGCTGTTAATTAAATCAAAGCGACTTACTGTACAGAATGGGGCTTCTATATCATAATTGGTTCGGTTTAACCAGGCTAAGCCGCAGTAAGCACTCAACCATGATGCATTAGGTCCAACATTTACAGTAAACATACAGTAAAGTATGTGTCCAGGAAGAACCTATACTTAAAGCTGGGCTAAGCAATTCTAATCCCATATGATTTTTGTTCAAATTTTGGGTGTGGCAGCAGTCAAGAACTTTCTGTTGAGAAGAACGGTTGACGTTTTTGTGTCCGGCATCCAGTTCTTCTAATAAAATCCACGATTCATGCTTGTGCAGTGACAGTCGTGAATGACGCAAAACTGCAATTCCAATCAGTTCGGGGAGTGGAGAAAATGGAGGAATCGGTTTCGTTGGTTGTTGAAGTCTTTCTCAGAATCACTTACCCCACCTTTAAGTGAATTCTTTAAAAAGATCAATTGTTTCTGATGCATTGGCAAACTTTGCTCCTGTAATACTGTAAAGTACTATGTCAGCACTAGTAGAATTACCATGTGGCATTATTTGTAACTTTTTCTGAACTCTCAACTTACTTGATCTTACTCTTACGATGCTAATGCCTAATCTCGATCATTTCATTCAGACGAAGGCTTCGGATTAATCTCTGGAAAGGCTGATGTGTCGGATTGAGAAACACAACTGATGGTGTTTCAGACGTTTCTTGCTCATTTGATTCACTCTGGAAAAGATGAACCAGGCACTTTTATGATTTTTTTTTTTGTCGTTATTGCATTAATAATGATGATGCCCAACACTTCACAGCTCCAAAGCCAAGAGGGAAAACCAGCCCTAACAAACTCTCCTCATCGGGGCTTTTGATTTTAGTGAGAAGCGTCCTAAGTTCCTCTTTTATATTCCCACATTTATGTCATTCCTAATGATACAGTGATATATGGAAACGCTTTTGTAGTTCATCGCTTGCTGCGTCTTTTACTAATTATTAGATGTAGCGTTATGGAAAAGCATATGTTTTATGTATAGGTGTTCCATACGGTGGTGTTAATTGCCTGTCTTGAGATGCAGAAACACAAGTCATTTTCCCCTTTCGACAACAATGGGAGATAATTTGCAATCATCTCTTTTGTTTCATACACCCTTAACCAATAAATCAAAAATGCTATTATGCAAATTAAATTAAGTGCCGTGTGTTATTGTCCTCATCTTTCATAGCAGGCAGCGAAAAAGGAAAGCTCTTATTGAAACGAGCTTCACCATTACCGAGGTTGGTGGACTGTTGTTTCATGAAAAACGCATGCGGTTCCTTACTGTGAAGTCAGTATCAGCAGCCTTGACTCAAGCTGGAGCATGTTAATGGGTGATATATTTTCCCCACTGATTGATTAAACCTTTTAAGTTATTTTACCGATACAGGAAAATGCTCTTGGTCCTCACAAGTCAGGCAGCCAAGGCAGCAGGTTTTTCAATTGTAATTGTCTTAATCTGCATTCAGAGTCGAAGCGATAACTCACCCTTGACATGACTGGAGATTACAGTGTTTGAATTATGTGAATGATGTTTAAAGGTGTGGGATACAGCACATAGCAGACAAAGCACAAGGCTATAGAAGACATTGTGCATTCACACAATTACACACGCGCACACATCGCTTAATCCTCCAGGACAACCTGTTCCGGTGAATTTGCAGCTCTATTTATTTCGGTGTGTCTGGCAGAGCGCCCGGCTTCCACGGCCACCGGGACCGTACCAACCCCAGGGAAAGGAGATGCCGACTGGGCCGCAGAAAGAGACATGAGTGGGCCTGCGTTCCTGTGCCAGCTCCCGACTTAGATCAAACGCAAGCATACCATGCATATTCACAAATACAGGCATACATATAAAAAACAACAAATGCCCTCGCATATGCGTACCTCGCAAACGACAAACAGGCAGTTTCTGACAACGGTGCAGAGTCTTGTACGTTTATTGTAAGCCACACTGTTTGACATGGACCTAATAAACTTTGGTACGACATTAATTTTGATGTATTCCACCCAAACTACCCAGAACTTTTAGTCCTGGAACTCTTACAATCACCACCAATCAATTGTCTGAATTAAAAATTTCCTTCAGACAACTGATTGTAGGTGTTTCCACTGTCATTTTAGCACCTGTGAAGAAACTGTACGTAAAAACTATGTGGCTAAAGCTTTCGAAAACTGGCAAATGCTGTGAGTGCTCAGAAAACAACAAAGAACTTCACGACACTGGCTTTTAAGACTATTAAAAAACCTTTCTTAACTTCGGTGTCAGGCCTTGCTTCTCAAGTTGTGGTTGATCCCTCTTTATTACCCTACCCTGGTTCTTGCAGTGGAAATGCGCTGAGTTCTTCCAAAGGTTCGTAGTAGACATCAGTCATAGCAGTATTACACTAAATCACACTGTGAGATGGTCATGCTAAACTTCTGACACGGGCATCATTTTGTCCCAGGTTATCTTCGGTCACAAAACCCCGACAACAGCCGTCTTTCGACCTCTGTCCCAGAGCGACATAAGAGCCATGACCTAAAATACTGAGACATTTCACGTTGGTCATCTTTCATCCGGGACAGCCCAGAATCACGCAGCATAGATACCTACTCACCTGCTGTGACTACGGATCAGTGGGTCGGTCAGTGAGTGGATAGGCTCAGCATCAGAACTCAAAAGGTTTTTATTCGTTCGTATTGATTTTTTTCCTGTTAAATTCAGATCACACCATCCGTGAGTCAACAGCACAACAGACTGCTTTAAAGTCACTGGCCCTGCTGTTCGGCCGCTGATAGACAGCAGGTTGACAATAGAGTTGTGTCAGTACAAAAGAGATATAGTATTGATTTTGCTGTTGGATCTTATTACGCATGTCCTGTTTATCCCTGATAATATGTTTGTTTGCTTAGCAGGATTTCGGCCACACTACTGTAGCCTCGGTAAACAAATATCAAATGTATGTGTGTGTGTGTGTGTGTGTGTGTGTGTGTGTGTGTGTGTGTGTGTGTGTGTGGCGTACATGAGGAAGTGAGGAGGTTGGACAGAGAGCTGTGTGTGTGTGTGTGAGTTAATGATTTTTTTTTTTACCCAAGCCTCAACATTGCAGGCAGATTTTTTTGATGAATAACAGAGCATTTTTAACAAGATACAAACTGTAATTACAGATGGACAGACTGAGGGAATCTATCACCGTGGCATCGCCTCATCTCACATCAACGCTGTGTTACATCTCTACTGTTTCATGGATTGGATTTAATAAGTGCAGCGCATACTTCTTAATTAACTCTCTTTGAGGCTTTGGTGAAGAAAATATTTCATCAGTTAATAGCCAGGGTAAGAAAACTCCGTCCTGTAAAACTGCAGTCAATAACAACATTTCTTTCATCTCAATTTGTGAAAGCCGTCGAAGCCTTGAAATAAAACTCTGCACATACGACATTAAGGTATTATGAATCAAGTGTGACGGTAGCTTAAAGCAAAGTGACCGAGTGAATGAATGAGCGGTGCAATATATTTATTGATAAAATGAGTGAGTGGGCGAAGCAATTAGTAAATGACTCAGGAAACGATACAATGAATGAATGAAGAATGGATTTGCAAAGTGATTGATTTGGTAAGTGATTAATTGACGTGATCAGTAAGAGAACCAGTGACCGGGTGAGTTAGTCATGCAGTTAGTGAGTGAATGATGAATTGTTGACTAATGAATGAGCAATGAGGGAATTAGCAGCGCAACGCAATTTGTGAATGAATAAGAGATACAACTGTAAACTTAGGAAATAATTAACTAACTGATGCAACTGGGGAGAGAGTGAAACGACTGAGTGACTGAGTTACGTCATTAGTAAGTGAGTAATAATCAGTGAGTGAATCAGTGTAGCCAGATGGAAAATGTTATCAAGTAGCATGTGAGAGACTTAAAATGATCGCATTTTGAGTAAAATGATCTTATGTGAGTTGCAACATTGGGTGAAGTTACTGTGTAAATTACTACAGTCAGTATAAATTACCACAAATTCCTATTTAGTAAAGAGGTAGAAGTAGATAAAGGGAATACTGCACATGATACTGATAAGTAAAAGTAATTTGAAGTGATAAAAGCTAACATGGCACATTTTAAAAGGTGCATAGTACCTAAAACCAGTTCTGCCAACACTGCTGCGTACATAATATTGGCTGTGATATTGCTGTCAAAAGTAAAAGAGTAGTCATTGTATTAAGTGACAGGTTAACATTACTTTATGATGGTGGTTAGCGCTGTCGTCTCAGCGAGAAGGTCCTGGGTTTGAAGTGTTTGTACACATGGGGTGTTTCCGTGTGGGTTTCTTTCCGAGTACTCGGGCTTCCTCACACAGTTCAAAGACGCGCAGGTTGATAGGTTAATCTGTAACTCCAAGTCGCCACTAGGTGTGAATGTGAGTGTGAATGGTTGCCTACTGTGAACTGGTGTCCAGTCCAAGGTGTGACGCGCCTTCGTCCAATGTCAGCTGCGATACTGGCTCCATCCCCAACCGTGACCCTGAAAGGATAAGTGGTTTTAGAAAACAGATGGACTTTGATGAAGTAATTACAATACTGTAGTTACGTAACAGGGTAACTGGTATTGTAATTTATTACATCACAAAAGTAAGTAACCTTCCTAACATTGCTCTTCCAGTTCCAAAACTGGAAAAATCTAATGCAAAATCCTCACATAAACATACACACTAACGTTCCCAACAAAAGCCTAAAAAAATAACCCAAAGCAACCCAAAAAATTCAAGATTATTGAGAAACATGTACATGCAATGCATGTTTTAGATTTTGTGGGAGAGGAGTGAGCGAGGGTTTCAGGAAATCCAACTAAAGAAGACTTGAAAACGAAGTGAGTGGGCAAGCAGCGGAATAACTCAGTGAGTCACGGATGACCAGCAAGCCGTGGAAGTTGAATTCTAATGTTGACCTGTGCAGAATAACCTACTGGGTTCACAATGTGCCCGTCCAGCTGTCACCACAGGCCGCTTTGCTGAGGCGACACTTCAAGCTTCGGGTTTGAAATGGAAAACCAGTTCCTTCCTGCAGGGAAACAGAAAGGGTGAGCCATCAACACACAGTGGCATTGATACTATTACACAGGCTATTTATCATTCTCTCTGCAGGCATAAAATATGCGAGAAGTGTGCCCAATGTGTGTGTGGTTGTGTTTATTTCCATCCTGTGCCTATCTTGTCAAAGGCAATCTGTCCTACCCATGTTTCCTCAAACAAAAACGAGTGTGAGAGAGAGACTGACAGAGAGGAAAATGAAATGTAAAAACTACAACTGAAAGAAATAAAGAAACAATAAGAGAGGGACTGATAGATAGGATGTGGAGAATGAGATTGCAAGAGCCAGGCAGAATGAAAAAACCCAGTAAAATGATTGAAAGAGATGCAGGAAAAAAAAGTAGAGACGGGCTACTTTTGATGTTTTCCAGGCAGAGAGCAGAAGTGGCTCTAGTTGACTGCACAGCAGAGAATAATAATACAGCACTAAAGCAGCTGCAGTGCAGAGTTACGTAAGACCCTGTCACAGATCTTTCTACTCTTCCATTCAGGCCAAAACCTCAGGAAAAGCACATTCATATTTTTACTGCCACTGAAAAGTGAGCCTCCTTACCAACATGAAAAAACATTGAAATTAATAAATAAATAACAAGCTGTGCTGTGGTGTCACTTTTTGTTCTCTATAATTTTTCTCGCTGTGAGAAATAGACAATGGAAGACAACTGACTCAGTCTTGAATGTCTGTCCAGTCTTTTAAAATCTGTGGCATAATTCAATTCAATTCAATTCAATTTTATTTATATAGCCCAATATCACAAATCAAGATTTGCCTCAAAGGGCTTT
>JAPQRN010000017.1:15067472-15086765 GCA_037367275.1 Coranthus polyacanthus | reverse complement strand
GAGTCATCAGAACATCGAACTGACGCAGGCGGGAGAGAAACGTGTGTGTGACAGACAAAAATGCCACTTTGCTGGCGCACAGCCACGCCATCCACCATGCGTCAATGAGTAAACAGAGCCATAAAAGTGATGCTGAAATGTTTATTTCTAAAATATATACATGAAATGCATCAGTTAAGCCTAATGCTGTCGTCTGATATATGCTGTTAAGTCACACAGACGCAAAGAGGTAGTGATCCAACAAGGACGGACCATTTCCAAACCAGAAGTCATTTTGGAAAATGATTAGGAATCATTTTCATATAAATAAATGGTTTGTTCCTTCTGCCCAGCAGTGATTCAACTTAGATGAAAAGACAGACGATTTAACTCAGTGGAATGTGAGTTGTTTGTGACATTTGTGAGACAAGTTTATATTTCCTCTGCAGCACAAAAAAATACTTTACAGTAATATCACTTAAATTGCAGTCTACTGGAGTCTAAAAGCCCACAGAATGAGTGAGCCGTGTGGGAGGAAAAGTTCACCGCCAGTGCAAGACGAGTGAAAAGTTCACCCTCGGTAAGAAGAAACTCACTCCTAAGTTTAACAAATGTATGAACAACAGCTAATTGGGTCCTGCTGTGCTTTTTGTCTAAACCTGCTGTGTTGTAGAGATAACTGCCACATGGGGAGTCTCCCCTGAGGCTTCCAAGGACCCCATGACCTGTGGGTGTGGACCTGCTGGTTACGGAAACTAACAAGGAGTAGGTTGGCCTTTGAGAGAAACAGCCACAGTATGTGCATCAAGAGTGAATTGTTTGTATCAGTATGTATTGGAGTGCAATGTAATGTGGTGCCACTAAGAAGCATAGACTATAAAAGAAATGGAGCCACTGTGAAGCCTCCCATTGGTTTGCGGACTGAGTTTTTTTTTTGGCGCCAGAAGTTACCGTATTTGGACAAGAGGGTGGAGCTGGGGAAGAGTGAGAGGTGACAGTAGTTATGTCAACACACTACTTAGCAGGCTAGCTAACGGGCCATATAATGTTACACTGAATTAATGTTTGACTTTTGGCTAATGTAGCTAATGCTAATGGGCCACGTAATGCAATGTAATGGAACATCCTTCGACAGTATTGTGTGTGTAATTTAACCACAAGACAGCAGAAAAGTCAGGAAAAAAAACCCTTTTTAGATGCGTCCATGCATCTCTATAAGGTGTGTCCAGGCGGTTTTCATTACATTTAAAATGCAATATCTCAGGAACAGCTTGAGTGAATTTCTTCAGAATTGGCAAAAAATGTTCACTTGGACTCTAGGGTCAACTGATTAGATTTTGGGGCAAAGGTCAAAGTTGTGACCTCACAAAACACATTTTTGGCCATTACTGCTAGTAACTGCATGAACAGATTATGATGCAAGAATAGTGGTGGATCTGCAAATGTCCAAAAGCCCGACTCAGCAGGTGAGCGAGATGTCAATCACGCCTGTCAATCAAAGCAGAATGGGAATGAATTGGAACCAGCATCTAGCGGCCGTCAGTGGTATTACACTTTAAGACACCACTGCACTGGCTTCAATTTCAAGCCGCAGTTGTTGCCTGTTACCAAGAAGTTGTAATTGTGTGTGGGGACAATACTTTATAAGTATAAGAACTGTACTATCTACCAGCTAGGCAACAGATCCTGTGATGAACATGTGACGCTTCCTGAACAATCAGAATAAAGAATTGATCCTTGAAGGCTTTTATTCAACAAGATGATGCACATTATATTAAAACATTGCTCTATTATAAACAAAAAAGTAGATGAATGTAACAATTACACTTTTATCTTTTGTCCTGAATGGTTACGTTGGAGACTTTTACGTATACACACCTGGTTCAAGATGAGTCATCAAAAATATTTAAATATTATACACAGAGAAATGGGTTTTACTCCAAAAATGTTTTAGCATACAGTATATTATATGTTGTATCAGGATATAACAGAACAATTAAGCTTTTTCACTGTAATTAAACAGGATCAAAATCCACATTCCCATTCTACCAGCTTTCTCAAACGGCTGGCACAACAGAAAAATAAAAATGCACCGGCTAAGCATCTCACTGGGCCGATGTGTAAACTGTGTACACAACAACACTGCCACATCACATCTAATCCATGACCCCAGTCTAATTAGCATCCATCCATCTTTGCTATGACTCCTCAGTGTATACCGCCTTAAAAAAAGCAGAGCTAACAACCTCTAAGTGCAAAAGCCGACACAGATCGCAAATAACAGCCACGGTGCAAATTTGCAAAAACTGTTTGTGCCTCTACTGTGGTTCTCTAACAGCTGCAGGAATAAATTAACTGTTAGCCATCCAAGATGAATGGCTGCTTTTCCCAGATGGGGTGTGGGATCCATAGCAACAGCTCTACCACCTTTTTTGTGTTTTCGGCTCTGATGTGCTCATCTGGGCTCCGTCTTCCTGCCACTACACAGTCATTAGTATTTAACAAAATGTTTCCCATCCAGCAGCACTGCCACTGCCAATAGACCTTTTGATCAATTTCCCATGGATTAATATCACTTTAGACTGTGGGATTTCATTTTTTATAATATAATAACTTTTTTTTATTCATACTGTCTGGAAAACAGAGGGTAAAAGATCTGAACGGAAGGCAGCACTTCTACTCTTACTATCATTCAAACACTGTTTGCACTGTCACTGTCAAAATCCATTCATAAAGACACAAAAATATAGATGTTTATGTATATACTGTACATAAAACGCTGCTGATAAATGTAGAATATGATCATTGTATGATTTTATATGAACTGACACTAGACATAAACTTTAACACCACTGATTTTTGATCCAATATTCTGGGTTTCAAGTGCCGCTGAGTACTTATAAAGTATAATTTCATGCTTCACTCAAGACTCATTTACAGCCAGTGGCTTGTGAAATAACTTCAGAAGTTCTGTTCAATAGCAAAGCATGATGCCAACAAATTAGCCATGAAATAAATCATGTCGAATTCTTATTTTACTCTTTGTATTGGAGCATAGAAACGCAAATCAACTAAAGTCTTCATTCTGTGTTTACAAGTTAATATGTGGACATACTGACTTTTTGGAGTTACAATCAGGCTAATACGTTATCCTTTTCTTGCTGATGCAAACACTCAAATAGTTCAAATTTTTAAAAAAGAAAAGAAAAAGTAGCCAAAGGGCAGTAACAAATGTGTCCCAACCCCCTCCGAGACTTTCTGTTAAGTGGAAAAGCTCATTTAGCCTGACTTCAGGTCCAAGATCAAGACCTTCGAGATTCCGAGCGATTGTGTTTCTTCAGGATGGGCTGTGAGCTGACTGACGATCAGTCACAGGCCCAGTGGGATTGATGGAAGACAGAAAGGAAACAAGAGGGAGCAGGATGGGGGCGGATCGATGGTTAGTTGGCCCTAATAAATAGATCAAGAGGTGACCTCTAAGCTTGAATACCTGCAACAGTATTCAGGGGGTGGGGGTGGGGGGTAATGGAGTGGAGAAAAGACCAGAAAAGGACATTTCCACCAGTACTTGTTTGGGGTTACAGTTGAAGACTTTAACTCATTTTTTCAGTTAAAAACTCCATTTCTCTGGTACAGGAGAAGATGGGATGCAGAAATTTGCCTAACTTTTAAAAGTGACATCCTTCAATAGCCAGTCATCCCGATCTTTCCAACAATAATGCATTTTCATTTTAAAACGCTGTTTTAGCAAAGCTTCAGAAACCCTCTCCGAACACTCTACCATACCTGAAACGTCGCTATATCACGTGACGAATGTGGATGAATAACAACTCACCTGCTGTGAATGTGGTCAGTAATATCATGATACTACGCAGAATTTAACTACACAACAGCTGCTAACGGAGACACCAAGAACAGAATCACGTCTGATTCAGGATCTATGTTGAGTTAACAGCTGGTAGTCAAGGGCAACGTCTCGGGACACATGAAAAAGGCACGACGAATCAGGGATCAGGATAAGACCCAATCAGGCAGCGAATGCGGATGTCTGCATCATTGTCTCTGTTTTTGTCTTTCTACACCACAACACAACCTCAAAATTTCCAAACTAAAACGTGGTCAGCATCATTTCCAAAATTCTCCGTTTTTGGGAGATTAAAACAGACGCTAGGTGTAAACGGAGCCAAACATAGCCAAAGTCATGGCCACTTAGGTGGTGGAAGATAGATACAAAACTAACTTGTAGCTAATGATTGTAGTGACAATAGGTCTCTACTTCACCTGCGAGTTGCTAGTCTGACTCACAGGAGGAGGATGCCGACTGAAATAGTATAAGTATAGGCCCCTAAGCCTGACGTTGGCCAACTATTTCAGTCGGCATCCTCCTCTCCTTTGTGCTATCTGCGCGTTACAGTTTATGTTCAAGCTTGCTGTGAAACAACACCGACCTACAAGCTAGCAACTTAGACACAACACACCTCTTCACATCACAAGGGATGGGAATTGATAAAGATTTTATTGATATCAATGCCATTATCTGTCCCTCTAAACAGTCTGATTCTTTATTGATTCCTTTATTCACTCTGGATGAATTTCCGTAAGGTAAAGCTACACAGGTTTTCATCATCAGTGTGACTGCTTTATTATGTCTGAGTTTGTTATTTGTTGACATCAAACTTGGAGTTTAACTGTTCACTTTACTCTAATGGTGTTTTTTTTTTCTCTTTTTGTAACCAGAAGGATAACTCCGCTTCGTCCTCTCATTGAACTTGTAATACCGATGCCCACTTTGACACAAGGCGGAGGCAGGGCCCATAATATGCATGATGATTTTACAGGCCGTCTGGCTCTGGTCAGGAAAAAAGTGCTGCCATCAATAAAAGGAATTTATACGTTTGGAGGCATACGATTCTGAAATCAATTTGCAACCAGTTCCTACCTGGAACCAGTTCTCAATTCTCATCCCTACACATCGCACGGTCAACATACTTCTCCTGCGGGCCTTTTCTTGTACAAGAATTTAGACATTTTAATCCGTGGACTTCTCTCCACCAAAACAAGTTCCCCCGACACTCTTTGCAAAGGCGCTGTTGCTGCATCGTTGGCTTAGTGTCGCACACTATGATTGTGATTGGTTTAAAGAAATACAAACGAGCCAGAGAGTTTATACCCCCAATTCCAGAATGATAATGGGTTCAGCAAGACCTTTCTCCAGCACCGAGTGTGGAGTGTGGAGTGGAGATAGGTCTGGTAATGTGTGACTTGAATAGTGTTGGGATATTTTTGTCAGTACACTTCCAGGCAGTACCCCATGTACTTACTTGCCCAATATGTGAATTTCAACAGGGTAATGAACTTTCCAACAACATTCTATTTCTGTTTAACGAGGATTTGCAACTGGGTCGAGCATTTTCAAAAACAGTCACAACCACGAATGTCACCCACCAGAATATCTGCATGTTAATGCGAAGCTAACAAAGCTAAGGATACATAAGCTGCAGCTTCCTCTGCCTCCATTTTCACAAGTTCAGTGGTCCCTTTCCTTCCGCTACGTAGCCAAGATGGCGACCGCTGAGGACGAGGAGTGTCCAGTGTTCTACACTCAAGCTGTAGACCATTATGAAGACAACCTTCAGGTTCCTACAGTGCTTTTCCTACAGAAGTATGTGAATTGAGACACAGGGCGGCTATCTTAGTTGCTAAGCAAATATTTGAAATATGAACGAATATTTGGCATTTGGTCATTTTTCAGATAAGAACAGGCGTTACATACACGGTATGGATATCACAGTTTCCTTTTAAGATGAGTTTCTTTTTGTCCCTCACTGTCAGTCAGTCAGTTTTCTTTCTGTTTTTACCTGCAGTAACTGACTCACAGCTGAAGGAGCTTGAAACAACACAGAGGTTAACAGTACTCTGCCCTTCTTTTCCCTCACTTGCTAGATTATTAATCCTGCAACAGACAAGCACATCAGTTAAATGGTGGCAAGAGAGAGTTAAGAGGTGACAAATCTGACATGACATCGGACTTCGGCCCCACCCAAAAACTGAATGTGGTCTTCTCTAGCTGCTAAAGGCAACTCGTTTAAGTGTGTGTGTGAGACCGGGTCTCAGTTCTTTGCTGTTTCTCCATGTTAGCTGAGTGACAATTGAAATACACACCTCCGGGCATATGCTCCAGCCAATCCCTATCTCCTCGGCCCCCGAGACTGTGCATTACCATACTGCAGCAGCATAACTTCATTAAAGTTTCATTGTGTCTTAGAGCAAGCTAGACACGAGCTCTAAGCCGCCTGCCTCCGTGCCACCGTTGACTGAAAAGTGCAAATGTTCTTCGCTCTGACTCACTCTTCTTTTCCTCACACTCTCCTCTCTTTTCATCTGCCTCCTCTCCTCTCCTCTCCTGTTAAATAAGATGCAGGTCTCCTGAGCTTCTCATATAAGCCCGGTGTTGGGCAGATACACCAGTCCTGCCTCACTTATAGCTGTCTCTTTTCGTATCTGAGTTACCATTTAGACCAAGGAGGTCAATGGAAGGAGCACATGAAGCAGGAAGTTCCCTGAGACAGCATAAGAAACCTTTCTCTCCTTACCTTTGGCAATTCACCTGTAAGGATATGAAGAGATTTCAGGTGTTCATCTGAGGCTTTTATCTAGTTTGACTATCACTGAATACAACATTAGCACTACTGCAGCTTTTTCTGGCGCTTCCCAGCAGTGGGTGTGTATGCGGCAAATCAATCTGTCGATCGACTTGAAAGGATCCTTTTGTAAATGCAATCTAGAATCAATTGGACTTGCCTGTGGCTGGATTTGTAGCTCATGATTTAAATAGATGCTCCCGCTCTGTGTGCATTTGCTGCAAATGGGGTTTTGGTTTCAGTCAGTGAATATACAGAGAGGCAACAGTAGATATACTGCGAGATTTTCTGGCAAAGCTGACGGGTGAACGTTCACATTATCTTACAGTAGTGTTTTTAAGACACAGTTTGTTACAGTTTACACTATCTTCCGTTAGGTGTCTACATTTACTCTGTACTGAAAAGTGAAAAGCTCTGGAAGCGGCATTAAGTCGAGTTTTACTGCTCTGCTTTTCAGTGCTGATAAATGCACCACTGCACCCAATGTGAAGTTTGTATCTGTTACTTGTACAAGTGTAATCCCTGTAAGTGGTAAAAGTCTGTAATTCAAGACGTGTGATTGCTACTTAATATATCTACTTTGTGACACATTACCCTGCATCAGCGGGGTAATGTGGGCTTTTTCAGGGATTATTGTATCCAGCACCAGTTATGTCTTCCAGGTAACGTTGGACCAGAGGACGTGTTACTAACAAAGGATTTACAGTCAGAGCACATGGGGCATTTCGAGATAAGTGTTATGCGAACCTCCAAAATAAAAAGTATTCCTTCAAGGTCCACAGACTGGCTCAAGAACATGTTGTCATACAAGGAAGAGAGGAGTATTCAAAGAGTCGTAACATCAGCCTCAGCAGCTCTGTTCTGGAAACTTTCAAGAGAGAAAGTGAAGACTGCATCAGCTGATCTAACATTGAGGCGCAGGCGCTAATCACTGTAACAACGTGCTTCTTAACGGTGAGTGAAATGTGTCAGCCGGCGTGACCACTGTCCACTTAATAGAACAAGAACCTTAAGTTCAATCAGATGTGTCCACTATCCTAGCACTTATGGCCAAAAATGTGTTTTGTGAAAAATGTGTTTGTTGACCTCCACCAAACTCCAAGCCAAGTCCAAGTGAACATTTGTGCCAAATTAGAAACAAAATCCCTCACGGCGTTCCTGAAATATTGTGCTCATAAGTGCTTTGGCCGCCAGTATCTTTTCAGTTCATCTTTAAGTCCAATGTTTGTGCCAAATTTTGCAACATTCTGTGAAACTGTTCCAGAGATTGCACTTTAAACCAATTAATGGACGCACACACCTTGTTATAGAGAAGTGTCATGGACGCATCTAAAAACTATTATCTGACTATCTTTTTAACTTTGTCAAAAGTGCATGTATATACAGTATATGAACAAAATTTAACCTGCACATTTTAATTTTATGTTTGTCTTAAGTCTAAGTTAGGACAATGAATTTGTCCTACAAACTGTAATGCATCAGTAACTTAGCAGTAATTTAGCATATTCACAGGTTCAGAAACAATTAAAAACACATCCCAGAGCCTCACCGTTGCACTTCCAATGTTTCTCGCTTACAGAATCGAAGGGAACACTAGCTTTTAACAAAACAGTACCAAAGTCTAATAATTGCTCGGGGTGTAACAGTTCTGAAACCAAATTCATGATCTTGAGTTGCGGTTCTATCTCCCTGTTTACTTCGTTCGAGTTTCAGTGTGTGATATTTGGTTGCCTCTAGTGGTGAAGGTGCAGATTGCAACCAACTGAACGCCCCTCACCCTCCCCTACAGTGGCTGCAAAAAAAACACAAAAGGCTCTATTTGCAGTCAGTGTTGGGTATGTCAAATTTGGTCTTATACGACATGAATTCTGCTCCACACTGGAACATAACAGGTGACAGAAATGATGATGAAGGTTGTTCTGAGCCACTGGCGGACTCAGTGGAAGAGGACCCACTCCCTCTGGAGATATGAACGGTTCATTCTAAGGTAGAGAAAATAAAGATTCTTATTTACAGGTGATTATACACAAATGAATACATAACATTATGAATATTATATTCTGTTTCTGCAATTAGATTCCCCAAATCGTAGAGACTGAACCTCCGATATGTAGACTGGTCTTTAATGTGTAGAGTTATTTTTAGTCCTTCCTTTGAGCTCACCTCGAAGTTACTACGCTATGCTTGAAAAAAAAAAAAGATCACAGACAGCGATTGCTCTCGAACCACATTAAGAGGCAGTGGTTTGTACAACCACATCCCATCAACTCCGTCCCTATCTTCAGTGTTGAAATTAGGCGCGATCCCCTCGTAGGATTTGCCTGCGGCTTCAGAGACAAACAAACCAAATAATCAACAAAGCACACTGTGATCATTCAAGCACTCAGCGGGGAAATAAGCATCCAGGTTCGGCTCGGCCCCCTTTTCCACCCTGTGTCAACACGTAGTTTGTTTTTCACCGAAAGAGTGTGAAAAAGAGAGATACGGCAGGATAACAAGTGAGAGACGGGCAGAAAGTGAGACAAATAGAGCGATGGAGGGACTGTTAATTAGAGGATGTGGCGTATCCCCTGGATGACGGGAGTGCGGGTGGGTGGCTTGGGTGGGTGTGGGGGTTGAAAGGGTCTGTCAGTATGTGAATATTCAACATCCAATAGAGCTCGATCTCACAGAGCAGCAGTGACGGAGAGAATGCCAGTGTCATCTTTCTTAGACGAATGATGGCTGTGGTAAGGGAGGCGGCAAGAAGGAAAACACGAGAGAGGGAGGAGGTGGAGATGGGAGGTGGTGTGGCACATGGCCTGTTACCATGGCAATGAGTCCCTTGTCGACCTGCAGAACATAAATTAATTCCAGTTTTTCTTACGGTTTGACATGAAATTCTTCTCTCTCTCTCTCTCTCTCTGCGCCTCCTCTCAGTTGCTCAACCTTGTCATCCTCGACCTCTCACCCGCTTTAAGTGGTGGATTTATGCTGCCAAATAATAAGAACAACGCTCTGAGATACGCTGTTTACTGTACGCCGACAGCAAGATAATGCTTAGTCATAGCACTCATTTATATTCATACCGCTCTAACTTATGCTCATAGACACCAAGTAGGATCCTGTGCTGTTGGGAGAAACTCGTTTCGACACTGTTAAAAACATGCTGACACGTTCTCCGCAGCATAATGCGCCTTGATGTGTCTGACAGGTTGGTGGTTGTGATTTATGGTCCTGAAAAATTGATGCTGATGTTTAGGAGATGAAAGACTGGTGCAGCTGGTGAGGAAGAGAGAAGACAGGGGAAGACGGGAAAGCAGCAAGACCACGGCACTAAACCGAAGATCCTTCAGTCTTCTCCAGCTTAAGTCACTTTAGTTTTTAAATTTAAATTTAGCGGAAAGCCAGATGATTCTTTTAGTTGATGTTAGATGTCTTATAATGTTAATTTCAGCCCTTTTTTCCTGGATGGACTAGTACTTGTATTTAGTTTGACTATTTCCATTTTACTCCACTACATCCCAGAGGCAAATATTATACTTTTTACTCAAACTACATTTGTTTGACAGCTTTAGTTCCTGTTTTAGATTTCAGTCTCTCGTTTCTTTTCTGTCCAGTGAAAACCACGTATCCCCAAACGTGTTGAATTTGAACGTTTGTGGTGAACTGAAGGACGAAGTTGTTCCTTTATGGGTTGAGTGTAAAACGCTCCTCCTTCTTAAACTAAATGAACTCTCTTGGATCATCTGGAAAATGCATTGTCAAAAATCCGAGCTCATGAAAACTCTTTAGAGGTACGTATTTCTCAGCGGAAAGCGACACTTCAAACACACGATGATTCTTTTGAGAATGCGATGCGTCGCTGTAGATTAAACTTCCCAACTACCTAGTTTCCATGAACATGAACACGTCTAATTCCTCTTGTAAATTCTTCTGCTGCTGTTTGTTTGAGGAGCCTGGCATCACCAGATCAATTCTTATGTGAGAATTAGTCTGGAATCTCCCATTTCCTTTTCAGTTTTCCAGGTGTGTTATCAATGAGCACAGACCAAAATGCCTCCGGATGCAGCTGGATATACTGGCAACCAATCAGAGCAATGAAACATGTCGCGTACACCGAGTGAAGGAAGAATGTCCATCAACGAAAGATTTAAATGCAGTTGTTTGTTTTTCTTTTAAAGATATTGTTATATTATTATTCTAACCTTCATTTAATCTTCAAATATATTGAGGTGAAGGCCTCATTTGCAATATATAATAGCCAAGAAAACACATGGAATTAGTGATGAAAATACAAAAACAAAAAAGAATTAAAAAGGAATTACAGCAGAAAAAGCCTAAGATCATTTGTATCTCTAGGGCAATTCAAAATGTATTAATAATTGTTCTTGTTTTAACTAATTGAGTGATTTAATTTGTGATCTAATTTTAATCTTGTTTTACTGAATTGTCTTGTATTGCTTTTGCTTTTATTACCTCTGGTTTCCCATGTTCTGAGTTCGATGTCGCCGGTGCACAGTGAGTAAAACTAGACTTTCCACAATCAGTAGAAACAGGTGGAATTGCAGCATAATGAAATCATTTGAGCGTTCTATGGGTGCCTGTATGAAACGAAAGTCATGAAGTGATGTACAGAGGTAAAATACCAGTAAGTGCTTTGTAAATAACTAAAATCCAGTGTAACATGTCGTACGGAGAGAGAAGGACACCCAACTTTGGCATACAGTTCACAATGATGAGCGCTAAAGTTATCGCCAGTAATAGAGCTGAGTGATAAAGAGAAGCATGCATGTAAAGAATATCACATCTATATATCTACATCAACGGCAGCAATTTTGGTTGTTTACAAAAGTGTCTCAATGTCACTTTTTCTGTCAGTCGTCATGTCAAACGCACTCCATATCAGATAAACGGTTGTGATTGGCCTGCCATTGGTCTGGCTGAAATCTGTTTGAACAGGAGGGGGGGCCAGACGTACGTGCCAGAACAAATGAAACATGAGCTCTCAGATTCATGTGGTTTCCAGGCTAAGGAGACTGTAGCTGAAGAATGGGTGGTGCCGGCCATTTGCTTTAAGGAGCTGTGGGCTGTCGCTAGGCAGGCCCTGTGAGAGCCATCAAATCAGAGCAGAGTGTGCTCTTCAGGGGTGGGGGCTGAGGCATTACGACCTGGTTCAGACACAAGCTGAAGTAAAGGCTGGCCTTATAATGTAGCACCAGGTCATCAAGACAGCAAATCTTCCCAGGCTTGGTGCCATTTTCGAGAGGTCACGTTGTTCCTTGGGACATGCTACCTGAGCGAGTGTTCAGACAGAATCTAAAACCAATGGAAAGAAACAATTAGGTAGTGCAGTGAAAGCCACAGACTGCATGGAAGTGTATGGCATGATTGGCATGCAGAGCACTTTTATGCAGGTTTACAGTAAATCCCAGAGGCGGCCACAGCGTGTACATGCATATATACATTATTACGCCTCTGGGTATATCTCTTTTCTGCTTTCCACACAGCACGTGTGGACTGTGGATGCAGTGATTGGTAAAGAGAGAGTTATTGACTATGTGGCATCTGTAGGAGCAGCAGCCTCAGCCGCCTGAGGTCAAGGAAAGAGTCACTGATGTTTTTATATGCAGCCTAATTCTCCTGCGTTTTCAACCAGCCTATAGGTGGGGAAGAGGAGGTTCTTAAGGAGCCATTAGTCATGTTGTTACAGCTGAGGGAGTGACAGCAAACAGGAGATCCCTTTTGTCGGATTACTGTACAGCCGGGTGTGACCTGTTTATTGCAGATAATATTATTTCAAAGACATCCACAGAGATGAAGAGTTTAGGCAGTGACAGTGAAAAAATAAAGAAATGAGGGAACTGCTTAGGCCTGTCACATTTATGACATAATTGCCTGATCGCTGGATGTGATCATTTAGCATAATTGTTAGAGTCGTTTCCATTGACCTGTAGAAAATCAGATGGATGAAACTAACTGCAATGTTATATTTCCATCACTATATCATTTTTACACAATTTGAAGTTACAATGCTGCATAATTACCTTTCAGCATATTGTAATCCAAGTGGCCTGACAGGAAACAACACTTCTGTCCCCTTCTCTGTTTTCAGGCTGTAGAAAATCTGCCCTGTGTTTGAGGTTTTGGTCGCTCATAGGTGTTTTCAGACAGGTAGGAGAGTAAAATATAAGACAGCTGTAATCACCAATTGTTGTTCAGATTCTGTCAGATGTGACTCTACCGCTCTACTTCGTGGCCCGACACAGACGATTGGAAAAGTGTCGTCGGGCGTCAGGTCATTTATACTGAGTGAGGAGAGAGCTTTTCAAATTCTGTCATGTTTTCCCCGGATTTCAGCTCCTGCAGCTTTAACGTCTTTTCACGGTTTCATGGCACCTGAGTGGAGAATTAGCGGCATCAACTGTTAATCTTGAAGACATTAACTTCTAATATGTGACTGACTGACTATTGGCATTACAGTCATGGATTTAGTCCTGGTTTGACCATAGTACTTTGTTCGTTTTGTCCAACGATGTATTAGGGCCACTTCAGGAAAAGAAAAAAATGCTTTTGAGCGAGAGGAGGGGGGTCATTTAAAAAAAAAAAAAAAATCAAAATGATTGTTAACAATAACAATATGACAATAAAATGATAAAGATTTGAAAAATGTGAGATTATAAAGTCATACATTTGCAAGAAAAGGCTTTTCTGAGATTAGGGTTGTGATGAGGAAACAAAACCGGGATGCCGACCCCAGTTGAGTTTTTCTTGAAATATTACTCCCTTCCTCCTGTTTGTTTACAAAGCCAATAAATGTATGTCTTCCATTGTTCAGCGCCAATAAATGTCTGTGGTTATAATTAAACTAGTATAAGCCTCATACTATAACAGTACCATAAAGCAAACAGAAAAGATGTTAATTATTTATATTAAACTTTCAAAAACAAAATCACAATTTCTTGATCGTGACAGCGCTTCATGAAGAAAACGGCTTCTATGAAAAGTGTAAAACATTTACCTTCTCCATTTTTTTAAAATCTTTTTTATATAAGTATATAAAGTCTGGAAGTTCATGTGAGTGTCAGAACTGTAGGCGGCTCCTTTATCATACATGAACCTTGAAGGGAACAAAGAATAACCTTGATCGTCCCCATAGTTGAGGCTGTGCTTTACATCAGTGCGACAGTGCAGTGATTTGAAGTGGCGTTCTAGTCATTTCTGTACGTCACTGATGGCCTTTTGAATGTGGGCACACAAACCGATATCAGTAACGGCGTGTTTCTTTTGTTAGTTTATGTTTTACCAGAAGAAAAGACGACTATCACTAAAAGTTCCAGATCTATCTATCTATATATATTTTACATTATTTTTTCCAAGTCCCTCAACACCAAAAACACAACCGTAGTTGAATTTTTACCTCTCAACCTTTTTATTTAGTAAATGCTCATTTAATGCCCGCAGAGCATCAACAACATAGGGAGCAAAGTGGAAAAAGAAAAAGAGAACCGAGGGAGAAGTTATATCTCGCAATCGCAAACACTTAATAGATTCTCGCGATTTGTTTTGCTGCATTGCAGCAGTGGTTCCCTCATGACCCTCTCTCTGGTAAGGAGGGAGAGTACAAAAAAAAAAAAAAAAAAAAAGACATGGCAGACCCGATCTCAGTTTAACTCCTTACATTAAAGCAAACCACTCTAACAGTTCCCTCTGTGATCCGGATTGATCTGTTGCTTTCATTCTGAAGAATTACAAATGCTCGGATGATCCTGGTTTTGTTTTTCTACCGTTTCTTGCTCTCACTGGGCTGCACCGGAGCCTGTTTTTCTGCTCATTTACCATTCTCACACACGGTACTCCCATCTTTCTGATTTCCAGTCTCTCTAATCCATAATACTTTGATTTATTTATACCCCCTCATTCACCGTATTATTTCATCAGTAGCACTAACACCCTTATTTTCGATGGCATTTCGTTTCTCTGACCAGATCAAAGCAATTTATTAGTCTCTGTGCCAACACAGACATCAATTTCAAAAACATCAATATTACTCTCTGGAAGGTGTTGCCTGTTTCTTAATGATTTAGACACGTTTGCCGATCTGGGCATCTCCCAGAGGTGTCTGGGAGATGTTTGATTGATGAGGTGGGATTTATTGGTCGGAATATTGACAGTCCCTCCTGCAGAGGTCAAACATTGTCACACACTGGCATTGTCCTCATGACAAGACACCTTGATGGGGACAGAAAAAAGGAATTTGCTTCTTTTTTTCCCCCTGGATGCAGAGATCAAACCTGACCCTTGTGTAAGCAAATATTAACAGCAACCACAATCTGCCGCCTAACCTTTTCCAAAACATGCAAACCCTCTGCACAGTATAAAAGCTTAATTTTAATAGACAGGGTTGCAATTAGAGCCGCGACGGCACAATTGATTTGTGTGGAAATGTCGATGTGTCGCACTGTTTATGCTTATGCCCAATTATGCTGGTTCACGCTTCGGAACGGCTCAAAATAAGAAAGTAAAAAAAAAAAAAAAACAGAACCCAAACATTAATGGGAATTCTTTACACCAGCGATCATCAGGCCACGTCTGGGCCTCCAACGAACAGTAATGAATTCAGAAAATGCGAGGAAAGAAAAAGTGTGTTCTTAGCGTGTGTTTAGCATATGTAGCATTCCTGTACGTGTATGTGTCCACGTGTCTTTGTAAGATCTGTTCGTCAGTCAGTCCCCACTACGGTTCTTGTTTATATATTTAACTATTATACATTATATTAAAGCAACCCCAAAACACAGTTGAGATGGAAATAATATTATTAGGAAGATGTGCATTCAACTAATGCGTTCTGAAGACATTAGAAATCCATCTCTCTGCTTATTATTAGCGAGTAGCCAACACAACCCGATGCCGGACTCAGGTCTACCTCGCTCTGGTTCTGTACTGAATGCAGTAGGTTGATAGGTGACTCTGAAACAAACTCATAGCTCTCCTTTAACATTTACGTTTTTTGGGTTTTTTTTTTTTTAGATGGGCCCACGGTGCATTGCTGTAAGAAGGTTTGTCTGTCCGTCGGAACCCATTACATTTAAATTTGATACCTGATGGATTTAATTCAAATTTAGCACAAATGTTCACTTGGACTCAAGGATGAGCTGAAACGATGAGCTGATGCTTTTGGCCATAACTCAAGATTTCAGATTATGATGCAAGGGCAGTGGACGTTATGGATTTTCCATGTTTTTTTAGGGAAACTCTAATTTGTAAGAAAGTGAAAATATGTGGGGGATAATGTACGGCGAACCGGCCATTATAGTGAAATAGTGAGACAGCGAGAGCGCGATCTAGACCTGCATCACCCCTTATTTTGTTATAGTGACTGGTTCAGTGCACATTATCCCACTTATTACACGGCTACTTGATGTAATGACCTAAAAAATTATTTTATTGATTCTGAAAATGATCTCCCCAGAGCATATGCTAATGACTAGTACGGCAACGATACTTTGCATTGGAAATGCATTGCACGTATTAACCTAAACGATGGAGCTTTACATTGATGTGTGTGAGTCACTTCAAGCAACCTTTCAGGATAACTAATACCATTGTGTTTCTGATTACAATCAACATCAGCCATTGAAGTAATCTAATATTCACAGTAATTCATAGCAGAATTTAGTAAACGATAACTTTCTTCATTATACCTGCACTGCAGAAATCCTTTTTTCAGTTCTTTAAGAAAAAAAAAAGGTTATTTATTGGTAAGTTAACCAAATATCTGCAGAGTAAAAACAGAAATCAAAAGGCCTAGACATATTAGAGTGGGTTCTGTGTAGTCATGAAGCTTCAAAGTGCTTTGTCGTGAGGTAAGAAACAGTATACAGACTGCTTCAGACCATTCGGAGCAGCTCAAGACTTTTGGGATTTTAGCGAAATAGCCTCGTTCTGTAGCAGAAAAATGTCTCCCACTGGGGCTGCCCAGCAGTTTAACAGTCTGTCCTTCAAATAAAAGGCTACACAGCAGGCTACGGCAGCCAGAGATGGCATGTCAGTGAATGTTAAATTATCTATGATGCATAGATTTATTCTGTGTAAAGACCCCACCAGCATTTCATTTCACTGACTGACACGCCAACAGTGTTCTTTATTCTTACACGCAACCATTCATTTCCATCTCATCTATCTCCACTCGCATGCGCCAGTGATCTGACAATTTGTGGGCAACACTGCAACATACAGTATACTGTATATCCATCATCTCCGTGTGTTGTCATGTACATAAAGAGCAGAGAGGAGGCAGCAACAACTGCAGCAGCGTCCAAGCCTGTTTCATCACGGCTGTTGTAGAACAGCACCCTGGAGATCAATGAGGAAATCAGAGTCGCGCGGTGAGTCTGGGGGAATGAAAATTAGTCTGGAGGATCAATGCACTATAAACAATTTCACTGACAACTCCCCCCTCCTCTCCGGCCTCCCACAGTTGAAATAAATACACCTAATTAAGTACAAGAGGAAACGCTGACTCCAAGACCCACAGCCAGACAAATTAAAACAAACAAACAGATACTATATATAGGGAAGAGCTGAACAAATCAAACATCATCGGTCATGATCAATAAGGTCGCACTGCTAAGCGTATGTTTTTTAATCGCGCTGCCTCAGCACCTTTCTATAATCATTGATGTTTATTGCTACATTTTCTACTCCAGTGAAAGTGGGACGGTAACTTTTCTCTGACGTGATTCATGAAGTCACACTGACAGCAGCATAACTCACTATGAGGTCGCGCCTGCTTCTGCTGCAAGCCTCATTGAGAAACAGTATCAAACAGCTTTACATCAATTAGCTCACTAACAACTTTTTAAATACAGAAATATCCAAACCATACTGATGAATGTGTTTTCAAAATCCTCCATTCTTAACCTTTTGATCCTAAACAGGTTGTCTTCTAAACGCTGTATTTCATCCACACATCTGGCCCATTCTCTCCATGAGTCAGATCAGTTCACGAGCAAACAACACCTGCTTTGAGCTAAATGATGTCAGTATTGTATGATATAATGGCATAACGACAGTCTTACCATGAATGCTAATGTATGGCAAATTAGGTTTTCCCTGATAACCATCTTAATTTGGCGTGCAAGTGTGATGACACTTTCTAATTAGCCTTAAATGCAAAGTCGAGCTGAAGCCGACGGGGATATCATCAGCTTCGAAAAAATTACCAAACACAAAGCGGTGGGGGGAAAGTACAAACAAATCTGAGGTACTTGTACTTGAGTATTTCCATGTCATGCAGCTTTATACTTCTACTCCACTACATTTCAGAGGCAAACGTACTTTTTATTGCACGACATTTGTCTGACGCCGTTAGTTACGTTTAAGATGAAGATTTTAACCAAACGGATAATGTGAGAAGCTTTTAAAAACACCACGTTGCCGAAGATTAAAGCAGTGGTTTCCAACGTTTTTATCATCGCGGGGAAAAAAATGGTTATGAAAAAAGTGACATAAGAAGAAAGGTCGACACTGAGATGAATATCTACGCCAAACTCAATTACATAGACATGTCAGTCTGGACCAATATGTGGACATCGTCACCCTGCCTGTTCAGTGAAGGTTCAGTGTGTAAGATTTACAACAATTTATAGGGATCTAATTACAAAAATGGAGTGCAATATTCATAATTATGTTTTCATTAGCGTATAAGTACCTGAAAATAGGAATCACTGCATTTTCATTACCTTAAAATGAGCTGTTTATATCCACAGAGGGAGAAGGTCTCCTCCACTGACTCCACCATGTTGTGTTGCCATGTTTCCTCAGATGCTCAGAATGAACTTCATCCTCTTCTTTTTTTCATTTCATGTCATTTGGTATCCAGCTTTAAGGTGCGATACCTTCACCTACTATGTTTGAGTGTGGCCTGGAGTTAATATCCACTTAACTAAAAAGCCCAGAAGACTGCCTCTAATGTTTTTGGCAGCCACTGTAGGTCAGGGAAGAGGGAAGGGAGTCTGTCCTACGGAGCAGAGACATAGATCACAACTGTCACAAAGAAAATCCATTCAATTCAAATCTTTCCACCGAGGGTGAGCATAGAATGGCCGCACGCTTTGGAAGCCAGCAGCAAACATTACAAGACTGGCCCGGATCCACAAAGCAAGACAAGACAAGACCGGTGTAAAAATACAATTCAGAAGAGACCGCGAAGCTGACGTCAAGAAGACGGGCTACATCCAGAGTCAGCTTGAGAGGAAAGCCCAGGGTTGAGATGAGTAGAGAGTGTTTGTCTACAACAGTAACTTCCTCTGTCACTGAGGTCACAGCACAAAGTTACATCTATAGGTGGTGGCAAACAATTTAATTGTTTATCCAGTTGGAGAATAAAATGCTTCACAGCTTCTGTGGGAATATAATTCCTAAATCTGATTAAATGCTAAAAGGAAATAACATGGCTTACGCCTTTGCTTCAGGTCAGCAGCTGTGCTCGCTGGTGAACCAATCAACACAACTTCAATAAACAGAATAATTGTCATCTGACTGCCAAAGTAAAATGGCAGCCGTGAAATTTCTGAAAATGCTGTTTGGACACGTCCGTCGCTGTGGAGTGCGAGGTTCAGAAAACCGCCATATCTCCTTAGAAAAAGCATCAATTTTCTGTTCCACCCGGTCACAGTTGCACTTCAGCGGG
>JAPQRN010000017.1:15035383-15061435 GCA_037367275.1 Coranthus polyacanthus | reverse complement strand
GATCGTTTCAAGTACGAAATGACAGACAATGTGTCAAAACACCTTAATATGCGACTTGGGTTTAAACTCCAAGTCAAGAATTGATGAAAAAACTATGAGACGAATCGATGACATTACCAAATCCTATCTTATCAGTGTGTTGCAGTTGGGTTATTTTCAAAATACTTTTAACTTGTATGTAGACTGAACGCAACAATAAAAAACAGCTTCGGCATTAATTCCGATGCATGTAGCAATGCTTCATCATGCGTTCAAGACAGTTATGTGAGGACAAAGAATAAGTCACGCTCTTGAACTGAAGTGTTACCAAATCCAGAAGATCACTGGCCTGTGTGTAATCAACAAGAAATAAAAACAGATGACAAAATGTTCCAGCAGCTGAGTCACATTTCAACAATGAATGCACCATTAAATTGTTAACATAACAGAAACTGATATTTGAATATTGTGTTCAGTGTAAAAAAAATGTTTTAGCAGCAACAAAACACAGCAAGTTTTTAGCTAAAATAGAAAATTATTATTATTATTATATTCATGTGAAGCAACAAACCAGGAAACAAACTGGGCAAATACTGCTCAGACACGACTAGCGCTGACAAAGTCATTATCAACAGCAAAAAAAATCTAATTTGACTCCCCAGCCCTCACAGACTGTGCCTGATTAAAAAGGCAGACTGAATGTGTAGCTTCTGAATCCAATTATTGTTGGAAAGCCATACCGTGGCGTTGTTTCGTCTTGATTTGTACTTGCCTGTCTGCCAGCTGAGGCACCTTGTTCATTGAATCAAAAAAGCACTTACATTTACTGGAGGTAAAAAAGAAGAAAAAAAGACACTACTACTTGATTCAGAGACGTAATCAGGACAAGAAAGAACATTTTATTCTAAAATCACCCAAAAGAAACATCAGTACGTACAGTAAGTCACTGGTCAAAACAAGAGAGCTGGTAAAAAAATCCTGAAGTCTTTATGAAACGTTTGATGTTTGTTTGATGAAGACTGGATAATAAGCTATAAATATCATTTTCCCTCGCTTTTTCCCATCACTCCATCCTCTGACAGCCAGCCTCGAGAACAAACAGAAACCTGTGAATGATAGGTAAAGAACAAACACAACCCCACTGAACTGAGGTGTCACTTCCTGTGTCTACAACTTACACAAGCAGTGCTGAGTTCAAAATCAGCTCAGTATCTGTCTGCCTCTTATATCTGGAGGACATTTACGTATTTTTTGAAGTATATTGCATTTCTTTGACACTATCAGTACAGCTAATCAGAGACAAGGGAATATTTAATTTGCAATCAGTTCATCGATGTTTGTTGTTTTACTGTGCGGCGGCAGAGGCAGGATGTTAATGAAATTGTAGCATGTCTTAGTTATACAAGTACATTCAGCCTGGGAACATAGTTGAGTTATAAAGTACAACTTCAATACCATAAACAATACCAGGCATACACTAATTTTACTGAAGAGGCTTTGGAATGAAGTCAAAAATTGACTGACAAATGAAATCAGCTATGCGTTCACATTAAAGGTCCAGCGTATAAGAGGATTTAGGAGGATCTAACTGCAGAAATGGAATATAATATTGACAATTATGTTTTCAATTGTGTATTATAATGTGAAATTAAGAACTGTTGTGTTTTTGCTACCAAAATAAACACTCTAATGAGGACCTTTAATAATTTTTGCGGCCACTGTAGGGGAGGCTGATGGGTGTATACAGTTGGCTGCAATCTGCAACTTCACCACTAGATGTCACTAAATGTAACACTCAGCTTTTAAGTATCATTTGCTAAGGAATAGAGCAAATAGTAGGTAGAAAAGGGAGGAGTAAAGGCACACTGGTTCCAGTTGAAAAAGCGTTGCAGATTGTCCGATCCATTAGAATCACATGCCTCAGATCAGTTCCTCTGTTCAACGCCAGCATCTTCTGACAATTGTGTCAAACTCGTGTCTACGCTGGTGGAAACTTGCAACAGGGAGTCATGGCGGAGAGGAAGAAAAAGTCCAAAGTGTGGCTTCATTTCACAAAGAAAGACAGCAACGATGGCAGTAGTAATGTCTGTAAAATTACAATTTCGTGTAAGGGTGGAAACACCAGAAATATGCTGAAACATCTTTCTATGCAACACGGGCTTAAATTCCCACAATGCCATGGATTTTTTCATACACAAAAAAAAGAACTGGAATGATAAGCAGAATCAGTATTGGCATTAATATCAATAAAATCTTATCAATTCCCATCCCTAGGCACACTAATTAGCACTGATCTACATTTTGCCTGAAGAAGTTATCTAGACTGTAGATATGAAAAAACCTTCATATACAGTATTATTTAATTCTTTTGTGAACTGCGTCATGTATGAGATCACTCCATCCCACAAAACTGCTCAAGGACAAGTTGCACATGTGAACCCATTTAATGGAAAAACAGAACATACCTAATATATTGCACTCATTTACCCTGACTCAATACACCCACACGCAACAGGAACATGTAGCGTATCAATACACCTACAGTAAACCACACGATGAACCTGAATAAAAGATGACGTAATGTGTTTTGTACAGTGTAAAATATAGAAAAACTAGTTCATATAAATATACATGTGTAAGTTAATGAATAAATAATTTCTGTTATAAATAAATACAAAGGAAATATAGTTAAACCTAGACTGTATTTTCCCGGCAGGTTAATGTGGATAGCAAAACCACTTTCTTTCAACAACAACCACGGTCAAGGCGTCCTTTGGCATGAACTCCCCAGCTGCTGCAGCTGAGCCTCTCAGTGCACTGACAGCAGAACATATGATGATTTCACATGTTCTCATGAGAGGACGCATATAAACATGTAAATGTGAAACAGGGCAACATGAGGGATAAACTGTGGAACAAACACAACGTATGAGAACCAGAATGACAGTGAACTGAAAGACCAACCTGAACGAATAACATTCTAGTCGAAGAGTCCAACACAGGCTTTAAGAGCTTAGTGCTGATGACGCACACATCACCTCGTGGATGTTCATTTGTAGGGATGAGGCCGATGTAAGTGTTTGGTCTTAGCTCTCTTTGAGAGTCCAACCCGGATCGGTCGTGTGCATGTCCTTAGAGGCTCCAGACGCCTGGGCTGCTCTGGTAGTCCTGCAAACAAAACAAAACAAAGTACAAAAACATAACATGCCTGCAAGCACTGAAACGCTGTCGCATAACAGCGTAATTAGCGACTTCTGTACATTGTGTTTTGAGCAATAGATATGGATTTGTTTCAGGCCCAAAGCTCCTTTTCTTTAAACGATCACAAAAGAAACAGTGGTTAACAACAACAACTGGATATACTGTTTTTGCTGATGCTCTCAGCATTTTTTTTTTTTGCCCAAACTGACAAGATTAACAGAAACATTTCTCAATGGATGGAGAGAGAAACCAAGCTTTTCTGTCAAACTGACAAGCTGAACACACTGCCTGTTCGGGTAGTCAGAACTCTCTCTTAAATATTCAGAGGCCAGTCGAATTTACTCTTCACAAACACACTTGGGTCCTGTTTAGACCTGACTTTAATGTGTGTTTTTCCTGAACTGATTACAAGTGGATAGCTACGTACATCCATTCATTCACTAGAATGGTCCCTTCTCTGCTCTATATGCAAATAAACAAGTAAATTATCTAAAACGTAGCACAAGCTTTCATTTCCTGCAGGCATGGTGGATGCAGCATGAGCTGTCAAATTTAACAGGCTGGTTTTGTAATGCTTCTTTGCAAATGCATCACGAATACAGTGTCAGAAGAGAGAATGATGAATGAAAGGATGTTTTACAATTAATGTTAAAAAAATAGTTTTATTCACTGCACTGCTCAAAGGCTACCAGCAACATTTAAGGTGAAATGTTTTCTTGCCTGTTACTCTGATGATGTGAATCAATCAATACACCTGAAATGTTGATAGGACAACTTTGACCATTCCATTTCTTTTATTGGATCACTTGCACGACATGTGATTTAGTGAATCTTCAAATGCTTAAGAACTGCAAATATTCTACTTCCTCTCTTGTGTCGCTTTTCCGCTGCCGGTATCAGGTCACCTCACCTCGACTTGGCTCGGTTTTGGCGCCAGCACGCTGCGTTTCCACGGCAGGTAGAGTTCTCCCCCTGCGCAGCTGGTTGTCATAGCAACGCAGCGTAAACTCCTCAGCGCGACTGCAGCCAAGAGCGAGGCAAAAAAGGAGGAGGATGAAACTAAAAACTGTAAGTTCTAATATCCAAAATAAAACGTTATATTAAGATTTTTCAGGTGAGAAGTTAGTCATTTAGACTCAAATCTGTGGTCGATTTATCAAGACAGAGCCTGACACTGACAGTGGAAAAGTGGCATTTGAGAATAAAGTGGGGGAGTACCATTCTGGTGCTTTCAGGCGGCACTACACGATAGGAACCCCTTTTTTCACACATCTTACAACATTTTAATATGATGCTGTTGACATGTGAATTTTGTGTTCCCGCTCCTAAAAGAATGTGGCCATATGTGTACCAGACCACCTCCAAATGCATTCTGAATGATCGGAGCTTATCCTCAATGTGTACTGCGTGTGTTCACACCTGGCATTAGAGCTGAACGCTTGTGTTCAGATCACGAAAAAACATGTTTTTGTCAGGTGTGAACAGGACATTGGTTTCATAATGAAGTGGAGAGACTGCAGCAGAATGAGGAGGAAGAAAGAAAGGGAAGAACTAATTGCAGCAGAATAAAGGCCACATTTTTACATTTATTTTGTTAATTAATTTGTCTCGTTCTGATGTATTCAGATTGCTTTTAAAAGGTGGTAGGCTACTTTAAAGTAATAAATAACAAAAGGATCCTTAAAAAACAGGCATAAACTCATGGTGCTGAGGGACATTCATCGTATACCACAATATTTGAAAACAATATGAACGTTTTCAATGATTTTGAAGCACTTTTTGCTTTTAAAGTTTAAACAAATGTTACTCTTATCCAAACAAAACCTTTGTTTTTTTTCCAATAAAATGCTCAAGGGTTTTACAAGTTGAAACTCACTGTGGTTTAGTTGTTCCAAGAGCTGCAGACACATGAAAGATGGCGACAACATTCTCTTTTCCCGCTCCATCTCGGCGGGCTCTGAAAGCAACATATTGACAGTGAGAAACAGCCAGGAAGGACCGGCCAATTCCATCTTGTTTGTTGCTCTATTTACCCTTAAACACATTTTTGCATTCATGGCAGTGTTATCAATCCACTTAGCGAGGAAGGGAAATGACTGTGTGAACATTCATGAGAGGAAGCAGTGTCAATTTTAAAACCGCAAATCAATAAAGGTAACTGTATCTCCTCACTGAATTAACCTGGTTGACCTTTTAAAGTCTATCACACAGCAGTGTAAAAACACCATAAATGACTGAGATCAATAAAAGAACAATTAGTTCCATTATTATTTTATTCTACCATTAGTGTTTAACCCTCTCAAATTGGTATATTACTGAGATGTTTTTTGTTGCTGTTGTTTTCTTCCTTTTTCTCAACCTCTGTGTGTCTGTTCAGGATGCTTGGATTCTTCCTGGCACACGTGGCTGCTAAGAGGCACCTCCTGCTCGTCATCGCGGCTGCCAACGGTACAAGAAACCACCAGATCACCTGAACACATCTCCAGGCTGCGGTCGTCATCAGCATCATCTGATCAAAAAGAAATCAACATTGTATTCACAACAGGAGGCACTTTCTGCTTGACATCACTGAACATAAAAATGGTGCATGTCAAAAATCCAATGAGCCTGCGCTTCAGCCTCGTGGTTACTTATTTCTGTATATACAGTATATATTTCATATTATACAAGCTGAGTCATGTGTTTGCCCTTGATTCAATCATTAAGCTTTATCTGACCAATGCTTTCACACATCTTTTCACTTCTTTTGGGCAAAAATATTCAGAGGAAGTGGTTCAGGCCTTTTGTAGAAGACCATATTCTCACAAACTGTTTTTAAATATTTGAACATTTTGAGAAAAATCCTGTTTTTCATTTACTGAATTTGCAGGGCTTACAATGCTTACGCTTATTATAATTTGAAAATCCTTCATATAAGAACTATATGCACATGTACAGTCTGGTAAATTAATATAGTACTTAATAGAAACAAGTGTAATTTTTTATGATCATATTGTACACTATGGTTTTGGAGTGTATATAAAGGAATGAAACAACAATTATAACTCTTAGGAGCAACAAGTGAAGCTAAATTAATGTCAAATCAATATGGAGAGCATAAAACTAACTATAAACTGATCTATTGGTCACAGTAAGTTTGGTTTTTTCTTCATTATCTGCTCTAGCTTTTCAAATAAGGCAATAATAACAATGGTCCAAAATGATGTGAAATGATATATTTTTTATTGAAAACCTAAACTTTTCAATAAAAAAAAGCTGTGTTGCCAGCTTTATTTCACAAATACTGTATGAATAATAGCACCTAAGTCCCCTGAAAACCTAGGGAAACCCCTGAACAAGACATATTAGAATAATAAATGAAGCACTGAAAGCCAATGGTGAGGGTTATTTTTCTAATGGTGCTTATTGCTGTATTCGTACCTCATGAATGACATTAACATTACTGGAATCAGACCAACTTAATCATAACCAAATATATTTGTGTATAGAAGATTAAAGACTGGATCATATTGTTTTAGTTACCTGATGAGGTCTTTCTGTGATCTCCCTGTTCTGGACTTCTGTGGCGTTCTTTACAGTTTGAGGAGTCACCTTCCGGTGCTTCGGTTAATTCACTCATGTGCCGTTCAGGTGATGAAGCACCGCTGCTGCTTGCCGAAGCACGTGCACTGATGTCGAAAAACAACTTCAGCTCTTTTAAGACCAAGTTGAATTGAGCTTTCATCTCAAACTCAGCACGGTCATTCAGATCAGAGGCTGGACTGTTACTTTCGGTGGACGCGGCAGAAGACTCCAGGTGTAGGTCGTCCTGGAAGCACTCGTAAGTTTCATAGGCAGACTGACAGAGAGGCTTCTGCTCTGGCCACCCTAAAGCAATGACATCTGCTGCTGAGATAAAGTTGGTGACTTCATTACAACTGCTATCACCCTTTAAAAACCCATTTGCCATGTTCTCAGTGTGGGACTCATATCTTTCCACCTCCTCCTGTCCCTCCTCCTCCTCCTCCTCCTCCTCTACTCTCTCACCGAACTCACTCTGTGGTGCTGGCATGGAGCGGTAAAGTTGTCGTTCTGGTGTTTTCAACAGCTGTCCGGGCAAGCTGGCGAGCAGAGGACTGTTGCCCAGGCCAGCAGCATCATCGTCATCTGGTGTGAGCTGGATCTTTTCGAATGTGTCAAACCCCCCTGGCACACGGTTGCAGAAAGTAAAGGCAGATGGCACCGGGGAAAATCTGTCAGTACAGTTGCGGGCTGTGAGGTTGTTGTCAGTATTTTGTGAATGAAATGTAGAAACTAAATCCTGTGGTGGAGCCGGTACAATGGCATCATTTGATGGAAGAGAAGTCGAATGATCGTCTTCATTTTCAGCAATGAATATTTCAGATGTGTCTTGACAACTGGACAAACAATTAAGCTTGTTAACTGTTTCATCTTCACTAACAAGAGTTAATTTGGTGCCTGGTGTCCAGTTTCCAGTGCATTCACCAAACGACATCTCAGACGTGTCTGCTTTGCATTGTTGCTGCGAATCCCGTTCAGATCCATTTCCATGCTCATCAGTTTCCAGCACTTCTGCAACTCTCTCCACTGCTTTTCTCTCATTTCCCTCATCTTTCCCCTCTATTATGGAAATATCAGTTGTGTACTGGTGATCACACAAGCCCTTTAGCTTATTTTCATCTTCAATAATTGTTAATTTGTCGCCACATTTACTCATTTCATTCTCTGTGCAGTCAGTGATGCAATGTCCAATTGACATTTCAGTTGTGTCTCGACGTTTTTCATTTTGTTGCAGCAGTTCTTCCTCTAACTGCATTGCATTTTCATATGGAAAACTTCTAATTTCTCTTCCTTTTATTTCAGTTGTCATGTCCATTCTTGCAATTTCCCGGTTTGAGTATGCAACCCCCCGTGTCCTCAGGTGGACAGAACTTTCGCATTGATCCTGCTCTTTCAACTCATGTTCCACAGTCCCATGGCTTTCCTTTCTTTCATCCCCAGCAGGAAGAAGCATGTGTGGACTGCTGCTGGCACTGGATTTCCAATGACAAAAGCTTTCCTTGCCCGTCTTGTCATGCGTTTTGTTGGTGGTGACGGAAGTTTGTCGTTTTGTGTATGACTGTAAGTCTGCTATTTCATTTCCGCATTGCTGTGCTCTGAATTGATTGCTTAACTGTCCGATCCAGTCAGGGTCTGAAAGCTCATTTGCACTGCATTGCGATGGCCCGACATCAGACCAAAATGAAAGAGGCGTTTCCATCTCGCAGATTTTTACTGATGGAGATAATTCTACACCTGCAGCAGTGCTCGCCGAGTTACAGCATTTCTCTTCAGCCTCTCCGTCAGTTTCACTCCAGATTGCTGGGTCAATTACATTGAAAGAGCCTGCATCATTATCTCCTTCACCAGGCTCTTGACTGATTCTTGCAGGCATTGGAATCTCTGTTGTGTGATCAGCCGTTTCACTCCCAATTTTGGCTATCATCTTGCCAGCAGCCCGCGCTCCTTTTGCCTCACAGAAATCATCAACTTCAAGACTTGCACTGGACTCGGTTTCAGTGTTTCTGGCTAATACCACAGCATAAGAACCAATTGATCCCTCAGCACATTCAGCTGCGGAATGGATAAGGTTTTTGCCGATGCCATCCTCATTAACTTGGCCTTTTATTTCCCCATCACAGAAGCCAACACTTTCATTTTCACCAATCTGCAATTCTAATGTTTTTCCACAGTTTTTTCCACATTCTGCCAAGTTGCCAGAGGGATACTCTTCAGGCTTAGAGAAGAATGATTTACAGTCTGCAAAATCACTGAAAGCTAAGCCATTTTTAACCTCTTCTTTTTCCTTCCTGAACAGGGTTTTCTCACTAAGTTCAAACTGAATCTCCCTCTGATTATTCTCTTCATCTCCAGCAGACTGGCTCCAGGTACCACATCCTTCATCAGTTAGTACGACTTCACAACTGCAATCAGACTGACACCTGACATCCTCATCACTTGAACTCAAGGTGACTGCGTGGATTTGACTGACACTGTTTTGCACCTGTCTTCCGTCTTCATCATCTTGTGGGAGAAGGCTATACCCACCAGGAGGCTCATTTTCAATTGATTTCCCCAGCCGTTTGCAATCAGGATGACTGGACGTGTCACCACTGGTGTCTTTTAAAGTGTGTGATTCTGTTAATGTCCCACTTGTATCATGTATCAGGTTTGAGCTGAGCCTGTCAGTTTCAGTAACTGGGACCTGCTCTTCTTTGCCTACATGTAAGCGGTGTCGTTCAGTAGCAATAAAACACACTTCGGATGATTCTGTTTGTGTATCGTCAGTGTGTGACACATTTGTAACGGGGTCGATATTTAATTTAGTGTCTTGTGAGCACTCATGCGGTTTTCCATCGTGCATATCTCCACATTCTGCAAGTATGCACATTTGGCTTGTATTCTCCTGTACGACACTTGATGACAAAGAGATGTCAGTTGGTTTCCTAAGTGTCAAAAGTTCTGGAAAGTCAAACCTGCTTTTCACACCGTCTGTCAATGTGTAATCTGTCCTTGGTCGTTTGGGAGACAGTAGTAAAGTGGGCTCTCTCCCAGATTGTTGGCTGATATGTTCCTGTGGGATTTCATCCATTTTTTTCTATGTACTAAACCTAAAATGAAAAAGAGTGAGAACATTGCATGTAAAGGCCAAGCTACTCGGATTAATCAGTATTCTTTTATAAAAAGAATTCCTATGCACAGCTTATATTTGGTAGATTTCTGAAAGACTTTTAAGACTGGTAAAAGTACTTGTATTATAGTAATTAAAAAAGGGTGTTTGGTGATGTTGTTTTTGCCTGCACCTTAGTTCAAATTTCCATTTGTACTACCATAACAGCTCACACAGTAGCTCACCTTACAGCAGAACTGTAGCAGAGACCACACAGAATCTCACAGCAAATCTCTGAAATAGGACACAACAACAATAATATTCATTCAGTGGATACGTTGTGCCAGAGCAGATTGTTACACAGCATGATGCAGATTCACCGCACAGAACACAGAAATCGCTCTATATTGCAGTCACAGATCAGATAGTTGCGTTTCTTACCGCCGTGAAAAAAGCTGCAGCGCATCAGTTTTGACAATGACAGCTTTGTTTAGAATCCACACAATGTCTCCCCTCATGCTTCCCAAACATATGCAAATCAACCAAAATTTTGGAGGCCTAGCACCAGGGTGCTCCCGTGAACATCCATCACATTATCTGCAGTGTAACATTCCTAATATTTTAAATTACACTAAACTATACTATGTTAACATGACAAAACCAGGGGTTTTTGCCATTTCTAAGGTGTGTGTTAATACTGCCACTATACTATTTGCTCTTAGTATTTTGTCTACCACATTTTTGGTATTAACACTAAAATAGTTCATTCATTTTAAATGTTGTTGTGAGGACTGACTTCACTGAACAAGTGAGCATGTGTGTAATACTTAATAATACTGTAATACCAATACTTTATTAATATGACCAGTTTAGCTAAAGTTCTCCCTCAGTCGGCACTGCTAGCTTTAGCCATTAGCTAGCTCACACATTTAGCTAAAACTTGTTTTGGCCAAAATGTATGAATGTATTACTTCCACCTTGTATTTGAGCTTTAGCTATTAACAGTATATTGAATATATAATTAAAGCATAACACGGAGGGTCTTAAAAACCTATTGTTGGTAAAGTTTGCTGCTGTGAATTAGCTAGGTTAGCGTTTAAGGCTAGTCCACCGCTTACAAGGAAATTAGCTGCTGCTGTCAATAGCTGCAATTTGAGCAAGTAATATAATGTATTTCGTTCCTTTATTTTTCTAATACTATCAGCGTTAACTCACAACTATCTCACCTTAAAACCTCGTCTCTGTTGAGTTCAAGAGGCAAACTCGCTCCGTTAATTAAGCTAGCGCCACCTCGTTTCCGGTCGTCTCGAGTGGCGCAAAACGGGAGCACAAAGGAGCGGCCAAACTGTTGAATTAAAACAGACTATTTAGGGTGATTTTCGACACATTAAACAGAACGGTACTCCCGCGGTGGTGTGTGTTTTTTTTTTTGTTTGTTTTTTTAAGGACCCACACATTTGAGCCCATGTCGAATATAAACCAACTTGTGACTGTGCTTGTCACAGCTCGCTGCATTTATTTTTCTTTCTTAGCAGCATCACCTCATAAAGCACAAGCGAAGATAGAGAGAGAGAGAGAGAGAGACGGAGACGATGCACGCCTCTCTCTCTCTCTCTCTCTCCGTCAGTATCTGTCTCCTCCTCTCTGAACATCACCAGCAGCGTGTGTTCACCAGCATCATCTCACGGACCTGCGCCGCTTACTTTGTGTCGAGGCTGACTTTTCTCTCTCTGCAGAAAACCACAGTTCGAATACCACAGACTTAAAAAGAACAAACAAACAAAAAACAAACAAAAAAAAAAACAACAAGAGCAGAGGTCTTGAACTGTAGCGGCACCTCCACGCGTTTGAGTCGCTTCTTTTTTTTTCCCCCCCCGTCCTCGCAGGGTGTTTTGTTTTTTTTTTTTGACCACTCCACGCATCAGACCGGACTTCTCCCGTTGTCTCCGCTCTCTCTCGCAAGGTAAGACGACGCTGTTTGTCGACGCTCTCTCTCTCAAAGAATAAACAAATAAATAAACAAATCGGGGTTAACGTTGGTAAAACGGCATATTCTGCACCCTGACCTTTTGGTGTTTGATGTCTACCTGCATGATGCAACCTGGTGCGTCACCCTCCGGGTTTCGTGAGACTAATGAGTGATTTTTTTTTTATTAACTAGTTATTACTAGCTTTATTAATGCTGGGGATGTTGGACAGTGGCGTAGCCTGGCGTGTGCCGTGTAAGTCATGCACCTCCGTGATGCCACTGCCACCTTTTGCTCGGAGACTTATGAGCGTGACATAAACACGGCCGTGTCTTCCTTACTCACTCTGCAAGCTTCGGATTCAACAGCATAGAAGTGATGAGATGGAGACGAATCGGCGCCTGACAAGCAGGTGTATTCAATCCTCCTGATCAGTGCAGATTTTTTTTTTTTTTTTTTTTTTTTTTTTTTTTTTTTGGGGTTGTTACATCGCGTGGGATGGCTGTGGACGTGGCACGACGTGGGGTGATGTATTTTAGTGTAGTTTGGCAGGGTGCTGATGTTGCAAAGGGTGCGTGGAAGTGGGGGTGTGGTGTGTCTCTTTAACCCCCATCACCCTCACCGTCAGGCTACTTTTTTTTCTTTTTTTTTTTTTTTTTGCAGGCATGACCACATCTGATCATCCACCTTCTCCTGTGTTTCATTGTGCTCCTGTCTCCCTTACACACACACACCATTTCTACAGGATAAAAAGAGATGAATCACACTAAATTATCCTGCTCTATCCATTAAACTGCATTGTTCCTGTCTGATGAGGCTGCTTGGGTCCAGGGCTCTGCCTGCCTCTCAAGGTCATCCCCTGTTGGCAAATGATGGTAAAGGGACACAGTGTTATGTAATAGCTATCGCCTGTCTCAGGGGCTGGTCTGCTGCTTGTGCTCGGGACTCGGAAATTGCTCATTTGACGGTCTACCTTTGAGTAAGTCTGCACCTGTCTGCTGATGTGTAACCACAGCTATGGCTTTTCTTTTTTGGTTGTGGCGAGGCCCCAGTGGACTATAAGACAAAGGGCTGTGACTCAGGTTTAGAGTCAGCATGGTGCTCCGCTCTGCATTGCACTGCAGACTGACCCCGTATTTCTTGTCCCAGACTCAGCTTCTTGGTGTTTTTTTTTTTTTGTTGTTGTTTGTTTTTGAGCTAAAATAAACCTCTGACATTTGCTGATTATGCACCAGCTGTCTGTTTTCTTTTTCTTTTTGTGGTTACATGAGTAACCGGTGCAAAAACATTACCATGCATAAAATTAAGATCTAACAGCGGGGTGGGGTTTGTGCTAACGAGTGTCATCTTTCTCAAATCACTCTCATTACTTTCATACCATTTTCTCGACTCGCACGAATCCATTTTACAGTGGGAGAGGATTCCCAGCTGCAGGGACGTTGAAAACCTCACAGATTACACCAAAGTATGTATAGAAGGAATTTTCGATTAACCACATTTAGTAAAGGCTGCTGACAAGGTTCAAGGTGTTGCTGAGCGTGAGAGATTTGTTCAGTTATCTAACATTTAAAGATAGTTTTCATTCTGCTCCTCATTGGCTGCAGCAGAGGGTTGATGTTGGCCACTGATTGGACAGATGAGCTCAGAAAAGATGATGGAGGTGTATGCATGGGAATGAGAAGTGGAGGGGGCCAATTTTATCAGATATTTGCAGCATAAAGGACCATTTCTCTCTTTTTTTTTTTTCCCACCATGAAGTGAAAGTGGGTGGTTTGAATAAATGTGTGAAATGTAAGACTGCAGTAAATGAAACACTTAAGACATGCTTCTAATTGGATTTTCTTGTGTAAATTATTTTGCAGCTGAGGTATAACATGAGAGGGGAAACTCACCCATACGGTGACGTTAAAAGCTGGCCCGCTGGCAGCGCGCCGACACAGTACAGCTGCAGATTGAGCTCCGCTGCTCGTTGCATGAATGAACCAAGACACAGCGATGAGTAACATTCGCTTTAAGATGCATTCGTCATTGTGAGCTTCATGTGAACATATTGCCAGTGAATCAGAAGGTTGGCAGTTCAGTGTTTTTCCTGCATTTCCTTTCATATGCTCTGAATGTTTACGTGCAGCAGTTATGCGTAATGATTTCCAGAAGCCTGGGATGCACAATAGAGACATACATGCTGTCGATTTTCAGTTCACACGAACGTACGCACCAGTGTGTATCGAACAAATCTACAGTGACATAACAGTAAAGTTGACATGCGTCTTTCCCTGCACACATCTGTCTACCACTGCAGCTGCCGGTGGGAGGCTCAGCCCATCTCGTCTGACAGCCTGTATCGAAACAGGAAAGTGATAGCAACTTGCAGTCAGAGCGTACTGCCTTTCCAGTCTCACTGCAGCACTGAGCGGCTCTTTATCTGCAACAGTGGATAATACTGATGACTAAACATTTAGTAGAAGAAGAGTTTTCGGTTTCCCGTCAGGACTGCATGTTCAGAAAAAGTGCTGCAGATACCATTGGATAATGCGTTGTACTCTGGATTGTCATTGGCGCCATTTTTAGCAGCAACAATTATTTGATTAGTTGTCAACGACTGTGTTGAAAAGTCAAAATTCTCAATTTTCACCTTCTTAAATATTTTCTGGTTTCTTTTCTCCTCTATGGCTGTAACCTCCTTTGGGCTGTGGAGCAGCCAAGACATTTAAGGACGTCATCTTGTGCTTTGGGAAACACTAGTCAACAGTTTCCCCCACTGTCTGACATTTTATAGACCAAGCAACTTTTAATCGAGGAAATAATCAGCAATTTTTCAGGAGCTGAAACCAGCGAATGTTTGGCCTTTTCGCTTAAAGAAAACACTACAATTCGTCAAAATAGCTTTTATCAACTTATCGATTCATTGTTGAAGCTAAAAACTGTATTTATGTAGAAATAATTCAAAGTAAGAACACATTTAGTTTACAACACAGATCAGTGTTTTCTCCATTCTTTGGTTCTTATAGTAAACACTGCAACATTATTTGCCTGTGTCAAAAAATGGATTCTGAATGCAGCATGATTTAGACTGCCATGTGTAAAAAAGCCAATATTTCTATGTTTTTTTTACTGTGAACTCCTGCGTGTGGTGACATTTCTGTAGCCTGAAAATCTTAGAACATAATTTTCCACACTGAAACTGCCGTTTGAAGGGTCGCAGGTCAGTTCTGGATGAGAAAAACTGTCTGACTTCCTTTTTCGTCTTTTCAGAACAAACACGAGAGCACCTCGGATGCCTGCCGGTCATGTTAACACAAAGCTGTCAAGGCTTGCGCTCGAAAAGCTGTCATTTGAGAAGTACAAGCATTTTATTTTGTGCTCTCGTATTACATAATCTGAGTCATAACAACCAGACAGAGTAACATCTACGCACCGTTTGTAAAAATAGGCCGTCGAACAGAAATGAAGAGGACACGCAGAAAGAGATGGACTCAGTGCGTTGTATGACATGCTGTGGCTTCACGTACAAAGTATCGATTACATCCCATTATTCTCGTCCGTGCTTTCATATCCAGAGCCTTTGATATGAATCTGTTTGCAATGAATGCCTCCTATAAGTTGAGGCACACTCTGGAGCAAAATGATGAAACCTAATGAAGATAAGTTGACAAGATATTAACTTTTTTTTTTTTTTTAATTTCACCATTACAAGATAAAATTGCTGCTTACGCCTGATTAATTCATCAAAGATCTGCTAAAAGTGACAGTTTCCAATGAGCATCGGCCTCATCAGGACAGTGCAGGGGCTCAGCTGACACTGAGGCTGTTCAAGAGCAATGGGTCGTCTCCAAAAGGGGGCACGACATCCGCTGCAGCTCATACATCACATGAGTGACATCCAAGCCTATGTTTTAGCCCTAGATCGCCCAGGGAATACTGTTCTCTTAGCAGTATTATTTTTGAATTGAAACTGCATCTCTGTCTCTTTCCATTGTAGGGTACAGAAGACAGATCATTTTCTTTATATACGCAGTTATTTCATTTGTAAGTTAATGTATGTTTTGTGTTGCTTATTTAGTTTGTAGCTTTAGTCCCAGCTGATACATTTGTAAACTTCCATTCCTTGGCACACTGCCTTCATTTCAAGCCCAGCTTTTTCCAAAATAGGATTTCTGGGCAAAGTATATCTATCTTCCTCAGACAAATGGTTCCCAGATTGTAGTCCGGGGGCTGTTGCTTAAGAGAGTTTCAGAGAAATTGTTTAATGTCATTTTTTCCCCCCTCTATTTTCACCGAGAATAACCTTTCCATGTCACTCTCTGTCTCCGCTGTCCTTGCTCTCCGTCAACAATGTAAAGCAACCAAATTAGATTAGCCAACTGAGCTGCAGTCACTCAGCCCCATACACTGTATATTCATGCCTTCCACATTCTTCTGTTTTATAGTCCTCTAAAATTAGTTGCCCCCTGTGGTTCGGGGCCTGTATGAAAAAAGACATATTAAAACGTCTTTTGCTGGCTCAGTCCCATCCACTGGTGGTTCTAGCCTATTAAAAACCTGTTTCTGAAGTTAATCTGTAACGGTGGACCCGTGCACGTCATTTTCACTGTAATAGTTATGTTATTGATCTGTAGTATTGTAACATTTTGGATATTTTTACATCACTGCCATGACAGTTGACTGTCTGACATTACTGAGCTTTATTTGACAGAATCAAACCCAGAATATGGACAAGAATCAGGCTCGGGTGCTTTTAAATAGAACAATGTAGAATTGACAAGAATTGACCCTTCACTAAGTACAGTTACTGTTGTTATACCAGCATTCCAGTCTGTGGCGTTTTCAATTATATCTATGAGATATTTCAAAGAAAATAATAGCTAAATTTCTTTGATAATATTTGAAAGATAGAGAGAACTAGACAGAAAGGACTACAACATTCATTTGAGAGCTACATTCAGAGTATAGAGTTAATGTGATCAACATGTTTTAAATTTTAGGCAGTCAGGTTAGGTAGAGTGACATTTAAGGCTGAGTGAATACTGTTTACCACTTAAAAGAACGTTGGTTGCAAAACCCAGACATGTTTTTTGCTAATAATTGTGTGTTAGGCCAGCTAACATTTGACAGTGTCTTAGAGAAAACAAAAGAGTTATTGTTGAGCAAATTACATTGTGAATATAGTTCTCAAATGTGTACTGTAGTCCTTCCACAAAGTTCCTTTGGAATATCTGCTCAATATCTCATCGATCATTTAATTACTGTTATATCATAAAATAATGGAAAAATATACCTGTACTATTTTTACTATGTGTGTCCATTAGTAAGGAACCTCTAAAATTCTCAGTAAGTCTGTATATAATAATTAACTTCGATGGATTCAGCTGTGAGGGTCTTTAATCCATATCCGACATCTCTCCTCTTAAGTTTTTGGCTTCGGAAAAGTGAAAAATATTACTTTCCCCTTTAAACTTTGAGGATATCTGCTGTTGGATTTGCAGGTTTCATATGCACATGATTTCTGCATTCTCACTAGTTCTGAAAGCTTGATAGGTCTCCTGTGCGTACTTCACTAAAACCCTCCCAAGGGTCACTTATAATTTAACCATAGCATTAAAAATAGGAAACAAGCCATGCATTACCTACAGTATCTCGCGTCGCAACTTTCATAGTTTATGGAAGTAATTTGAAGCTTGTGCTCCGGATGGTACAAAAGCAATCTTAAACTTTATGACAACCTTTTTTTTAAAGGCACACTCCTAAATGGATTTTAGTGAAAAACCAATGCAGCATGACAAGCCCCAGCTTATGACTGCAGCACTTCTTGGATGCCTGCCTGAGACTCTTCTCTTCACCCCTGAACATGCAGAGTCAGATAGGCACCAGACATACTGATGCCTTGAATCTCTAGTGGTCTTTTCAAGTTAAAGAGGTCTCATAAAACATCTCAGCGGAGAGTAAGACTACAAATTTTCCAAAAGTCTTACAACCATCTTTTTCAAATTACAGCAATTAGCGGATTTTAATGAGCTAATCAAGGCCGTAAAGTGGCAGCATCAGCACTGTGCAGATAGATTAGCTAGACACAGATACAGCTGGGTGCAAACAGCTGCAGTGGAGAATTAAGGGACATTAAACACCAAAACACACTTGAGGTTTTCTAAAAAGTCACAGCGGGCCAACTACTTTAACATAGTTTGATATCGTATTACCCTTTCCAAGATATTCAGAAGAGAGACACTTAACATTTGAAAAAGAAATGACTGAATCCAGACACCAAAGCATTTTTTCCCCCCAGATTTAAAGGTGCAATATGTAACATTCGCACATACTTTGTTGATGTTGGCTAAAACCACTAACGGTAGAAACTGTTGTACACTGTTGCTGCCGTAGAGGAGCAGAAGAGAGGCACTGAAGAATGAAAAAAACAACCCATCCATTTCACAGAGAAATCCGTGTACAGGCCATTGTCATGGATGGAGGCAACCCGAGAAAGTCAGGGAAGTTTTTAAGGCACATTATGAGCAGTTCACACATTACAAATTAAAAAGCGATTAATACATTTGTTCACTTACTTATTCTAACTTTAAGGCTAAAATGAAAACCTGGATTGTACAGTGGTGTCACAAAGTCATTAATCCAATATAGTATTACATATAAAAGACAGCGTGTAGCATTTTTTGAGGAGCGTAATACGCAGACTTTATATAAGAAGCAGATGGAGCTACTGTGACATCACCCATTGGTCTTTTGGACTGCTGCTATGAAGCCAGGTGTTTGTGTTTTGTCACGTTGACCATTTGCAGACAGAAGTAACCGAAAGGGGGAGAAATAATGCTAAACTGTAGCTTACTGACATGGAAAGACGGTAAACTTCACCAAACATTTGTGTAACAAAGCAATTTGACGTTCTTGTTGCTGTCTGTCAAGAAAAATATATGTTTTATTCAATAAATAGAAGGTCCAAAAGTCAGATTTGGCAGGCAATCGAGCTGTCATACACACCCGTCAATCAGTGACCGACACAACAGACATCAAGTCCAAAAATCTTATTAACAGGGGAACAATTTAAAGATGGACCACCAGAACACTAGGTCCAAATAAAACAAATGATACCAGAATGACTCCGGGAAAAAAAGATATTGACTTAGTGTTTTTAAACAGAAGTCCAGAGTAAATCTATTGGAGCCAGACCTTTTTAGACTCGCGTCTGGTGGCCTTTAACCCGTGATGAAATATAAAGACTCTGGATTGAAAAATGAAACTGCAGCAAATAAACAAAACTAGGGCACGCAGCTGCTCAAAAAAAGAGACTAAAACAGTCTGAAAACTGACCTTGTTACCCAAAAAGACAACAACAGTACAGGACTATTTTCCAACATGTGACACTTTCTCTGAGCCTAACATTACACCCCATTCGTTTTAAAGCTTATTTTTAGACGGAGCTTTGGTTTGCACTTTCCCAGTTCTTTAGAAATCTCTTTTTTCAGCCTTGATGAATCACTCTTCTAAACACCCTCTGGACTTTCAGGTTCACATAAAGCAGGAGGATTTATATGTTCTATATTAAGTGAAAGATACTGAATGTTATTAATTCTGTGTGTGTGTCTGTGCCCTGTGCCATTCCTTTTTGACAGGCAAAATGGGGAAACAGAACAGCAAGTTGACCCCCGAAGTGATGGAGGATCTGGTGAAGAACACAGAATTTAATGAACATGAGCTGAAGCAGTGGTACAAGGGTTTCCTGAAGGACTGTCCCACCGGCCGACTCAACCTGGAGGAGTTCCAGCAGCTCTATGTCAAGGTGAGGCTCCCCCGACTCACTGTGGGGCTGCCAGCAGAGTTTATGGATTGCACACTCATAAAGTATGTTTCAGCACGCGTTCATTTGTACATGCTGGCCACACGCAAACGCTGAACACAGGGCACAGAAATCGTAACAGAGCTGGTGTTTTAAAAAAGCGCTAGTGGCCACCCATGGGGTTGGATTAATTAAAGTAGATTCAATACAGTGCCGTTCGAATAGCCAAAGCAGAGCAGTTCAATAGAATGAGTCATGTTTATTAAAGTTCAGCTGAGGAGAATAAAGACTAATAAACACAGAACAGAGCACTGGCGAACTGATAATGACAGACAACATATTGTTAAGACTCAAATTTTTACATGCGTCTTTACATATGTATGATAAACTTATGAATTGTTCAAAGCTGTAGATAAAAATATCCAGTCTCTTAAGTTGCTGGTAATTTTATCACTTGTGCTAGAGTCTTGCTTCTGGCCCCTAAAAGAATAAAACTCTATTAGCACAAGAAAACTCCAAGTGATGGGGATGTAGACAGAAATGGCCATTTTCACAATGTAAAAAAAAAAACTCCCTGCACATTTCATTTAAATTAACTTATGTTACACTGGGACACAATAGATTTTTTTCCACCATTAAGTAGGCTAATTAGCTTCCCGTACCCCTAACGGTGATAGACACTCTTGTTAGCAGCAATCAGCAATAGTAGCCTAACTAGTGAGATTCTAAGTAAATGGACAAAATCCACAAGCCCTTGAAAAGACTCACTGAATTCGTTGCGAAATGTAAACATCATGCTTTATATCCAGAAAAAATGAGGCTCCCCCACTTACTTGTATTTGTGTACAGGTTAGTCATGCCCAGTCCAATTTGACAGCAACGTCGGAATATCGTAGCGAACGTATATATGTCTATGCTTGTGTTTACCAGATAGTCGCTAATTTTGTAGGCGAGCAGATGGGTGCAGTGGGCTTATTTCACACAAAAATCAGCAGTCGATGAAAGCGATACGTCTGTATCAATACAGGAAAGCTGGAAAACCAAAACACTGAGGAGAGATGCTAACGTGCTACATATAGCTGAAGGTGAAGAACAAAGTCAGGCGATGTAGTGAGTCATTACACATTTCATCTGGTCGTTTGAGTTGCACCAGAAGCAACAGTTTTTAGTAACAAAGCATCAATAGCAGAAGCACAGTGTCAATTATTTGCTAACTGTTAAAAGACCAACAAAATGGTCTTTCAGTGGATTTTCCCACAAATTGTATTATCAGCAGTGGTCGGAGGTCACATGAACCCATTCTGAATGACCATAATAACCAGTGAAGGAAATTGCATTCCCATTATAAACCCTGGTAGATGTTAGCAGGCATCCTGCCATGTTCCCATTCGCCCCTCCTGTATCTGGGCAGAAAACCACCAGAGAGGCAGATATCAGAGGCGCTCCGTTGATTATCTTCTCATGCTAATATGTAGTCTACTGTATCTCATTACCTCTGTTAGAGCAGTGTGAATTTATTCAATAATTTATTCATTTAGTCTCATAAAACAGGCAGGAACACATTCATAGGAACAACAATATTCTCATAAGACAAGAAGAAATCTGAAGTGTGGACTTCAACAGACACTATTCATAAAGTCGGAAAAAAGACATAAATATACAGAGGACTTACATGAAATGTTTTACTATAAAACACATTTTAGTTTCTGTTTACTCTTAATCCACTGGCCTGCCTTCTCTTGTACTGTACACTTTATTTTCCTTAGTGTTCCCATCGATAAAAGCTTTCTCAGCAGTGTAAGAATAGGCATTAATCATTTATCACTTGTGCCAGGAAATGCCTTATAACCATAGGGGGCTGCCGTTACGTAAGACGCACTTGGGCACCAAGGTCATTCGTAAATTTCCAATAAATGCCACCAGAGCTCATGTATCAGAACAAACAGTAAGAAATCTTTGGAAATATCAGAAATAAATAAGGTTATGGTTCCCATAATAAATAAAAAAATCCACAGGGAATAACTTTTTCCACTTGGAGCAATTTGTTCCCTTATAACATACTGAAAAGCATCAAAATCCCTTTAAAAGTGGACTACAAAAATAACGTGCACTCTTGGGAAATAAAGAGAGTTGGCAGCTCTGATAGAGGGTTCCAAAAACAAAAAGAAATCACACGGAATATCCCCTGAAATCTCTTTACAGCACAATGCAACGGCACACGAGCAACAGTGGCAGGAAAATCTGCAGCCACACAAAGGGGGCAACGCAGCTCAGATCTAAAGGGGTCTTGTAGGCTTCTGGGTAAATCCTGTTATTGATGCATCCTATTGTGTTTCTAGGCAACAGTGTATCGGTGATAGGGCTTTATTTAAATCCAGAGGGCTGATAAGTGGAAAAACGGTCTTGCGTGACCTCACATTAACGGGACAGATTGTTCCTGTGAAGAGTGACTATGTATGTGTGTAAGTGTGTGTTTGTGTGGCGAGGGGGGGGGGTCATATGTTCAGTGGGAGAGAGACAGAGACAGAACAGCGTGTTTGTGTCAGTTGAAAGTGAGAAAACGAGAGAAAGTAGGAAAGTGAAAGAAGGTGTGTACATTATTTATTAGTCATTAGCTCCAAAAGAGTCATGCAACAGACAGATGAACGAGAGGAGTTTTGTGACAATATCATCGACTTTATGAAAGAAGTGAACATATCCACTTGGACCCACGTATTGTTTTTTCCATCTACCTTTTTAATGCTTCGAAGTTGATATTTTGGCCGTTGCCATCTTGGTGTGATTGACCACATTTGGACCAGAGGGTTAACCTGGGGACGTGTGAGGGGTGAAGCGAACTCTACCGCTAACTTATTGAAAACACTGAGCACGTTAGGTTAAACACCACCAACTAATATCAACGCCTTTGTAAATGATAAAGGACGCTAGGATAATGTTAGCACATGTAGTTGTGTCAGACTTTTGTGTTTGATCATTAACATCACATGCGACTTCACATGACGTACAAACACACTAATTAATGCTACCTGGGCTAATTAGCTGGTTAGCTGACTGATCATATAGAATCATAGTTATAGAATTATTATAGTACATAAACATAGTACAGTTTATAAACATGCTTTCCTTCATTGCCTTATGCCATATGGAGGCTAGGAGAATGTTATCCCATGTACTTGTGTCTGATCAATTAATGTCAACTTTGCTTAATGTGTATACGCACTAATTAGCGCGTATACACTACGCTAGCTGAGCTACCGAGCTAAGTAGGTTTCCCTTGCAGAGCTAGGTAGCTGACAGACGAAGTAATGCAATGCCAAATTAATGACAACATTAGCTAATGTAACTCAGCTGCTGTAATTAGGTACCAGTAAGCTTCATGAAACAGTAGCATAACACATCTAAGTGTAACTTCTTAACCACAGCTACAGTAGAGCTCTGATATGAAAAAAAAAACAAACCCATTTTTTTCAATAAACAGAAGCTCCAAAAATCAGACTCAGCAGACAAGCCAGCTGTCAATCACACCTAGTGTCTAGCCACCTGTGACGACACCCTACCAACCTGTCACTCAAAGCAGCCACGTGTGCTTAATTATGCATAACTTTAAGCCATAAAACGATTTAAACGGGTGAGTTATATCAAAATTCACTCCCCCATGCAGTCATGAAAGTTGTCATGGGTAAATTAACTATAGAGACCAAAAGTGTTTTTATTTTTTTTATTTTATTATTTATGTACCAGGATGTAAACATGTTTATTTCTGCTATAAAGGTGGCCATTTTAACATGGTGATCTGAGCAGGTTGACTCCCTTTTGGAGCCAGCCTCAAGGGACCATTGAAGGAACTAGATTTTGGTGTTGGCTTAATTTTTCAGCGCTGGAGATTGCTCTTGGTAAACGTATATGTGTGTGAGTCTGTGCACGGATGCCTGTGATGGGTAGGGTTCAACTTACGGCTGTGTACCGTAGAGAGCTTTGTTTTTCTACGCTCCCGCGCTCGTCCTCGCGCTCGTCCCCGCACCTTCAGATCTCCCCATTTTTGCACCTGTGACAGTTGTCCAGAAGCCTTCCCTGTGAGGGTGCTAAACGCAGTGTTACCTCCACTCTGCCGCCCGCCTGGAGTTAATGTACTGGTTTAGTCCGACATAGACACACTGTTCTCTCGCTTTCTTTTTTTTTTCTTTTTTTTCATGCTCCCTTCTGTGCTCCGTCTCTCACTTTTTTTCCTGATGCCTTTGTGGAGGTAATCATCTTTAAGGCTGTGAAAAAGGAGAAGGAAAGGGAGCGCGAGATGCATCAAAGCAGAGCAAGATGGAAAAAAAACAGGAGCGCGCGAGAGAAAGCAAGTGTAGCATGTCGGTTGGAAATAATAGGTGTGCATATCGAAGGGCAAGTCTCTGATATATCTATTTAATGCTGTGTTGTAGCATATAATCAACTATATTTCTAGGAAAGCATTACAAACATTACAGTGTCAGTCCTTACTGTTTGCTTCAACCGAGGCTGGTAGTGATGCGTTACTGGGTGTATGATTATAAAAGACTTTTATTATAATGAGTACAATTTGTTGAAACTGCTTGATTAAAGAAGTCATATGGCCAGACTAGGAATTTAGATTTTTGATTAGGACTAATTCAGAATTTTTTGAAAATGAAAACAAAAATAGCTGATTTAATATTTTGTGCGAAAGAGCTGCTCCCTCTGTGGTGAAGAGCATGAATATAGATGGATGGATGGAAAGGTAGCGAAGATTTTTAGATGACTTACTTGTGGAAATTTTTAAATAGCTTTTTTAAATAGTATATATACAATTATATAGAGAACATTAATGCTTAAATGCACAGTATGTAATTTCTGCCTCTAGGCGTCTCTCAATCAAAACAATATGCAAAGATGTGGTTTGATGATGTTGTGAAGTAGCGTGGGATCATGGGAGTTGTTGTTTTCACCACATTTGCTGATAGAAATATATCCCATGCGACACAGGCAGAAATCATGTTTACAGGTATTAAAGTTTTATTCACGTTACGTTTATTGACCTGTATTCACTTTATGTCATTTCATACCTTTTAAAATCTACTGGTTAATTTTTTTCGTGCAAATTTGATTTAGAGAATGACGCTTGCAAGTTGTGTCAGTACAAATATTCAGGATTTTCAATTTATTATATAAAAAATCCAGGTGATCACCATTTTCCTTCATACACTATAAACAATCATTCAGTTTTTTTTCCCGTTGGTTGATCAGCTGATTCTACTAATTGCACTCAACACTGTTTTCTATTGTTATGGGAGAAACCAAATGGTCTTTTTTCAGTTTTCAGCTCCATACTCCGCATCCTCTTGTCAGCGACAGTTGCCACGAATCAAACTATCCAACATCATTAAAACGGACCTGCAAGGTTTTTGTTTCCTGGTGGATTTTTCAGTTTTTCGTGGCATTGGCAATGCTAGACAGTGTTATAAAAATGGAAGAGAGGTTTCCGTGACAATTCACACCGGAGCGCTTGCATGCCACAGCGTGTGAAATTTCTCATCCCTGACACGCCAGCCGCTCTGGGAGCCATTTGTAACAGGATAACGACACTCCCCGAAATGTTAAAGTGATAGATTTTGTCGCTAGATATTTTTTTTCTTGTGCTTGATGGATGCAGAGACATCAGACACTCGCAGATAGCCAAAAACACACACACACACACACACACACATACATAAAATGAATATCTAAATCGCTGTTATTAACAGCTCTGTTCATCCATAGGGTTTGTGTGTGTCTATATGATGGTGTGTTGTTTGACAGGATCATCAAATGAGCATCAGTAGTGTTGGTCTCCTGCCAATCGCTGTTCTGTTGTCATTGTTGTGATGAGAGAGCATTTTAACATGAGTATGATAGACTTCTTTATTTCTGCGTCTCCGTCTTCTTTTACTCATATTACGTTATTTATCCTGCAGAGAAATGAGATAGCCTTTATGGAAATCAGGTCAGGGTGATATGGCCAAAAATATTATCATGATAGCAAATTTTCATACCAGTCGATATCGATTTTGCTCCTGAGTGAAAGTTGAAGAAATCAGACCATTCTTTTGTTTTAAAACGCTTCGTAAAAAAGACGAAACAAGATGGAAACAATGCAAGAGACAGACATGACGTGAAAGATCTAACACTCTTGTGGTCTCTGATAACGTGATTTAGTTCGTATTTTGTCCGTTTTGTTTATTTTGATTTCAATCAAATCAATCATCAATTCAAAATGAAGAAAATTTGCGCAATCACAGTTCGTATCTGACGAGATGAAACTGTAACAAGACGTAAATGATGTTTGTTTGTGGTTTGAAACTGTTCTTTATGGTCAGAACATGACACACACCTGCCAAAGCAGTGGGTCAACAGAAATCTAGAAGAATTTAAGATGGGAACAAATGAAATCCCAAAGATAAAATATATATCAAGATAATAGTGATGATGATGAT
>JAPQRN010000017.1:15023934-15035283 GCA_037367275.1 Coranthus polyacanthus | reverse complement strand
TGATTATTCTTTTATCACTCAGCCCTACTAATAGTGGAAAATAAATATAAAGGCAAAGTTTTTTTTACATTTTCAAGCAGCTGGTCCTGTCATGGTTCCTGGGCAGGTTTGGAAATGCTGGAAATATTTCAGATTTTTGTTAGGTCTTGAAATTCGCCATAATACTTAGTTCAGCATTAAAATGTCCCAGGGAATAAAAAAACCTTAAGATTTTGGAAAACAGGCAAATTGCATAAAAAAGTAAACTCTTGTGATGTTGTTTTCAGATAAGAAAAAGAAGAAGCAGACCTTGCTGTAGATGAAAAGTATTCTTGTGACACAGACACAACCACACAAAACCACACAGACGTCGACCTGAATATAAATGTATGGATGGATTCTGCTCTGTCGCGTCTTGCTTGCATTGCCTTCAGGCTTTTGCTGTTGAAGGGGAAAGAGAGACAGAGTATGTGTGTCTGTGTGTTTTTGTGTTTTTGTGTTCACCAGCGCTGACTGTGACTCTCTATCACCTTGCCCAGACAGACAGATCTGTGGGAAGAATGATAGGTAGGTAAACGGAGAGACATCAGCTGGCCAACAGCCTGTTTCTGCAAAGAAACATATGCTGCCCAATCACAGGAGACAAAAGACAGACAGAAAACAGAAGTGTTAGATTGACATGGAAAATTACCTCGAAAAGCCTGCCTTTTACCAGGAGCTGTTACTAAGATAATAATTAAGACAGATGTGACTGTGCTTGAGAAAGTGTGAAAAGAAGTTTGGTTGCAAATTAAATTCTCAAAATAATTGAAAATTAAGACTGTAAACTATCATTTTGAATAATTTATGGAATACTTGTTGTATTAAAATCACCCAGATCAGGATAGTGGAACCAACAGCACTCAAATGTCATATTTTTTTATATGATGTGAACCAAACAAATAAGCAGATACACCGTCTGCTAGCTAGCACGACATGGGGAAGTGCAAATTCAATGAAAATTGTCTATTCAACCCAAATTTCTCAGCATGGCTGAAACCGTACAGTGGATTGTGGGCAAGAAGTGTTTCAAACTTGGCAGATTGGGACTCAAGCTAGTGGAAACCCACATGTAGAGTGAGAATCACAAAACTGCCAAATCAGCCTGATGCTCGTAACTTTTACAACTGAGTAAACATTTAGGCAAAATTGTCCCCAAGCCTAAGTAATGGATGTTTTTTCCTCCAGTTTTGGTTGTTGTAAAGTTGGTGCTGAATTTCATTTCGAGTGGAATTAAAAAGTCTAGTTTAACTTTCTTTAAGCTGTACAAATGTCACGTTGAAGGACTGTTATTTAGAATTTCTACAGAAAATCACAGGTAGCCTGATTATTTCCAAAGCTGTTATCGCGAAAAGTCGACTAAAGCAAACGAATATTGTATTAATACAGCTTCCATATGTCCATTGACCAGTAGGTTCACAGTGTGTGTGGAGTGTGTCAAAAGCAAAAGTGGGACGGGCATTTGCGATGCTCATGCCGGAGCAAGTCTTGTATAAATAAACATATAGCCCTTTACCCCTTTTCCACCCACATGATCCTGGTGCTAGTTCAGGACTGGTGTGAGTGCTGGTTTTGAAGTTGGTTCAAGGTGTCAGTGCCGCTCTGGTACCAGCTTAATCTGGTAAATATGGGAAAAGCATCTCTTCATGTGTGTGTCCTCACACAACCCAGTATTTTCCTTTTTTGCCGGCAGAAATAATGGACAGATAATGGTGTATGTGAACGTAAACATTCACACACGCACCTTATGGTTTGAAGGTCCACACTGCAAAGCTCACATACACCTTCATTTTCCAGTAACAATCTTCACCCATCCCCATCTTTCCCTCTCACGTCTATCGCTCTCTTTTTTTTCCATTTCTATTATCCACTTCCTCTCTTACCTCGCTTCCCTTCTGTCCGAGGGAGCTTGTGGCGGCTATACACTAAAAATAGCTTTTGTCATCTCCGACGCTCCGATGCCATTCTCCATCGTTGTCACAACAGTAGCACACAGAGCTCAGCAAGGCGAGTGATGAGAGGCAAGGAATTCTGTTTATGGGGTTAGCAACACGTAGCACTTTGTGTTCGCTTGAAAAAAAAAGATTTTCAGACATAAGATGAGCTCTTAAGTCAAATGATAATGATAAACTGTGGACAAAACAAGTCACTCATTATCATAGCGAGTAGTTTACAATGTTTAGAAAGCGCAGAGGGAGGGGAACCTGACACTGAATTAGCGCACTGTAATTTTCGCAAAGACAAACAGTGGTTTTTCCTCTGTGAATTTTCTCCACTCTTCCAGAATGAGAAATTGGTGTTAATTGCTGAGAGTGTCTGTGTCAGTGTTTACCGATGAGATGCATCAGAAAAGAGTCGAAATGGAGGAAACTGACAAATAGATTCGGGGAGGCAGAAAGAGCAACCGAGAGATACACGAACAGATGGACAGACAGCTGGATTCAGAATAACGGATTGCTTTTGACCGATCAGGTGCACGCTGGCTTCTTTGTAATGTCTCACTTTGGACCCTGCAGTTGTAATTGAATTATTCAGCAGCTCTCAGTCTCGCCTCTGCTGATGCAGTTTAAGAGAAAGAAAAAGGGGAAGTTAGTGAGCGACTTTAGATGCACGAAGTAAGATGATAGGGCAATTATCACATCCCCTGAAAAAAAAAAAATCTCTGCATGGACAGTCATTTATCACAGACAAATGGGCAAGGCAGCATTCCAGAAAAACATGCAGGCTTAAATCCCACAATGTGCAATGATGGTATTTTGTAAGAGAATGACCTTCAGCTGGTTAACAAGGGTTCAAGTCCCCGTGTTGGCAAGCATCCACCCTTGAGAAAACCTCTGAATTTCGATCAGTTTGACCTCTGACCTTCCTGTGGAGGAAGGCAAGTGAGGGTGAGCACTGCCCTACCAGGAATGTGATAAGTAGGCGTATCCAATTTCCATTTAATTTAGGTATGAATATTATGACAATTCAGCACACAGGCAACAAAATCTCGACTATGGGCTGTATTCAAACATGTGCCCCAGGTCAAATCCTGTTGCATTGCATTTGTCTAAGTAATAAATTGGGTCTTGGTAATCAATGGAGTGACCATCCTCTTTCCAGCTTGGAGTGCTTTGGAGTAGGACTTAATTAGGTTAGTAGCATGGCTCTCCCTTTCTTTCTCTTCTGTCCTCCTTATCTTGTGCCTTGTTGTTACTCTCTTGTTCTCTCATTGTGTCGTTCTATTTATAGCGTTTTCTGCCTTCGTTTTCAGTCTTTGTTTTGCTTAATTCTTATCTCGCTGTGTTTCTCTCTGTATTATCATCACTATTCTTAAAAAATATGCCTTTCTGTTATTAAGGTTGAAGAAATAGTATGACACCCGTTGGTTTTTTGACTACCATTTTGAAGTCTTGAGTTTGCGTTGTGACTGTCACCATCTTGGCTTTTTGAAGCAAGAAGTGATCATATTAGGACAAGGAAGTGGTGGGTGAAATCGCCAAGCAACCCGACCCCTACTGCTAAGTTAAAGGTCCAATGTGTAGGATTTAGGGGGATCTAAATGCAGAAATGGAATACAATATTCAGAATTATGTTTTCATTAGTGTATAATCACATGAAAATGGGAATTGTGTTTTGTCCTTTTTATTTTTTCCATTTTATAGCGTGTGGCATCCATTAGCTCAGCGTAAACATTGGAACTGAGGGATAACAACTAGTCTGGCTGGGTCTAAAAATAAGCAGTCTACCACACAGCATTTTTAAATTTTACAAACTAACAAGTTATATCGCTTTTACCCAATTTGTGGACAGAAATATTAAAACAACAAGCTTATACAATACTGCACATATTTCTTGGCCATGCCTGTCTCTTCCCGAAGAGTCATATTCAAAGTGTCTTCTTTTTAACCTTTTGTCCACAACTTATTCTAGACTTGTCCAACTTTGTTTTATGAAGGTGTTCCCCAGGGTTCAGTATCAGGTCCGCTCTTATTTCATTTCTTTCTGGAACCATCATCCTTCAAGTCTGTTCTTTTACCATTTTGATTCTATCTCTGGAATAAAGACATAGTAAATTAACTTTCTCTCACCCTCACATATTGTACTTTCTCTTTCTTTGTGCTCTTTTGTACATATTCCATCCACTTACAGACGTCTTTTTCTTTGCAGCACTGTCATCACTGACCCAGGTGTCTGATCAGCATACCTTAACTTAGCTTTAGAGCTGCTTGACAGAATGAAACTACTCCAAGGACTAAAGCGCAGGAAACAAGATAATTTTAGCAGCAAAACCATTAGTGATAAAAGCTAGTAACTATATTCTGCCAAGAAATGGTACTGAACAACATTACAGCTCATGTCATGGTTCAGATGGTGTGGTAATTACACCCATATGACTTTAGAAGTCAGATAAACACATTAGTTAAGTTGTGTAAATTAATTTGCGGTCATGTTCAGAGTCTCTCTTGATCAGCAAACTCTGAATTTCAAACCCTAGGGTACAGTGTGTTAGAGAATATGGTTGTCAGATTTCTAAAATGAAGTTCAAGCTTGAGAGAGCTTGGTTTTTGAAATGCATTTGATTTCATTAGGCAGGCTGACTGGAGCACAACTGCATTGATTGGATAAAACACCAGAAGCAGTTGTTAACTGTACTGCATCACAATTGGAAAAGATTATTGGTTTCCACTTGGTACTAATGAATATTTCAGAGGCCATTTTAATCCATTTCATTTTGACATTGTAGGTTGGGAATGCTGTGAAAAACAAGACTACAGAACATTCACACATGTGGAGATACTGTAGCATTTTATTCTTACTTAAACAAACCAACATTACAATTAGCTAATGTAATGAAATACAAGCTCTGTCTGAACTAAAGCTATGCACCATTTTAGGCTTTCTCTAATACCAGATAGCTATCTTAATATCTGAATAAACATGCATTTTAAAGAATTCCAATATCTAAAGAAATAGTAATATAGTTAAAGGTCGTTACACACCGGGGCGTATTTTTCATGCAGTTAATTTGCACAGCATTGTATCTTTTCAAACCATTGTTTATGGCATCCGTACTTTCACTCAAAACTTAATATTACGGCGAGAAAAAGTGCCATTCTATTGTTTCGGAACAAGGTTGATTTTTCCAAGGTCTCGCACTGTGAATAAAAGCATCGACAAATGAAAAGACATCATTTGACAACAATATGGTAATTAAATGGAGTCCCCGGTTTCCTGGCCTTAGTGTAGGTCAAGACTTACATTGATGAAAACAAGGTTGCCAGTAGTTTATCAATAATGTAACCAAACAGACCCAATTAATCCTCTGGTGAACTTAATCAGTCACTGGTGAATGAGCAAAGTGGCAATAGTTAGAAATAGGGAATAGAGGAAAAAGGAAATAGAAGGACCTCAGACAATTAATACTCTACACAACAAAGTCAAAGCATGGTGAATTACTTGCACCGGTCAGCTGGGAAAAAAACCTACCATCTCCCTTGTGCAGGTGCTTTAAAAATGGGTCGCAGATCTGTCTGTTTGCTTTGGGTCCCTGTGTCAAGAGAATACAGCCACTCTATATATTCATGCGCCTCAGGGTTGGAATAAATGCACTTCACATTTAGATTCATGGCTTTAATAAATGGACTCCCATATGAGGGAGATGACATAACCCATCTAGACATTTTGCGGCTGTTTAGCTCTTTGGCAGTCAAACGAAGTAACACGGTGACAGCAGGGACCACAAACACATGCATGTTTTCAGATTCAGATGTAAAGGCTTTTCAATTCACATGCCTGCAGGCACAGGCAGAAATGCAAAGAAAGGGACCTTTGATGAGTTCTATGCTGGCACATTGTAAATAATGAAGTTATACTGTAGACATCCAACGAGAAAATGGAAAGCTGCATGTTGTGTCTTCCTCTCTCCCATCACTAATACTACATCCCGCTCATCCTCGCTCTTTTTTCTGTTGTGGGTGTGTGTTTTGCTTTGGCTTTGAGTTGGAAGTTTTTAAAAGGTAACTTCAAACTGTTACATGCTGCTGTGGATTTATCTTGCCAAGCACTTAGAGACTATCCACTGCGGACGCACCACTGGCTAGTCAAGATAAAGTGAGCAAGTCCTCATTTTTCTTCCACTCATCTCGCTTTACTTTGAACTTTGCATCATAAGGAGCAGAGGAGGGTAGTCCTCAGGTCCTGCCAAACCTTTCAGACAGCAGTAAGCCACAGTCTGCTTCCAGCGCTGCTTGGCTGCTTTTCTGTATCTGATTTGGATCAGAGTCGGTATTAAAAAGCAAGAAAAATGGCACTGCCGGAATGCGCCGGACATGGCGTTTTTTGTGCTGATGGGCTGATAAAAATTATTTTTATAGCTACAGATCTAGGTTATTGATAGCAGTGGCTTTATGTGTTCATAGGGATTATTATTATGTAAGTAGTCTGATGTGTTTACCTTTCAAAGCAGCCCTCCCTTTCCCTCTACTCATTCTTTCCTCAGTGCCAATAACTACTCCCTACACGGTCCCCTGAGGCATGAAATATGTTTCCACACTCAATAGTGCCATCTGCTGTTTTGCTGCCATTTATACTCCTTGTGCAGAAGTTAGTGCCGGCAGATGGGTGTTTTGTAACCACAGATAAACCAGGGTCAGGGACGGGTCTGCTCCGAATTGCTCTTAAATCACACGCTGAATGATTGTGTGCAGTCCAGGAATCAGCTGTCTAGGCACATAGAGCAGGTTATTATGGACAACAGGGACATGTAGCCAGTCAAGCACACAGGTGATATCATTCTGGCCATTCTATGGTTTGCAGACAGCAGGGATGGTTACATTCACAGCCAATTCACGCCAAAAAATGTGAATATCAAATCTGATCATTTGTCATACCTGATAATCAGTCTATCTCTAGTTTAAGGTGAGGTCCAGGTCTAGTTTTGTTTGATCTTTTGGGAGAGCCTTTTTTTCTATGCTCTGAAAACGACTTGTGAAAGGTTGTTTTATAGAAGTCGCTATGGAAGACACTTACAGTAGTAGAGAAACACATACGTGGAGTAAAAATGGCACTTTTTAGTTAGTTTATTATTTGCTATCTGCTAAAGAAGCCCTAAAGAAATAAAATCAAACTATCTATACCATGCTGATTTTTGTAGCATCATATTCTTCACATCGTATCACGTTGAATTCTGTTTAGCCTCACTGCATCACAATTGAGTTTAAACATATATTGCATCGGTAGATGCATCATGTATCTTAACTATATCAGATCATTGACAATGCATCAACATGTGTATTACATCAGCCTCACTGATGGAGATGCACATCACTGGCAGACAGTGTGTGGTTTCATTTTAGTGCTAAGAAGATGAGTCCTACGCCTCAACATCTCCTCTCCTCTATATGTCTGCTGAAGGAACGACTAATCTCAGTCCACACATAGAGTACAGTTATCAGCAGAGGTGTTTATGTTTCTATCACGCGACCCATCATCTCAAAAGCCTGTTGTCTCGCCAAATCAAAGGCTCATCCCTCACCACCGAAGCAATCTTACAGACCTTGACCGTAAACAAAGGTCACACATGTTATTAATGCAGCCTGATTACTCCACTGTAGCCGGAGGCAGACATCCGCCGAGCTCGTCTCATCATAGCATCTTTGATTGTGTCTGCAGTCACACACACGGAAGAGCCTTAAGCCGTTGTTCTCCTCGTGCAAGGTAATCAGAATCAAATTTCAACGAGAGAATTTAAATTTAGCTCTGCCTATCTTTGTGTGCCACACTGATTCGGTCCCATTCTGCTACCTGTATTTTACCTCCTTGCTGGAAACACATAACATGCTGTGTAACACACTTAAGGAGGTTATTTATAATGTTTAATAGGATTAGAGCGAAGTGAAGTGTTTTTATAGTAGTTTTTGTTAAAATTACTGCCAGCTTGTTAAGCTTTAGAGACTGATGCCACAGCAGACACCAATCTGAGAGTAACAAAAAGATGATTAAAAATGCATTTTACAAAGCAGACTAGATTTTGTGTGTCTCTGTGTGTATGTGTATGTGTTTTATAACTGTGCAGACCCTAGAGGCTTGGAAGCAGTAGCAGCTACAGCAGTGCGCTGGCTGAGTTTCTGTAGCTGCCTGGCATGTCACCGAGGGTTTATGTAAGAGCGCATGCAGGCTCCATCTCTCTCTAATGCAGACACACACATGCATAAATACACAGTAAATACCCCGGCGACGGATTATGCATGTCTTCCATCCCTCTCTGCCTCTCCAGCCGGTGCTTTCTGCTCGGCGAAGGAGCGTCTAATCGATGCTTTGACGAGAGCAGTGCAAACAGCCATACGCGACAACAGCCAGGACTGTCAAGCCAAGGTCCTGCTAGTGCTTTCTCAAAATAGGCTCGACTGCATCTGACAATGTTAGCGAGGGGATGCACAAAACATAAGGCATTATTTACACGGCCCTCTGGTGCCACAGAGAAATGACTCAAACCATAAGAAACAATTCAAAACTGAAGCCTCGGTTCTGATTTTATGAATGGATAATACAAGCCTCCAGCGCCATACAGTGTTACTCCAACCTCTAAAACTTGTCCGAGGGAGGTGAATAGCCAATTATAAATGTGAAGCCTTTAAGCAAGAAAAGATGACCTTATGGTCATAAAGTAAATGTATATTTGATGTCCAGCTATAGCTATTTAATTGTCCTTTTGTATTCTCTGATGCCCCAGGTGAGTTATTTTGTAGTCACTGAGCAGTCAGACCGAGGTACTTATTTTTCTTTTGGCACTAGTGCTGCTGGTAATAATAACATTTATCCATGGGGCAAAAAGAAATTGAATCAGCCACACTGCTCAGATTGAGGAAATCCAGGTACAAATGTGCTCTGAGACTCTCAAAGCGTTTTGTTTGTAGACTATTGAAGCAGCAGGGACAATGATAAGGATAGGGATGGATTTGGATTCAGAATCTCACACTAGTGCTATAATAGAAGATGATGTACACATGACAGAGCAGGCCTGAGCCAGGGCAGCAGTCCAGGGCAGGCATAATTGGACAGTGAGTGCATGGATGATCAACCGTAGGGTCATCTGGGACATGGAGAGGACAGAGATAGCCTGTGCAGGCAAGTCTGCAGCGTGTCAGTTTTCCTGTCTACAGTATTGTCAGGTATAATTAATTACAACAAACAAGCAAGACCAAAGTCTGAGGTCTTTCTAGTGTCTTCATTTGATCAACAAATATAAAAATGTATGCATAAAACTTAAATCTGCCAGTCATTAGCATGGCTAGCATAGCTTCTCTTATACAATCTATACCGTAGGCTCTGGTTGTACTGCATGACACTTTTTTTTCTTTGAAAACATTAAGCTAAGCTTTTTACAATTTAATAAATCTTATGCTAGTAGCATATCTTCTTCTTTTTCATGAAAAGAGTCTTGCATTTTTGCTAAATGCAACTGGTCGTCCGTCTTTATATATAGGCTGCACAAATGCTGACTCTCCCTGCAGTGTAATCATCCGTAATAAGTTACACATATGCCTTTTTAAACAGACATTCAATTATACATTCATTTAATAATGTTAGCAATAGCACAGTTCATTTCAAGTGTCCCGGCTGTACTGTAAACACTGTAAACAAACTGCTTCCTGTCCGTTGCATATGTGACAGATTATCTCTTGTATTAACTGTCCCTGTAAGATTAAATATTGACATATGTCTACATACAGTAGATCTAATGGCTCAGTAAATGTAACGTCACCATATTATAAAGTAAATAAAACTGTCATCCAAAGAGTCTATTCACATTGTTTCACAGGTGTCACAGTGAGAGGTGAAATGCTGCTTTGTACTGTATGTTCTGTATGCTGCCTCAGATTAGTTTGTTTTATAAGGCTAGCATTAACTTTTTATGTTTGTTTTAGTACTCACATAGCAATAATCCAGTTACATGCAATATGCAGTTGCAGAAATGAGCATATACTGTTGTAAATAAATCTTCGTGGCTTTTAAATCCTGACCCCTGTGAGCTCATCACTTGAAGCTTTTAAGCTGCGCGATGTCTGTCCAGCTTAACTGTTATCTGGAGAGCTGTGCAGAGGGCAGCAAATCACAAATCTGGACTGAGACGAGGCTCAACATTTCTCTTTCGTGACTTGAGCCATTTTTAAGCCAAAAAGAATTTCCTCAGTCCTTTGTCATTTGTTCCTGATGAGTTCATCATCTGAAGATCGTTGTTGAATCACTTCTTTGAGCTGCTTCAGTGTGTATTGAGCTGTAATATTACTCTGTTCTATGTTCTTGCTCACAGCACAGTCACTGTTCTGTTAGTGTGAAATGTACTTTGTTTAAGTGTGACCAGTCAAGTGCCTTTTTTTTTTGCAGTGTTTATCTGCTTCGTTCCATTATCTTATCTACTTCTCTTCCATCCCCGTTTCCTCTGTCTTGTTCCTCCCCTCTCTCTGGTTTTCCATCTCCTAGTGTTTGGATCAGCACCAATGCCATCTTGCAGGCTGATTATGAAGGCTTTTATGTTCCACTTAACATGTTTTGGGGTTGTGTGTATGTGGAGGTAGGATGTTTGAGTGAGTCATCTGCCAACTCAACACAGACGAGCAGTGATGGAATGTAACTAAGTACTGAGATGTACTCTACTTGAATATTTAATATTTTACTTCTACCCCACTACATCTCAGAGGCACATATTGTACTTTTTACTCCAGTACATTTGTCTGAAAGCCTTAGCCTTGGTGAGAACCACGTATCTCCAAATGTGTTGATTTTGAATGTTTGTGATAAACTGATGTTTCTGAGTCTTTCTTTTATAGATTGAGTTTAAAATTCTCCTCCTTCTTAAGATAACTAAACTGTTGGATTATCTGGAAAATGCATTGTCACAAAGCTGAAAACAGGCCTGTTTTTCTGAACTCACGAAATGTTGACTTTGTAGAGATACGTGGTTCTCACAGGACTGTGACCATTTAAGCCAAATATGATGCTTTACTGTAGATTAAAATACTCAACAGTATATAAAGTAGTTCAAATGAGCTCAGCTTTAAACATCTACAGCAGTAAAATTGAACATACGCAGTAAAATGAATCTAAAACCATCATATATAATAGTAAAACACTGACAGGGACTGTTTTACTGCACAATGACTCTGTGTTTCCCACAGATTTCAATTCCATATGTGTATGTCAAAGTCCATTTAGAGTCATTCTTTAGAGTCCGTTAGCACTAAAAGTGTTCAGTTTGTCCACTTTAACCTGCAGTAGTAGTAGTAGTAGTAGTAGTAGTAGTAGTAGTAGTACGTGTTGTTTTGCTGCTACCGAGGAATTGTAGTCATG
>JAPQRN010000017.1:15013012-15023834 GCA_037367275.1 Coranthus polyacanthus | reverse complement strand
CAGTTGTCAGATACAGTATTCACATAGTTACGATTATCATATTAGAAATTATATCAGATTTTCAGTATTTTTAATCAAAAAATGTGCTACAATGGCTCTGATGCAGCTGGCTCTGTCTGTATTTGAACAATGTTCGTTACTCGTCACAAACAATAACGTATCACCTCTGAAAAGAGAAAGGAACATTTATTTATTATTAGACTACTTATTACTTCTAATCCCTCCAGTTCAATGTCAAAACTGACAATAAATATGACTCAGAAAACAACAACTCTAAGGCACTGCCTTTTAAAACTATTAAAGTGCCTTTAGGCACCTCTAACAAACACTTTTTGGAGTTCAGGAAGTGCTCCTTCTCCACACATTGACAATAAATATTGTTGAAATATGATTGAATTGTACTTTCTTTATGTGATTTGACAGTCCGCTTAAAAGCTTTTCAACCAAGTTTTGTGTTGGAGTTATTCTAAACTTTATATTTTTTTACTGCAAATAGTAAATAGTAGTAGTTCCACATATGGGTCATGTCTCCTTGATTACTAATAATGTGTGTTGCTGATGAATCAAATTAGTTAATCACACAAATTCTATCAAACGATACAAAACACAACATTAGAGATCTTTTATGTTATGACACAAATTGATGTGAGATATTTTCATTTCCGTATGAGTATGATTTGGCTGATAGTACTTTAAATTATGTAAGGTTTTGAGTGCAGAACGTTTACTTATAGTGGAGTATTTTCACAGTGTGCTTGGAGTACTTTTACTTAGGTAAAGGATGTGAATATTTGTTCCATCACTGCAGAAGTGTATCACACACACTAACGCACACAAACAGAGTGACATGAGCGTTTATTAGGCCAGCTGTGTCTGCTCGCCTGGACAGAAGCGGTCTGGCATTCAGCCTGTCCTTTGATGGTCGACTGCAAACAGCCATATCAAACAGCCATAACAGCAAATGGGAGCCAAATCCGGAGAAGGATAAGACTTAATGGAAATGTTAACAGCCTAATAGCCGTTGCTGTAAAAGGAGACCAAACAGTGGCCTGAGTTTTGGTTCTTAATGGGAACTGTGTGCCATCTAGTGAAAGCTGTGTTTTTGCAACCAGTCTTTTTCCGTCTGTTGCCATTTATTTCTCTGACGTGTGACAATGAAACATGTGGCAGGAGAAGATGAAGCAGAGAAAACTCAAGACGGAGGAATTTCACAGTCTCATCACCCTGTCCCACTTTCTTTCTTTCTTTTTCTCCTCTCCGATTTTACGTAACAAAGTGTTTCATAACTTGTCAGATTGTGGAGGAGCCGCAGTGGCTTTCTCTCTCTCCCCGTCTCCCTCCCCTTTAAACATCACTCCCTCATCACTTCCCCGACACCTTCTTTTCTTTTCCTCTTCCTCTCGTCACAACTCTCTGTCCTGTCCACGTGCCTGCGGCTCCCACAGGGTTGGGTGGATGAGCCGAGGCAGGGCCATACGAGGGTAGGAGGCATGGGAAGGAGCCACGTCGCATTTGTGCAGAAAAAAAAAAAAAAGAAAAAAGTCAGGCGACGTCCCGTGGTGTCCCGACAGCTCGGAGCCGGGCCTGTCCCGAGGGGGCTTCCTGTCTCAAATATCTTTGGCTTCTCCAGCTCGGAGGGCTAGACAGGGACCTGAGTCGGGGTGGTTGACTTCTATCCCTGTCACATTCTCTCCCACACTCTGCTCGTCCATCATTTCCTTTTTCTGTTTTCATCCTTCTGTTTCTCCTCATCTCTTCCCCTCCCTCCCCTTCCCCTGTCTCTTCTCTCTTAACTTTCTCACTGCAGTGTGATCAGTTTGCTACTGCAGCAGAATTTACATGGGTGGGACCTCATTGCAGATGGGCAGCTTGGCAATCTGAGCCGACTCTCACTGTCTAACCCTCTTGTCCTTATCCCCCAGTTTTGCGTCCTTTTCATTCCCTATCTTCTATCACCCATCTTCTGCGCTTTCCCTCTTTCCCTCTGCCTGTCATGACTCCACACAGTTTGTGCTTCTCAGGGCTGTTGCTCCTATAGGAAGGCTATGGCAGCATCTTCACCTTTTTCTGTTAGACAAGGACACAGTGTAGAACATTCTTGTACCGCCTGAAACTAAACTACATGTGCCTCCAATTGCTTGTTGCCTGATTCTTTCCCTCCACTTCTGCCATCATTTCTTTGGAGTGTATGTGTTCACTTCTAAAGATATAAGTGTAGAAACTGGTAGCATCATGATGGCAATCAGTTTATAATAGGTTTATATCCAAAAACAGAGCTGCGCCTTCCTTGGGTAGTGGTGAGTCTGCAGGAAACCCAGCTGGGTCTAACAGAGACCTATCAAACACTGAACAGAGGGTTTTATTAAACGCACAGTTTGCCTTGATTAAAAAATAATAGAGTGCTGCAGAAATTAGTCTTAAATTGGATGTATTATTAGAGCTGGATTCCAGTTCCAATGTACTAAGTATGAGACGTGTCATTTTACTGTTTCACCTTATTGCAAGGATAGCTGCAGTTCAGTCACACTCATCATTTCTATAAATGATAGCACTGAAGGCCGTCCAGAGATGTGGCGACATTTCTAAAACACACATGCAGACAATCACACAGGTTGCACGAGACAACAGTTCCGACTAAAACAAAGAAGAAGTGGAGGTAAAATTTAAACTGAACACAAAACTTACAACAACAAGTCAACAAAGTATATTCGTACAGTCTAGTCTTTGTAGATTTTTAATGGGTAAATGTTGCATATTATAGCTTTGAGGAAGGATATTACTGTTACAAAAGGCTGTCATGAAATTTGTCAATTTGACGTGCCGACTTATCCTTTAGACGCCTTGTGAGGCCCATCCCACTCATAAAATTTCATCTCATCATGTAGGCCTGCAAATGTCAGTACAAGCCGGATCTGTTGGCGTTTGCTGACAGACAGATAAAATATAAAAAAGACAAAGGTAACTCATTTCTTTGCCTTCAGCGTTCACTGTATATGAGCAAACAAAAGCCAAAGAGACAACATAAAGTTCAGTTCCCCTGATTCTATGTTACATAAAGACAATGAACACAGTCTCTAAAATAACAAAAGGTAAGAGCATAGAACAAGGCAATATTTATTCTAGGTTGGCCCATTTTCTTTATAAATGCTGTTGACTGTATCTCCAGCTCTCGTTTGTTTACACAAGTCCTCCGAGAGCAGCCGAGCTCAGCTTGGATTACCCATTGGCTCTGAGCGTTTTTACTGGAGGTCAAGTGGAAGGTTATATCTAATGAATCGCTCCGCTTCTCGTGGCCACCCACAGGGTTCCCGGGCTTCAGTAGATGAAGAGTCAAGCAGAGGCTCAGCGGTCAACCGCAGAGTTACTGCATTAACCTCTGACCTTGTGTACATACAGCACAGGAATAGTCTGATGACATGGATGGCCCGCCAACATACTGAAGAGGTTTAACCAGTATGGAGAAAGAAGATGAACTACTGATTGTAACAAATTATACTTCACTGTACTGTATTACTGCTTTCTACTGTAGAGTTGTAGACAAAAACACATCAAAGTCGAGATTAACGTCCAGTGTTGGGAAGGTTACTTTTGAAATGTAATAGGTTACAGATCACTAGTTTCTATTTTCAAAATGTAAGAAGTAATGTGGCTATTTTAATTACTTCGTCAAAGTAATGCAACTTCTTACATTTGATGACCACATGGCTTTGTGGAATACTTGATTCTGACTGGTCAAAGATGGATGTTACGTATATATACTAGACAGTTGCTATGAATAACAGACCTTTTCTTTGGTTAAACACAGTGAAAATGATTTGATTGATTTTCAGTCACATCATTTTATATGAATATTTTTTGCCATATTATTGTTTTGTTTGTTCTTCCGTGACGTTTCTCTTGGAGCCGGGTGTTCGTCAATGTTAGCTAACTTCATTTCTAATCTAACACTGTCTCAGTTGTCTACGACCATGATAACAACGCACCGATATCTGTTTGTAGGGCTCTGGTCAGGTTTTCCATGACAGTCCTGATCCTCACTTCTGCTCTGCTACAGCAGCAACAGTGTAGCTACCGTTAGCTAAGAAACTGAGTTAGCTTTGTGAACAAACATTTGTCTCCCAGAACAATACAGACTCCAACACAAACTTCTTGAAAGCACACAAACACATGCAAATCTTACATATTGGACGTTTAATATATAAAAAACATATTTTGTAATGAAGTGGGTCTTATTTTGTACTCTACATCAGCAGTGTGCAACGCTACATACTGAGCTTAGATGGAGTTAGCTAATATCAATGAACAACAAGCAAGAGCATGTAAACACACAAGCCAGTGCAAATTTCACATATTAAACCTTTAATTACATAACGCTGTTCCATGTAACTGGTTACTGCCCAACACCGCTAATACTTAACATTTTAGGTTTAGCTACTGTAGTTGTAGTGGCTTGAAGAGCAAAGAATTAAAAAACACTGTGCTTTACAAATTATATGGTATAATTTGTAAACCGCTGAGAATAGAGGCGGCTAAACTCCACATAGACAGGACCAATAAAATCTGAATTTACTGTTGTCTGAAAAGTGACACCTGTGTGCCCACATGAGAGAGGTAAAATGTGGCTGTGCAACTCGAGGAGTCACGTTGAAGCTACACATAACAGGCTTTTTGTGTTAACGTTTTGCAGTGACTGGGTACCAACTCCTGGCTGCTGTGCTGTCGGTGAGCCTGACCTCCCTGTGTAGAGAAGAGAAGAAAACAGCTTCCCTTTAGGGATCAATAAAGACTCCATTGTAGTTGTGACCTATTTTAGAACATGATTTTCACTCTGAAGTCTGCGGGCAAAAAGGGATTTGACAGGGCGCAGTTAAAATTGACTCAAGATAACTTCAAAGATTAGGGTACATCTGCAGGACTTGTGTATGCCACTTTCAGCATGAATGGTTATTCACTCTCCCTTATGAAAACCCAGTGCAAAGATAAGCACGGGATGAGAGTAGGAAATCGAATGTTTACCTCCTCTTTCTTCTCCCTCCAGTTCTTCCCTTACGGTGACGCGTCCAAGTTCGCCCAGCATGCCTTCAGGACCTTCGACAAGAACGGCGATGGCACCATCGACTTCAGAGAGTTCATCTGCGCGCTGTCCATCACATCACGAGGCAGCTTCGAGCAGAAACTCAACTGGGCCTTCAACATGTACGACCTGGACGGAGACGGCAAGATCACACGGGTGGAGATGCTGGAGATCATCGAGGTATTACGACAAAGAAATAACGATTCAGCTTGCACCCTTGCATATTTTGACCCATCATAAAGAAGATAAGTAGTTTAGATTAATATACATAACATGACATATAATTTTTAGGGCTTCCTTGCTTTATCAGTTGATTACAGGGCACTGCCACAAGCTCTGTGTTCATTTGAACCTGCTGATTCACAAAGATGCTGCACTGTTTGTTAAAGGTTATACAGCAGAGGGCTGAGGTGTGAGCCTGCTGGCCCTGAGGACACACAAATTATTCATGAGCACAAATAAGAAGAAACAGAATGCAAAAGAGTATATTTAGAGCAGAAAGTCAGTGGTAGAAGTAGTATTCAGATTCTTTATGTAAGACACACTTCAGCCATTTTAAATAGCATAATGAAAATACGCTGAATGATAATTTTAGTATGTTTTTTTTCCACAAAAATCTTTGATAGCCTTCTCAAAAAATGCGTTAAATTGTCACCTTGTCCTTGAGTGCCACCTTGAGTTTTTAAATATGAAAATATGAAGTGGCGACATGTCCAGGATGTACCCCGCCTTCACCCTATGTCAGCTGGGATATGCTCCAGCCCCCCTGCAACCCTACAGAGGATTAAGCAGTTAAGGAAAATGACTGAATGAATATAATTACTCAAGTTTATCTACTGGGCAGTAGATGTTTCCTGCTTCCTAGTCCAGTCAGTCTTTGTACACTAATGAAGCTGAGTGAAAGCCAGGAAGACTGTCTCCCCATGCAGGGTTTTTTTTAAGTCATAAGCACATTTTCCCACTATCTCTAAGCTCAATCAGCTGATTTCCTTCTTCCTCCAATCACAACCTGACACGCTCCCTGTTAGCCAATCACACGTGAGCTGTCAAACTTTGAACGTGTCCCTTCACTCTGCTGTTATTCAGCTGTCATTTCTGTTTGGTGGCTGTTTTGTGACCCTCCTCCACCCCTTCCCCACCTCAGTTCAGTCATCTGGTCCGAGTTTAACTCCCTGAAGGCATCACATCCTCAGCTCCATCATCTCCATCACCACCACCAGTGTCTAGGCTCCGGGGGGGGGTTTCTCCATAACTCTAACTCCTAATTCATACGATCACTTCACATGGTGATATTCCTGCCGGGGTCTAAGTGCCCAAGTCTATTCCTATGATATTTCAATAAACAAATGGTTTCAGGTTTCAACATTACATTTTTAAAAGTCGAACACTAGATCACGATTGGATCCAGAATTTTCATGACAATTCCACAATTCCTGCTTGTATATTCAGAGAAACTTTTTTCCCTTTTGAGTAGATGAATGGAAGAAGAGTCAAAGTCATTCTGTCAAAGATTACAACGAACTAACACTGACCTCTGTTTTTGTGTAGTTGTTTCGACTCTAGCATTTTTTCACTCAAAGCAGTTATCCAACATAATACATAAACTTATTTTGCCATTACTTGAAGTTGTCTGTTAACATAATACCATTAATAAAAAAGCATAAAAGCTGTGGCTTGCTTTGACACTGATGAGATTTACTCCTTCGGTATTGAATATGATATCAAACAAGACATTTGGTATTTCAGCAGTTCAGTCCCAACCCTAGAGCTACCTCAAGTGTTTGCTGAAGTACAGGACTTAGTTACAGTCTACTACAGCATACAAGGTACTTTAAAAAAAAAAAAAAAGACACCATCTCTTTGTCTTTTGCTTCTTCAAAACCAGTCTCCTCTTCCTCCTCCCTCCCCCCCACCCCGCAGGCGATCTATAAGATGGTCGGCACGGTGATCATGATGAAAATGAACGAGGACGGCCTGACACCCGAGCAGAGGGTGGACAAGATCTTCTCCAAGATGGATAAGAACAACGACGACCAGATCTCGCTGGAGGAGTTCAAAGAGGCAGCCAAGAGCGACCCGTCCATCGTATTACTCCTGCAGTGTGACCTCCAGAAATAGGCCGGAGAAGCGAAGAGAGAGAGTGATAGAGAAAGAGAGAGAGAGAGAGAGAGAGAGAGAGAGAGGAGAGCGCTCCACCAGCCGCCACGGACTGCACAGAAAGAATTTCATGTTCCATTCAGTTTGCAGCTATTTCCACTGAAAAAAAAAAAATGCTTGGACTACCTTTCAATGGATCTGCTTCTTGTGTTTGAAACACTTGTGTGCATGAGAATGTTATTTGCTCTAAAAAAAAAAAAAAAGATCTACACACAACATACAAACAGCGTGCGAGTGCAAGAACGAGGGCGCGCACTCACACCACAGACACACACTCACGCCACACATACACACACACACACACACAATCTCAAACGACATATTAACACCTTGCACAAATGATATATATAGATATATATAAATATGAATATATATATTTAAATTATTTAAAGATTAACTGCCAAAATGTGAAGTGTGCAAAGTATTTTCCATACAGTTTCATTCTACTGGAGCTTGCGCATCAGTGATGTGCTACGTTGAATTTGCCGCTACTCTATTTATTGTTCCAAGTTTACTGACGCTAGCTGTATGTGTTTCATAATACTGAGTAATGTCAACCGAACCAAATTCCTACGATAATGTATCTGCCTCCAATACAAAACACTCCATCCATCGTCTCGAATAATAGCTCTAGACAGACGAAGAGATGGATTAGCGTTTGTCCAACTTTTCCTCCCAAAACATGCTTGTACTGTCAGTAAAAAAAAAAAAAAAGAGAAAAAAAAGTAAATGTAGTTTATTTGCATGCCTTTAGGTTCTGCCTTAAAAACCTCCTCTTTTTGCATCCTGTAAGATTACTCGCAGACAGAAAGCCTTATCAAAGCAGCGCGGGAATAGATTTTTACTGACAAAAAAATAAATAAATAATAATAAACATCGCAGTAGGTCCCTTCTACAAGTATTGTCGTTTTGGGATGTCATTTTGTGATCTGTCCGGACCATTTCTTTTTGACTGCTTTAACTGTGGGAGCATGTTTCCTTGTAGATTAGCTGTAGTATCTGTTTGCTAAGAACTAAAATCTTGTCCTGCCCCACACCCCACCCTTACAACGCATTTAAAAACACACTTAATCTCATTAATCTTTTTTCAAATTTGCAGACGTTGAATTGCGGAGGATTCCAAGAAGAACTACCATGATACATATTCAAATCAGAGGCAAATGGACCGGAGGCAAGTGAGATCAGATGTCCCCAAAAAAAAAAAAAAAAAAATCCTTGACGAATGAATGGATGGATGTTCTCAGAGATGGAGCCAACAATGAGTTTAATTCGATTATAAAAAAGAAAGAGAAAAAAAGGCGTTCATCTATACTTTGAGAGGTTCTAAGCATTGTTCTGAAACTTAGTTGTGTCACCATCGAGTCCACTTTTGAAATCGGCCTTCAGGTTGCATATCAGTATGATGAATTCAGTGGAGGTTTTACACTCTGGAGCAGGAACAAGGCCAGGGCAGCATTTGAACTCGACTCATTCTTTGTGTTTTTTTCAGTGGAAGTACACGAGTGCTATAAGTAAGTGCGAGGAGCAGTGAATGGCGTTTCACTAACAACACTGTAACTAGAAGGCAGCCCCTTAAAGCCATGCGTTTAGTCGGCTGGACAATTCGCCCGACCGACCCCAACCTCTCAATCAGTCAGTCTTTTTGTACTTTTTTACTCCCTTCTCTCACACATTGTACATGTACTGACGCATACTAAATGTAGAGAAGTTCAGTAAAGTGCAGTACCTCCTGAGAAATGATTTGGAATTAACCTGCAAGCCCTCTTGTCTCTTCAAATAAGTTTACCTGGCCCTGTCTTGAAAGCCCGGTGTTTCATGAGCTAAAAGGAGGCCATCCATAAGAAACAGTATTGCAATAAAAAACCTTTTGCGTACCAGTCCATCGTCATCTCTCAGCAGTGTGGCTTGTCCCTGTCGGTTTGTAACCTGAACTTCTTTACATGAACATCTTTGGCCAGACGATGTTTCTATTTACAACTCTGTTATTATTACTATTATTGCTATTATGATCAAGATACCAAATGTAAGCAAAGGCAACCGTGTACAAGGATTCTTTTGTAGCATGTATTGTGTCCCTGACGACATGGCTGCACTACTCCCTGTGTTGTGATTTAATCTATTAAAAGGAACTCTATGGGCTGGTGTCCTGGTCTGCTATCTCACCGTAAGGCAGTTTCCCCCACAATCGTAGGCCACGTTCAGATGTTCAGACTCGGACAAAAGTGGCCCACGTCTGATCCTTTTTTTTCGCTCATAGATCTGTTGCTTTCATCTCAGTGTGAACAGTGCAAAATCGGACCTTTTGCATTGCGACTTCAGAGCGAACAGTCAGATTATAATTCATGCAACCTTAACATAACTCTAGATTCATCACAGCTCTGCACTGGAAGGAGTCACTCAACCACTATAAAGAAGTTCAACCATATCTACAGCAATAAAATGCTATATACACATCATCAAAAACATCATTATAAAACACTGACGGACCATTTTACTGCACAATTAGTAAGGTTTGGAGTACACAACTTGTACTTGTAGTGGAGTATTTTCAGTGTGCCATTAGTACTTTTACTGAAGGAAACGATCTGAACACTTTGAGCACCACTGCTTTTGTGCATGTGGCTCAGTTCTGGACCAATTCACACAGGAATGTGATTTTAAAAAAATAACGCCAAACAAAATAGCAGTAAAACTGAATCTGAAAGCACTAAGGCTGGTGGTGTGAACATAGTCATAGAGATCCCTAATGTGTATATGTTCATGACTCAGTGGCCACATTACATTTACATTTACATTTTTACCAGTAAAACTCATTTCAACAGCTCTTTGGCCCATCTTTACAGTGTTACACAATAAAAACTGTTGTATGCATGTTTTGCAAGTACATCTATGGAGACAACAGTCAGCATAGTTGTTCCGTTCCATTTGGCCTTGCCTGTTACATACATCTGTGTAGCCTACAGGGGAAAATGTACATGAAGCTGGACAACAATGAGTATACTCCAATACTTTGAGCCTGAAATCATTTCTTAAATAGTAACTCTAAGCACTAGATGTCACTGTTCTACATTCTTCTACACAAGTTCAATGTGAATTTTTGTTGCTGCATAACAGCATTCAATGGGCTTTAAGCTTAATGCTAACACACCGTGCTGCTAACATGCTATGATGATGCTGAACAGGGAATATTTACCCAGTTCACAACATTATAGCACCTGGAGGCATATTTCAGGTGCTAGCTTCATGCTATCTCTGACAGAAAAGTCAAGGGTGGGCTATGAAAGCATGGAGAATCGAATCAGTTTAGGACAATTAATGTTAGAATAGTTGTTATTTCAGTCTGGACCACATTGCTAGCGTGGCAAAAACTATAAAAAGTCGATTCAACACTTTTCAGAAGTTATACATCATTAACTGTTCACTTTAGTGGGAATGTAGATCTATACAAAAAGAGGTATTATGGAAAATGAGAAGCCTATGTTTACTCAAGAAATCCACACCCACAAACACTGACAGTAGAGTTACAATTAAACCTCCCTGGACCACATTATCACAGGCCATTACAAGCACTGGAAATGGCTCGACCCCCCC
>JAPQRN010000017.1:14962889-14980061 GCA_037367275.1 Coranthus polyacanthus | reverse complement strand
ACACACACACCTGTTCCTCTGAAACATGAAGCTTAAGTTGTAACGCACACAAAGCTTCTCATAAAGAGTTTAAATCCTCCTAACCGACACAGATGACTTTATAATCAGGCCAGTTTTTATTAAATTCTGGCCTGCCAGCTTTAAGTCATCTTCATGAAATAATATTTGTATGAGACATGATTGTATTGAATGATTTAAGCTGTCGGTGTCTTTCTGCAGTGGGTGAGCCCATCAACACCGAGGCGTGGGAGTGGTATCACAGAGTTGTGGGAGACGGACGCTGCCCTGTGGTGGACACCTGGTGGCAAACCGGTAACTGCGATTAAACTGGATTTGTAGCCAATGACGAGACAAGGAAGAGATGTTAAAATTTAACTGGACGTGAGATGAATGAATATCATGAATGTCAGCATCAACATCACATCCGGGGGCTCACGCCGTCTCTTGTTCTGCGAGTTTTACAGTAGCTCAATTTTGCAACGTCCTCCTCGAACACAGCCACGTCTGCAGCTGCAGAAACCGCCCACCAGTCAGTCTTAAAGGGGGGAGACGTCCCCTCCGTCCCTCCAACAATAAGAGGGTTACGTAACATTGGGAATGCAGCTGCACGTGCGTCAATGCAACGGTGCACTGGCGTTTACACATCCCGTGCACTCCAACACACACACAAACACACACACACAAAGTGAAGGAATATTTCTATCCTCTCTGGATTCAAACCAGACGTTTTCCCCTCAGAGTCAAACATCTGATCTCAGAGCAGCTCAGGAAAACTCAGGCTAAATCAACTCAACATCGGCTCAAAAAAAACAAAAACGGAAGAATATTTGACATCAACGCAAAGGCTGTGGTAGTAATAACTGCGTTCCTGTGCCTTTACATCTGTTAAACGTCACGTAGGGTAGTTTATGTTTCGATAAGTTTCCGCGACAGACTGCAGGCGTCATGCCAAAGCTTCTGTAAAACCCACGTGACAAACTGGATCACAGACATCCAGAGGGATTCACTCCATCTACCGCTGCCCGTTTTTCTCTGTAGAGCAGTTTATAATCTCAACTTATCTCTTGATTGGTCTCCACGCTGAAAGCAGAGAAATAGAAAGCATTCGCTAAAGAGTGTATTTCTAAGACATTCGTGGGGTTTTCTTACTATTGTCTTCTCTCGCATGTGATTACAGCTTGAGATATCCGGATTTCCCACCTCTTTTGTCCACATTTGTTGTCGCTGTTTAACACAACCACAGCTTGTCGAGCTAACAGCAACTTGTCAGCAAGGAGCTCAAATGAAAACTGTCCAACTGTTTATCGCAGCCTGCCCCAGATCTTAAAATTTGGCAAGTTCTCGACCACATAACGGCTGAGACGGCAGCCCCTCCTCTGATTGGCGTATCAGCAGGTCTGCAGGCCGTCGGTATCAGAAGGACTGAGAGGAGGAGATGTGTTCTGTCGCTCGGTACGCCATGTCCATGTCAGGAGTGTTATTTATGTTACAGACGTTTTGGATTTGTTCCCAGTGAGATCTTATTGAGTACATGCATGATATACAGGCTTTTTTTGTTGTAAACTTTATTGCCGCTGCTCTAGGCACAATACGTAGTGACATTTAAGATCGAAATCAGCTCCAGATCTTGTTCGGAATTCATTATTATTTAAATGATTTTTAAAAAAACTAATCTAATGGACAAGAGCCAGTAAGAACCCAGCTGCTACAAGTATGAATGGGACAGAGATAAAACCGTAAGAATGTCACAAAAAAAAGAGAAAAAGTCAAATAAACTTTGATGTGACATTCATTTTGCCTGTTTCCCACAGCGCCACTCTCTCCGCTCTGCGTCACTGAATCCAAAACATCACCAGCGGACCTTTAAATTGCAACCTTTGTACGATTATATAATTCCCCAGGCTGACGTTTGCGATTGGATTAATTGTCCATCTGGTGTATTTCAAACACTGTATGCATCGCTTCTGTATATTCATGTGCGGCTCTGAACTCGAAAAGCTCCGTGGGTATGAAATTTAACAACAAAAAAAAAAAGCATTACGGGGAGTGGTATTTTAACTACATAATCATTGGCCTTTGTGGTGTTACCTAAGCAACTCATTTTTCTTATTGTAAACCAATTTGTGAAGTTTATGAGTCTTTTTAAGAGCCGCCAGCAGTTTGCTCATTGAATACTCGTCTCTTTTCGTCCACCGAAGGAGCTTTGAACGGGACAGAATGACAACATGTTCGACACAAGCTGATTTTGCTAATAATGGGGAAAAAAACAAACAAAAAACAACGCAGATGAACTCCCTCTAAATTAGATTAATGACCAAATGGAGCGAAGCTGCGTTAATTACCGTACAAATGGCAAAAAATCTATAATTAATTGATGATAATTAAACATCATAGCATCGCAGGCTTGAGAATTACAGACTCGGATACAGTATGACCCAAATACCCCACTTCAGCAAAAAGGATTATGTTGTTATGTTACTTTCCCGGAGCCGTGTTTCCCATTAGGACTAAGTGGCATTATTCATAATTACCATTTGGTTGATCTGGAAACAAGTAGCCTGTTTAGAGACAAAATGAGATTCTGATCCGCTGCTGGCATACGGCCTTCATGTTGGATCACACAGCAGCAAACAGGTGACAGGCTGAAAAAACCTTTAGCATCTACGGTTAAAAATGCCTTCGCAGCTCGTCACCCGCACGCAAGATCTTCTCTTTAAGCTTTTACGTAACGTGTTTTAATATAACAGACACTCTTCGGTGGTTTGGGTGCTTTTTCTGTGGGATTTTTTTTTTAGTCTCAATAGTAACAGCTGATTTGGATGCGATGTCAGTTGCTAATGCCATTGTGGGATCATCTGTTGTGTCCTACTTTACGACGGGCACCCTCTGCTGCTTCCGCCACCGTCACCACCGACACCACCAGACAGATTACCGGGTCCCAGAGGTCCACGCGAACCTGACAGCATTTCATTCACTTAATTTATAAATCTACATCTGTAGCGACGACAAGGGCTTACGCTGCACTCGGAGCTCCTCAGTCCTTTTCCTTTTTCAGCCAACTTTAATTTTGTCTCCGCATCAGTTCCACCAGCATCTAAAATCACCACGAGACACTCGACACACAAAACCCCACATTTTATTGATATTATACTTTGGAAATTTTCATTAGTTCTATTTTTATTTAGTCTCTTAGTTTGGTTTCTGATTTCAGTTTAGTTTTATTGGTGCATAAGTAGCTGGAGTTTTATATTTATTTTGAGGAACTGACTGGTTATAGTTTGGTTATAATTTAGTTTTTCCAGATTTTATGAGGAAAGCCTTGAAAAAGGGAGGAGGAAAGATAGCAAGACATGAAATATGATGCAAACCCCTTTTATTCTTACACACCACGAAGCAGTAACATTTGGAAAGAACAACAAGAACTTTACCTTCAGTGATGTTTGGTTTTACTTTGTGTTGCGTTGTTCATTGCAGTTTTTTATGAGTTCTTCATTTCACTTAATGAAGTTACAAATTCGCTGCTAGTTTTAGTTTTCATTAACTATCATAACTCTGATATAAATATGCACAGTAAACATCTCAAAGGCATATGTTAAAGATGATCTCCATGAAGTATTTGTGGAATTATTTCTTTGTTCAAAGTACAATTGCACTTGTGAGCACTATAACCAAATAACACGTTTTTCATAAAAACCAAACACAGCTGATTTTTACAAAAGCCCATGATGTCTCGCTGTTGCTGCTCTTGTTCATGGTTGTTCTCGGTCTTGTTTTGTCTCAGAGACAGGTGGCATCTGCATCGCCCCAAGGCCGTCAGACCCGGACGCTGAGATCGTCCCTGGAATGGCTATGAGACCCTTCTTTGGCATAAAGCCGGTTCTTGTAGACAGCGAGGTGAGCGTTCATCCCAACAAATGTGCGTGTGTGCGAGTCCCACGCCACCCCTGCGAATGTAAACGGGTGGGAACGGCCCACGAACGAGGGTCAGATTAGGATTATAAAACCTTCACCAGCTGTGTCACTTTTGATACCAGCCATCAGTCCCGCTGTGTTCGTGCCAAAGCCCTCATTAAAAATCTGTCGCGCTACTTTGTGCCTATTACAGTTGCTTTTGCTCTTAAAATGCACAGATTGTGCAGACAGTTGGAACGGCTGATCTCGCTTCCTCCCTCAAAACACGAACACAAACACAACACTTTAAGAGCCAATAAATACTACAGTGAGTTTAACGAGCCATTTATATGAATACACGTCTCGAATACTGTTTAAGTTCTAATTCGAGTCTCATGTTGATGTTTTTTCTGCTGTCAGATTCCCTCATGATCCTCTTTAGTTCTTCTCAACGTTTATGGCCGTTCTGGTTTTTCTTCAGGGCAACGTGTTGGCGTCTAACAGCACATCTGGAGCTCTGTGTCTGGCTCAGCCATGGCCCGGCATGGCCAGAACAATTCACAACAACCACCAGAGGTTCATTGAGACCTACTGCCAGCCTTATCCAGGTGCACTTCAGAAACTGCCTTTAGAGTTCCACTGTGTCACTCTTCATTGCTCTGTTGGACACATTTTCTCATTTTTTAAGTCCATTTCTGACAGGTTACTTCTTTACTGGTGACGGTGCCCATCGTTCGGAGGAGGGGTATTACCAGATCACGGGTCGCCTTGACGACGTCATTAACGTGAGCGGACACAGGATCGGGACGGCAGAGATAGAGGATATAGTGGTAAGTTTTATTATTGAATAATATATTATTTTAAAGCATTTAAACCCTGGTTGTTAACAGTGGCGGAGGAAGTATTCAGAACCTTTATTTTTAGTAAAAGTACTTATACTACACTGTAAAATACTCTGCTACAAAGTAAGATTTCTGCATTCAGAGCCTTACTTAAGTCAAGTCAGTGCTTTACTATCATATATGTATTTAGATTCATTCGTTACATTTTACTGCTGCCGTTTAAGGTTGAGCATTACTTAAAAACAGATAAAACAGTTTTTAAGTAGTGAAAACACCGTGAAAAGATTCCCTTTGAATGATGCTGACTGTGATCTCTGTATCAGAATCATTGCTCTGCAGTGGCTGAGTCTGCCGTCATCGGCTTCTCACACGATGTTAAAGGACAAGGTGAGCAGGAGAAAAATGTCTCCATTATGTCACTTACAAGGATGTATAAATCACTATCAGTGTTTTAAATCAACCTTAAGTAAAGGTCTTCATTCTCTTTGTGTTGTCAGCTGTGTATGCATTTGTGGTGCTAAAAAAGGAAGCAGGCGTCCCCGAGGAGGACCTGTCCCAGCAGCTAAAGGACATGGTGTCTAAATCGATCGCTAAGTACGCCTGTCCAGACCGCATCCAGGTAACTACGGTCCCACTGACTGAAACCTGCAAACTCACATTTAAGAGTAACTTCTACTAACTGAGCTGGTTTATTCTTGGTCATTCTTACAGTTTGTTCAGCGTCTGCCGAAGACGCGTTCAGGTAAAATAATGCGGCGCGTGCTGCGGAAAGTGGTGGAACGAGACCTGGACGGTTTGGGCGACCTCAGCACGTTGGACGACCCCGCGGCGGTTCAGGAGATCATACAAGGCCACCGTGATCTATGTAGTAAAAAATAACCACGGCTGTGTTTCATAAACGTGAATGACTGAATACATTATCACGTAACATTTGCTCAATTCCACATACCACTGAAATGACATTAACCGAAACATTTTGCTGTCTTTATTGTGTAAATGATTTTTTTTTTTTTAAGGAATCAAATAACCACTTTTAATTATTGAGCGTTGTGAACTAAGAGCTGATGAGAGCATTGTGTGTCAAAGAAGAAAATTAAATGACAGTAGTAATATTTCCATGTAGTAAACATAAATACATCAGTAACTGTAATGTCACATAAAGGCACATGATTTTTACAAAGTCTAAAGTGTCCTTTGTTTTTCCTGATTTCTTTTTTTCTTTCTTCAAATAATGTTCAAATGTACTGACGGTTCATCTGAAAACCTTTGTTTTTATGTCCTGAACATTTCGACTGGACAAGCCAACTCCAAACTGTCAAATAATGTTTCAAATAATATTTAGCTTCTACCGTTTTTCTTAAAAACTTAATTTAACTTAACTTAATTTTTAATTTAACTTAATCAAGAAATCTGGTGAAAAACGTTCCCTTTTAAAGTCCGTTTGTCTTAAAAGAACATAAATACAAACTGGGAAAGTCAAGTTGACCTGCTCCACTGGACGAGCTGGTCTTTAAGTACCTCGATGAAGAACACTTTGTAACTTTTTGGTCACGTCTCCCACGCTGATGCTTCTTGCATGTCCAGGATTTAAAAGAGACGACTTTGCAGTCACAAGGTTTCTGTGAGGCTGCCTCCTTTTATCTTCGTTAACTCCCACTGGCCGCCTCCGCACAGCTTCAGCTGAATATCATGATACTATCACAAACGGAGAAACAAACAGGGTAAATCCCGCTTGTTGGAGGACGCACGTTCAGGGGATGTGCTGGGTGCGTGTTTGGTTTACCTTTTCAAGGCTGCTACGGTGTCCCAGGCTGACCAAAGTCATGCCGAGCTGTTTACACGTCCGGTAGAGCTGAGCCTCCGCCTCCTCGGTCAAAGCACTGGTGGCTTCATCCAGCACTGGAAAGAAACTCTTTGTCATTAAAACAAGTTGGTTCTGAAAAAGCGGATAGAATCATTCCAAATCTTTGTTTCTCAGATTCTTAAATGAATACAAAACAGTCAGGACAACACACCTGCGTATTTTGGCTGCAGGTAGAAGAGACGTGCAAAGCAGAGACGCTGCATTTCACCTGGAGACAGAACGTCATACCTGCAGAGAAAAACGATTCTAGAGTCTGCATCCTTCCCAAAGAACAACTGAAAAAGTCTGCAAATACATCAGGCTTTTCTGATTTTAAAACCACAACTGTTAGGAGCAACATTTACAGTTTCACAAAATACTGCACAGTAACATAAAACAAACGTCTGCTGTTGTTGCTTCTTGTATCCTCTTACCAGTTCCAGTCCACCTTTTCGTCCAGTCCGCCCGTCCTCTTCAGGAGGCTTGACTGAAGCGCAAAAACATTTTGATTCAGGATCAGTGCACGCTATGATCAAATTCACGTTAAAACAACAGATATTGTGATTATTGTGATTCATTACAGGTTAAAGTCACTCACCACTCCGGCTAGCTCCAGGAATTTAATGATTCTGTCATCGTCCACTGACCCTGGAAAAGAAGAAACTCCTCTATGAATCTATTCTCAATCAACACGAACTAAATACTGCACTATAGTTATTTATGCACTTAAGTCATTTATTTGCACAAGTGAACCTGGTACCTGATGCAGGGTAAATGTCCTTCAAAGGGTAGATCACCTGTAGGAGACGAGAGTTACAGTAAATGCAGAAAAATCAACTCTGAAAAACAACAAAACAAAGGCAGAGACCTGTTCGCGCAGTGTGCCATCAGTCAGGTACGGTTTCTGTGGCAGGAACAGGGTCCCTCTGGGTCCAAAACATGTGGTCATCTGCACAAAACCTAAGAAAAACAAAATCAGACAAAGACAGGCGGTCGCCATAAAGCTACTGATCTGAACAAACTTCTCTATTCTTTTTTTATTTTTAAACCTTTGCAATCGTTGCATCCTCCTTAACAGTACATGTCTATGTAATTATACAACCGAACTGACTGAAACGTAAGGACAGATGAGTTGAGAAAACACCCTGGGTCTTCCTGCTCTCTCACCGCTGTGTGCTTCCCACAGACGGTTGAGGACCCTCAGTAGTGACGTCTTGCCCGTCCCCGTGTTCCCCACCACCAGCAGATGAGCTCCCTGGCTGATCTTCAGACTCAGATCTTCCACCAGCAGCTCGTCTGAGTACGGAGATTTGTACGAGAGGTGGTCCAGGATGAAGGCAGTGTCCACAGGGCCTGCGTGGATATTGAAGTCACTGTGTGGAGAGAATAAAGCAGAGTTATTATAGATAAAAAACAAAACTAAAACTAAGAAGAAGAATAAAATGTCTTTGCACAGTATGTGACCTTTAATAAATGGTTTTGTAAGTCATATTTGACGTCATACATTTGTTCAGCCTACCTTTTCAGTTTCTATAAACCATCACTTGCCTCATAATACCCGAAAAACAAAAACTAAATAAATAAAAACTCCACTTAAACTAATCAAATCCTCAAAATAAAAATAATGCAAAGAACGCGATGAGGCTTTTCCCGTTCTTACACGAACTGAATCTAATACATTTATTTCCACGTGTGCGTCCTCTTAACATACTTTCTGTCCCTTACACCATCATTCTCTCCAGCAGCGGAGATTGATGTCTAAATCTTCACACAAACCTGTCAAAGTCGTAGCTTTCCCCCGACGCCGGGTCGTAGTCACACTGCGTGCGTAGAATATCATCCATCACCTCTCTGAGCTCCCCGATCCTGACCACGACACACACAGATTCAAAGAAAAGGAAGACACGCGACGTGCACACAAGCTGCACGGCTGCCATCATCTGTCCCCAAGGAAGTGAATTTAAGTATGCAGTGTGATACCTGTGGGTGTATCCGGCCACATCTGACAGAGTGGTGGACAGGTCTATTAGCTGCGTAAAGCCATTTATCAAGTAGATGCACACAAAGGCGTTCTGAATGTGAACAAGGAGCGGGAGAAGCAGAGCAGAGGGTCAAAACAGACAGTTGAATACAGAACAGAAGGCAGCGACAAACCACAACTGACAGCATTTAAAAAGGGGAATTTTATGCTACACATGATGCCTACATCTGACTTTTATAAAGCTTCTATATTATATATTAATACTTAATGACACTTCTAATACTGCAAACAATAATATGAATTCACAATCTGCCTTTAAACTGCACAATGAAAGGATTTATCTAAATAAAAGGTTCTGCTGCCCCCTAGTGGTTAAATTAAGACTTAATCAACTGTAGGTGTCACAAACAATCATATATGTACATGTTTTAAATGTCTGTTTATTTATTTATACTTTGTGTTTATATGATTTTTTTTAAAATATATGTCATCTCAAGTTGTTTATTTAGAGGAGAAAGGACTGATTACAATTTTAAAAAAAAGGAGTGATAGTCATTTCAGTGATGTTTTAAGAGGCCGATGCACTGGACGAAGGCAAACTTGAAAATAATGAAACAAACTCCCGAAATGTTGCAAAGACGTCATACCCGATGAAGGTCAGAATAATTGAAATGTTGTAAAACATTTTCAACAGTGCGAGAGACAGTGCGCGGGAGTTTTTCTCATCATTTTCAATCTTCATCTTCATTTTGAAACAAAATAGCTAAACATTTACTGGATTCAGGATTCTGAAATGTGAAGGTCTGCTGCTTCTCTTAGCCTTACGTCATAGTGTCATATCTTTGGGTTTGAGACGTTTGGTGCTCCGAAACGAGCACTGTAAGGTCCGCATGATGAATCAATTTAAATACAGATTAAAAGCTTTAAAACATGCCCACCTTACTGATGAGCGCGCTGAGCTCACCGGGACTCAGCCCATCATAAATACCAGTGAAGATGGGAATAGCGATTATAATGTAGCTGAGGAAACCGCCGAGGTAGTCGAAGGTGTTTACCCCAACTGAGGGAGGAGAGGTCAGAGTTTAACTCGAAGCTTTAGATCAATAAAACCAGTGACAGACAAAGTGAGTGAGTGTGGGAGGTTCTTACTATAAAGCCAGAGCTCTTTGTTTATTAAACTCTTCTGGACGCGTAGCAGAGCCTGCAGTCTTCTGTCCGTCCTCATGAGCTCCACTTTTCCAGCTCTACAAAACACAAGACACCAGCATTTTTCCAACCTGATTTTACCATGGGATTGTTGACATTTGCTGTGTCAGGACAAGTTGGATTTTTAGCCACAGGAAAATAAACCGAGTACGGTTTTCTCGGTTTTCCTTTACAGCAAACCCTGCGTGGGTCACACCAGCATAAGATAAGACAAATGACAGTTTAACGTGTCGTTGTGTTTGTGCCGACCTGTAAAAAGCCGCAGACTCTGCGTTGACGCGGATCTGCATGTGCTTGAATCTGGGAATACAAAAACAATAGCGTTTTAAGGTTTTAAAAACAACTTTCTTTAAACGGTTTCCTTTTCAGCCCAGTACTTCACTGCATCACCACTTCAGGAAATGGCTGCATCACAAACTGACGCACATCCTTTGTTATTTCCTAAGGGAACAACGGCACTGGGCCAAAGTCTACAGATACATCCTCTTAACAAAGGGCCGGTTTCCTCGACAATAAATGTGGAAAGGGTTTGCATTAAATGCAGCTGGAAAAAACAAATCACTCTCTAAAGGTTCAAGGAGAACAGGTCTGTTATTATGTCAACACGGATGCTTATTTATTCAACAAATGGGTGTTTTTGTCACTCAATCCACTGGGTACGCCTACCTGAAGTCTCCTTCCAGTTTTTCTTGCTCAAACAGAGTTGACACAATTGGCCCCATTAGAATTTTATTGGCGATGGTCCCAACAACAAAGTAACCAAAGATGCTCACAGGACCGATCCAACCAGTGCTGCAAGGGAAGGAAAACGTAATTAACTTTCAGCCACAAGGACGACTCAAAGTGCTTGAAATGCACTCGAGCTACACGCAAAGGGAAAAGGGAAGGAAAACAGATTAAAACTAACTTAAATCAACCGACACGAACAAAAGCAATGTTGAAAATGTGCCTGTAATGACACGATGCTCCAGGTCAAGGAACACTGAGCTAATATAAATATGAATGTTGCCATACTTCACCTGAGAAAGCAGTGGTAGGTGTAGTACGCCAATGTGAACGGTGAGACGATCAGACGACTGGCCATGGTGCTCATCTGCTTGCACAGCCTCTCAGCATCTTGACTGATCCGCTGGTCGCTAACATTGACACAGAAACAGACACAAACACAAGCAACATTATTGAGTACCGACCAACTAAACATTAGTCCATATGGAGACTACATCTACTAGGCCTGGGCCGAATGTTATCACGATAAAAATGTTCATATACGTCAACATTGATGATTATCGATCAATGTCAAATCATCAATTCTTTCAAGTTTAGAGGCTGGTTTTTTTGGTCCTGAGTGAAAGTTGAAGAAAACAGGCGGTTATTTGTGGCTTTCTAAAAAACACCACAACGTATGAGACGCAACAAGACAAAAAGATGAGACAAACGACGTAAAAGACTTAACAAGACGCATAAAAAAAACACATCTGGAGTCTCTTTGAATTTGTGTTCATATTCTTTAACAAGCACTGGAAAACTAGATGGATTAAAAAAAAAAAAAGACAAAAAAAAAAAAAGACAAAAACATACGGGTTATCCACGTCCTCTCTGAGCACATTGAGGGTGTAATAGACTCGTCCTTGGAAATAGGCTGCATGGAGACTCTCTGTCAGCGTCTTCCTCCAGCTTACATACATCTGATTACAAATGTACTGGTCAATACTTTTCAACTGGAACAAAACCAAACAGACAAACAGTAAATAAGAAACTCTGTGAGACTTAATCATGCAAACAGACAAAGCAGCGCTGAGCGAACGGGCTTCCTCCTGTGATGGCGTTTATAATAAATCAGGTTCAAAATCCAAGCAAGACTGGCTATAAAAGAAAGAAATAAGGGTGGCCGTGACCTTGTGAAGCTGCTATTATCTATTACAACAGTCGTAATCACTTATCTTGACCTATAAATAAAAAAAAAAACAACAAATACAAGAACAATGTAGTTGATCAAATGGGTTTTTTTTCTCCGTTATTTATTCACATACAATGATGTACTTGAATTAATGCTTCGAAGTGTGTGATTTTGGCAACGCTCTGAAGAATAATTAAAACCTCTCACTAAAGCTGATAAATGGACTATAGCAACAAAAACAAAAAATATTTTAAAGGAAGGTAAAAGACATTGAGATTTAATGGGCCGTCAGTCATTTCAGTAAATACCACACAGAGGATTAAACCTGGTGATATATTAACTCGTGCTGCAGCGAAATAAGAGCCACATTTTTATTTATTTTCTTGAGGCGATAGATGTCAGCCTTAATGACTGACACCATCCATCTGCAGATGAGACGCCCTTTCATCGGCGGCGGCGGCCGACGTTTATCTGTTGCGTTGAAGCTTGTTTCGTCCATTTATAGGATTGAATTTGTGCTCATCCAAAGAGAGTGTAAAGAAAGACTTTAAACATCACTTACGAAGATTTCTTTGTTTCCTTGGCACAAAAAGGGAATACGTTACAACAAAAACTAAATAAGCAAACCCAAATAACATCGGTATCGGCACTGGCTACTGGTCAAATTGTTATTTTAAAAATATGGAAATTCCTACTGTTGTTTTCAATATATTATCAGCAGACCAGTCAGAAGCAGAAGTGAGTGCAAACATTCTGGCGGACTGAATGAAATCGCAAAAAATGTTGAGCCTAAAGAGGAAGTATATTACAAAACTGCAGCATTTTAACCTGCGAATAGGAGATGGTGGTGACTATTCTCGGTGGGTAGGTCTTTATCTATCCCAGCTACATCAACTTACTGTGGAGTTGAGCAAAATAAGCACCATGGCTTTTCCCACCAGACTCTGGAAACCTGAGTAATCTTTGTCTGCCAACACGTTGTAGAAACGACTGGGGAGGATTCCCACTTGGTAAATGATCAGCTGCTCTGAGGGAAGAAGGAAGAAAAAAAAAAAAAAAAAAAAGATCAATTATTGTAAGTGATACGAGGCAGTTCAACCAGATACTAAAGGTCAGCAGGAAAGAGCACAGTGTGCACTTATGCAGAAGCTTTACAGCTCTCTGAAACAAGAGGTCAGTCAGTGGCAGCGTCACGTGATGAGCACAGTTTACGTTTCATTCACAGTCTTTTGACACAGTTTGACCTAAACGTGAGCGCTCGTTTCCCTTTTCACCGCCACAAATCCCCTCTTGAGCAGACCTTTCGTAACCCTGTCAGCTACCTGTCAGGGTGACACCGAGCAGCGTCCCAAACATCAGGACGCTCTGACTGGACCATGACGGGAACAGGACCTTCTGGATGCTGCAGAACCTCTGAACGAACTTCCAGTCTACTTTCAGTCTGGAGCTGTGCAAAGAAACGCACGGACGTACATGACAAAAGTTCAAACACCGTCCGCCAGGTCTGTGCAACATGTGTGTCTGGGTTGAAAATCTCCCATCGCCTTGCATTAGTCACTTACAGTAGCTAGGGCTAGACGTGTTTCTTATGTTGCAGCTGAGCTAACAAGATGCGTTTTGCGCTGAGATTAAGTAGCGTTGACGTGATTTATAAAACTAAGGAGCAACATCTAGCATCTGTTTACACCTCGGTTTCCTGCAAGTGTAGATAACAGAATATCTTACCTTTTCGTCCCTCTGCCATCTGAGCTTTCCAAACCAGGCATCGGCACTGACAACGACTGACTATTATTTGTCTCCGATAAAACTTCGCATGCGTTTAAAGGACTTTAACCCAATTTTAAGGAGCTAACTATTCAAACTAGCTACCCCGACGTAGGGGCTAGCTTACAACCGTCACAACGGTTAGCGGAAACAGCGAACAGAGCCTTGTACAAAATTAGCTCGTTTATCCTGCACACGACTACGTTAAACGCGTTTAGAGTTTGCTAACTCTATCATCGTCTACACCGACCTTCCCCAACCTGCTTCTTTCTGCACTGTTTTGGTCAGTAAAAGTTAAAAGCCCGGACTTCCGGTTTCATGCGCCGGCAATTCAACTTTTCAAATTAAAAGCTCCCATCAATTTTTCGAATTTCAAGAATCGTGGTAAGAATTAGATAAAAAATCTACAGGAAGAGAGCATTTCTCTGTCACTGCTTCAAATACTACCGCCACTAACGAAGCTACATCTTTGTATTAACTGCTAGCAGTGCAGTGTATATCCTTATAAGAGGGAGGGTCAATCAAGAGACATGCATTCTTTAGATTTAGACTGTGAACAGCCAACTCAAAGTTCATTTTGATTAACATAAGGCACTGATTACACATTGTATGTATGTTGTACCATACACAGACCTACAGCTTTATCTAACTCACTCAAAGGTTAAACCTCAATGTCTATTGCTACCAGGACCTTTAAATTAAATGCTTGCTAAAAACCTTCTCAGGATCATTTTTAACCAAATTTAAGCCTGAGTTTTGGATTTTTCTTATTGGAATTTTAGAGTTAGAGTAGGTTCATCTGTGTTTTGACAACAGGCAGCAAGTGCAAGTAAGTATTAAGACAGTGTCAGGTTTGGTGGCAGGTTTTAAAGCCTCGCAACATCAGAAATGTGGACGTTCATGGAGACGAGCTCGACTCATATTGACGAAAGACGGATTCAATTTGATGAAATGCTGCAGTTAAGACCTCACAAATTAAAGTAAAGCCGTTTAATGACTCCTAAGACCTGCTAGTTATACATTTGAATTTAAGACTACGTTAAGGACCTGCAGACACACTGTAAACACGAGTCCCTCCCTCATCACTAATTTTATTCACATTTTTTTGAAACTTAGTCTTAGTGCATTTTGAGCAGTTACTAAAAAAAACCCCTGCAATTATCCTGCTTTCTTTTATTAATTAAAACCGAAGCAGTTCATGTAAAACGTCTTTGTGTTGAATGTTGTTCACAAAACTAAAGTTTGTTGTGTTTACATGACATTACAGCAGATACAATCAAGGCATTTATATAAAAAAAAAAAATACAATGAATTCAAAGTGTTTTTTTCTTTTATGGAATATTTTATTCTCATAGTTTCCATAGGTTTCAGAGAACACAGTCCTTTCATAACAAAAAAAAAAAATGATGGTGAATTTATGTTAATAGACATATATTTGCAGAATAGATAGATATTCTATGAGCAGTAATGTTACGTAGAAGTGCTCAAGAATCAATACTCTGACATTAATATTAGATCATTACAACAGGAAATTACAAATACAACATTTACACACAGAGTAGGGTCAGTGGTTTTTATACGCTGTAGTTTGAGAAGTATAGCTGAAATGGCTGGATTTATTAGGAACCACGTATAAATAATTATTCAGACTTTTCTTCATTCTGCTCAGGTTAGTTAAGATGTCAAAATACTTTATCAAAAATATCTATTATTTTCATTTTATACCTTGAAACGATTATTTCATAGAAGCTTGAATTACACCTGGGCCAAAATTATATACGCAAGAAAAAAAGAAGAAAAAAAAGAAGAACAAGAAACATGTTGAGGCAAAACTGAACGGGGATGAATCTACAGTAAAGAGAAAACATTTGTCTTTCAGGTTTAAACAGAGGCTGTAAAACTACATTAAAATCCATGAAACAAAGTCTAATGAGAAGCGAAGTGACTTCACACCCGATGGATTCTTTGTTTGGTTTATTCTCAGAGCACGAAATTCTCCAATAACATAATCCTATATATTATGATTAAAAGGATGTAAATGTACAATAATTACTGAATACAAGCATCATTACAGTACATTGGATAGATTTCTGTATTTGCAAAGTTCCAGTTAACACTTAAATGTGTCGACCACAGGTGGATGCTCAAGGATGAAGCTGAGGATATTCTAGATTTTCTTGCCGTCAACGATCTCCGTTAACGCCGCAGATAACAATGCATTCAGCTGTCTTTAAACACTTCCCGACTTCCTCGATTGTGCAGTAGGTTTGCAGCACCAAACCTCTCATTTTGCAAAAGACTAATAAACTTTCTAAAATACTCACATTGTTTACAAAAATGTTACTCAAATATCAGTTAAAAGTGCTTTTGCTGGGGATGACTTTCAGTGGGGGAATAATACACAACTAGTGTATACTTAGCAGCAAGACAGTGTATTTTGTAAGCAACACATTAACCATTGTACTAATGCATTTTTAATATAACATAACTTAACATTACTTCTTGTTGAACACCGAGGGTGTAGTTTACACCTTAGCTTTGGAAAAGTGGGGAGTTTTTATTGGTAATGAGAAAATATAGAATATCGACAGGTTCATCCTTTGAACCGGTTTCTGTCGTGCAGAAACAGAGCATTTATTTAGGGTCAAAACAGGCAGCATGTATCCAAGCGCTGTTTGCCTTCACCATGTGGGTGAACATGTCAGCAGTAAATGACAGGTTTGCACACAACACTCAGGCAATGTTTAAGATCCTAAAGAGGAGAGGCACCACACAGACACAGCTAAAACCCACAACACTGTAGACAATGTAACGATACGGCAACTCCACTCTCATGTGCTGTCTCGCCTGCCTTACGTCGTCCGAGGGCAGCCCGAATACCCGACATAAGAAGGGAATAGTCACTGCCTTCATAACCATTCTCGTGACGAGGAGCGCGACCACTCCGACGAGGAAGCGCAGCACAGAGAAGACCACCAAACTAGCGCTGAGCGGTGGTAACGTTAGAGGCAGCGAGGACAGCGGCGGATCAACCAGCAGCCCCAGCTGATAGTTCACATGCGTAGCCAGAGCTGCCCCGGCGCCGGTGCCCAGGGCCTGAGCCGTATCGCCCCGAGAGGTGCTCCACGTATCCAGAGAGAAAGCCACAAGTCCCAGGCTCACGTGTGACACGATAATGACGAGTGGAGCGTAGTCACCCATCATGTAAAAGCTGTCGATGTTGTCCAAAATTGGCTGGAAGAAGGCGAGAATAAGAAGGCTGTAGAGGAAGCCGGTGATTACTTCCTGCAACACACAAATAGAAAAATTTGTGAACCATAAGTATCAGTTAATCGTTTTAACACTTGTTTGATATATGCTGTCATACAAAGTATAACCCTTTAGGTGTCTGATGAAAGACTTCAAGTAACAAGTGAAGGGAGTTCATAAGTTTCCTCTTGATATCTATTGTATCTTATCGTCAAACAGACAGAAACTCTTTGCCGCTTCCTGCCCGGTGGGGATCCTGTTCAACACTTTTGGCCAAGAGCTTTGATAGTAGTAACAGCTTTACACAATATCATGGACCTAGAATTTAGGCACAGGGACATAGGCTTTAAAGTGAAATGAAAAGTTGGTTTATTTTAAAATATTCAAAAACTGCTGTGAAATGAGACGAGCTGTTTCTCCTGCTCCTGCTTTTTGTTTGTTTATTGAGGCAGTTTGCAGAGAATTTACAGTAATCATAACTTTTAAGATCTTGTGTCTT
>JAPQRN010000017.1:14947288-14959724 GCA_037367275.1 Coranthus polyacanthus | reverse complement strand
AACAGAAATAAAATATTTTAGCATTATTTACACATCGTTTTCCACCAGTTGACTTGTCCTCTCTAATGATACCATCTCCCCATTCTTCTTCTCCTGAGTTGTTTGAGTGGTTTATTTTGATTTTGTACCTTGGTCCAATATTTGAGTCCTGGGTTTTTTTCTATTTAAGTTAAATCATATCTTTTCTTTCCTATGGCTTTTTTTTGGTCATAGTACGTGGTTCACTTTGATTTTGGACCTCGGTTGACTATTTCAGTAACGGGGGTTGTGTCGCCTTTACAAAACAGTTTCTGCTTATTTTTTCCCCCCCCATTTCTGCAATTATAGGATACTAAAACCTCCTGTGATTGCAATTTGATTAACTGGCCACCAACGTCCGTTTATACTGTACTGGCCTTGATGTGATGATTTTGGTTATGGTTATTACGTTAAATATTAATCAGAGTTCCAAATTGATAGTTGTTGTACTTTGCGAGACTTGACTATGTTTTCCCTTTTTATTTAGGTGGTGCATTGAGGTGGATTTAATGTAAATTCAATCCAAAGAATAAATAACACAACAAAACAAAATAAATGCATTTCTATTAAATAAAATAAAACTGAAATCTTTAAGAATACCAGCCATAGATGCTATTTTACGCAATAAATGCCATGTATACAGTTAACACAACTTTTGCTAAGGTGCTTCTCTGCAAATCTAATCAAAAAGAGCCACAATGATTAGGTCGTGTGTGGTTTATTTTCAATTTTCAAAAGAAATATTGTGCTTCCTGTAAATGTCATTATTTTTTGTTTTGCAATATATACGCTGATTACCATGTGGTTTGTTTCCTTTTGCGGATTGTGTGCCTTCTACATTTGTTTATAGTGCTTAATGATATGAGATTCCTTCTGTAAGCCTCTAGGGTTTCTTTTTTTTTTTTAATAACACCTGCATATCCTGATTCTTTCTCATTTCTTTTTGTTTAGGTCTGCTGCTCCGTTCGACGTGCAAACCAATAAATGTCAAAACATATCAAGTGACTACAGACTAAAGGCCAAATAGTGAAACACGGGGGTTTGTGGAGGTCTGGGGCGGTGGAAGTTGGATATTTCTGCATCTACTGCACTTTGTTCACTTTTAGTCAAACTGTTGCTGTGCTAAAACCCGGCTCACCTGCCACCGTCCGTAGGACAGCATGAAGAGACAGAAGGGTATGGCTGTCCCCGTCATGGCGTGTGTGGACGGCATGCTGTACTCGGAGTTGTAGAAGACCTCCACCTTCACCACGGGAGGGGAGGCCGGCCGGGACCAGCGGACCATATCCTTGGTGGACTGACCCACGAACAGGTTCCAGGCCCAGACCACGATGAGTCTGCGGCTCACCAGGGCGTCCACGTTCCAAAACAGGAAGGGGAAGAAGATGATGAAGAACATCTCGTTGCCGAGCTCAGTCCCAAAAGTGAACAGGTAGAAGAGAAACTTGTTGTGGATGAGGAACTCTTGACCCACATCCCCGGTCAGGGAGTTTTTCCGGAGGGGTTTTGCTCTCGCGGTGTCTGTGTCGGCTGCAGCGGCTGCTGTGCCGTCGGGCCTGCCGGTAATGTCATCCTGCATCCCGTTAACCTGCGGCGCCGTCGTGTCCCCGGCTGCCCCGTTCCCTACGCTAACCTCCGAGCTCTGTCCCGCCGGCTGGACTCTCTTTCTCAGCCCGGGACAGTCCGGCTCCGGCTGTCCGCTCTCCGCTTTGGTCGCTTTCTCCGGAAATGTCCCTTTAACGCCGCAGAAATTTTGAAACCTCGCTACATGGCGGGGATCCTGAAGGTAATTACACATCTGCACAAACGTCTTTACGAACTCGTTCGCCATAACTTCAATTAAACCGTTAGTCTAAAACACAAAACACCCTTCGGTCGGAAAACTACAGAACATGTCCATCGACCGAGCTTAAGGAGAAGTGAAGCCCGGCGGGCGCTGCATTCCCTTAAATTATCAAAATAAAACAGCTTTAACGTTAGCTAACAGTACGGAGCAGTTACACCGGCCTCTTCTCTGTAATCCACATTAAAACACCGAGCATTTCAGCGACCTTGCACATTCACGACAACATCCAAAGTCCGTTACAGTTAACCATTACTTCACGATGTACCCCAATTCATACAGGCACCGACTAACTGCGTCAGGCCGTTATTCTGCTTTTCGCCTCATTCTTCCTCTACTTCTACTTCTTGAGCTCGTCTTTCTTCTTCTTCGTGCGTTTATGTCCGCATTTCTCGTAACACCGCCCCCCTGCTGGACTTTCAATGCATTACACATGCTCCCCACATAGAGAGATAGTCAGCAACCACTTAGCAGCTAGGGATTTGTTTGCTGTTGGTTAGCTTTGAGCCAGCTTTAGTATATTTAATATATAGCATTACATTATTAGATTTCAAATGCTAAAAAAAAAAAAAAAAAAATCCTTTCTTCAGTTAGGCTATATTGTTTTTTCTGGTGTTTTCGCTCGCTTGTGTCTTTGACTGTATTCCTCCTCTTATATGTTCTTAAACAAAACAATGCTTTGGATTCACATTACTGCTGCATTAATGTGTACATGTATGTTGCATTTTACACATAGATATTTAAGTTCATTTTAACTACTTTATAGTATTTGAGTGCCTCCCTCCAGTGCAGAGTTGTAACAAACTCAATCTGGAGTGACATAAAAGTCACAAGTCTGATCTGACTTTTCAGACTGAGGTCACGTTGCAAAAAAATCTGATCTGTATCTGATTTAGGACCACATATGGAAGTGGACCAGATCGGAATTGAAAAGATCAGACTCCATGTGATTTGTGCTGTTCACACTGTCATGAAAGAGACAGATCAGAGTCGCGTATGAGTGAAAAGATCTGATTTGGATGACTTTTGCCTGTGGCCTTGGAGAGCAGAGGGAAAGTAAGGGCAGGCCTATGAAGGACCAACCACAAGGTTAGCACTGCACTGCTGGCTACGGATAATCGCAAACTTTATAACCATAAAACAATATAACAATATAAAAGACAATCATAGCTATGTAAATATATCAGGCCACACAGCATCAACACAGGCAGCAAATGAGTAGTAGTAGCAGTAAATGAAACAATAGGCCCAGACAAACGAATTGAATATATAAAAATGTGTTCCTCTCTGCTACTTACACATGTGTATTGTTTGTTCTACTATGTTGACATTCCATATTAATTGAAGAACCTTGCTCAGTTTATTCATCTTCTCCTTCTTTGGAGGTAAGCAACCAGAGTTTTACTCTTTAACATTACTTCCAAATGGATTTTTCTTGCCCCACATGCAAAACTGCAATGCACTGTGGGTGATATACAGCCCTGGAGTGACCATTGTTGTTGACTCAGCCATCTGAGGGTCGATCTCACCAAGTTCACTTCAGTTTTTCAGAGAACTGGAACGACACTTAACACTCTATTGGACGCAGAAATACAATGATTGACCAGTCCAGCTGTGAATGTACCTCCTGATGCTTCAGGTTCAGGTCACGCATAAGTGAGGCTCATGACAGGTGAGTACCGTCTGTGTCTGCTGTGTGGACTGGGACAACTTGCTGCCTGCTGAATCAGACTTTTAAAGCTCCTGTTTATTAAATAAAACACATTTTCCCCTGATAGATAATTACAACCTGGCCTGTTAGCGTAACTTAATGTAGTAATGTTAACTGACTGATTTAATAATCAAACATTTTTTTTCTACATTTATTTTCATAATAACATTAATCATCTACCCTAGGTTGTTTGAGGCCGTCTAATGGAGCCTCCAGATATGGAGTGTAGTCTTCTAAACTGGTCTGGACAGATGAAAAGTCAGAAAAGAGAAGAAAAGATAAATGGCAGTTTGACACAATGAAATTTAAAAAACGAAAAGAATTAAAGAGATAACCAAAGGATTGTTTATGTCTTGTTTTTACAGGATGCACTATCGTCCATGTGATATGAAACTTACATGGTCTTCTCGTTGTTCCACTCATCTTTCCACACTTGTCACTGCATCCAGCTGTACTGCTTTCAACACACTACTCAAGAAAAAACTGTAAACTAGCAGATATTTAAGGCACGCGCAGGTAGAAATCAATAAAATGGGTTAAATAAATAAAATGGGTCTCAGACGTTCTGGCCCTCAGTTCACTGCGGTCAAAGTAAAATGTATTTAAGTGGATGAATTAAGATGATAGTGAATTAGTGAAAGAAGCAAAACAGACTTTTTAAAAATTAGAAGTCAAAAGATCTTATTTCTACCATCAGTTAACATCTGTAGCCTACTTGTGTTTGTTACAGTAAAGAACCTGCCTTTAAAAGTAAATGTACACAAGTACTTCGACCTTTTTCCCTATATGAAAACATGTTAACAACATAATGTCATTGCTGGAGGAAATGGACCCAATTAATACTTGTGACTTTACCAAAAAGTGATTAAAACTGAAGTGCAGTAAAGACGACAGTATTTGCCTCTGAAATGGATTGCAGTAGAATTAAATGAAAATTCTTAAAATTAAAAATAAATGTAACTTGTAATGAGTAAATGTACTTTGCATCTCTGGTGTTTGCACTCTTATGTCTTAGCGAACACAGTTTTCTTCATGTAAATGAAAAAAAAACAGTGACTCGAAGTTGCCTGAAAATGAGAAAATGCAACTAAAATGTGACCTTTTTGTCCTCATCTCTCTACAGTCTCTATAATGACTTAAACAGACAGGAACGTGATACATCTGTGGCTTTATCGCAGCGTACATACCCATGTCGGCCCTCTCCTCCTCAGCTCCCGCAGCCTGCAGACTGTCAGGTTCGTGCTTTTGAACATGGAAAAGAGCGTTCACACCCAGCTGAGTATGTTGTTTTAAGCGTGTTGTGTGAGTACTGTACACAGTGGCACTCATTGAAATCACCACTGTCAACAAAAAAAAAAAAATACAGACACACACACACCTTCAATAAACACACGTGAAGAGAAAGTCCTCCAGCCCCCTCCACGATTTCCCACCGACAGAAAATACCTCACCTTCAGGAGACTCTGTATCATGTATTTATCTGCTGCCGGCTCCTTGTTTCACTTTATTATTTTCTGAAGACAGGTGTATATATAATGAGAGTTTTTTTTGAGTGACCCACATACCCGATCAAGGTCAAAGAGACTGAAATGTTGTAAAGTAATTCTAAGCGATGGCTGTAGATGTTTATCTGTTGTATGAACTCACGGTCTGATTACAGCTCAGTTATGGCATCTGGGTTTCTTAAAGTGTGTCGCCTGAATCTACAGTGGCCTGTGTTGAGGTGTTCGCGTCTCTGATGATAAGTAAATGTCTCACTAAATGGTGGTTGATTTAAGGGAAGTTCATTGATGTAAAGTTTAGTGTGAAAACAAAGTAAACAAACAAATTTAAAAAACACTGGTATCTACATTGCAGCAGTTATTGGCCAGTTTGTTATTTCAACGTTTACTCATCTGTCCGAAAAGAAGGGGTGGCGTAATGTTGGGATGTTTTATGTTTTCCACTGATGTAAAGTCCTACTTTATATACACAATGCATAGAAAAGTACTGGATGAAATGTATATCCTAGTATTGAAAGATTCAGATATCAATGTTTCAAGCATTAACTCCATGGTGTGAAGAGTTGGCACGGAGTGGGGGTTCAGACTAGGATGTGGACAAAAGGAATGGTTTCACATGTTCACACCTGATTAACAGCTTGCTGACTGTGGTTTTCTGATCCAAAGTGGTCCTTGTACAAGCAATATTTTAGATTCGTATATTGTTAAAAAAAAAAAGCGTTAGACGAGAGAAGTAGACTGTCCTCATTTGAGATAAAAGAGTCGGGAGGATTTGTGGATCCTGAGGAGAAAGTTTCCTCCACAGTTAACAAGAACAAAGCCATGAAACGGAGAAATAAAACACCGTCTGATTGTTTCAGAGCGGTTATGTTCTAAATCACAAATAAACACGCCTCACCTTCACACAATTCTATGGGAATGTTGTGAGCGACGGTAGCTTCATCCTGCACGGGGAGGTCTCTGGTGTAACGTAGCCCCGTGCTCGGTCTCACAGGCTCACAGACGTACAGACACAGGAGACAACGATTTCACTCCAGCGTCTCCATTTTTTCAGTCCCTCCCACAACCTGTGTGACGCTGTTATGGGCTGGAGGTAAACACTCACTGCCCAAAAGGTCCACGCCAGAAACATTCTGAACACAGTAAAACAAGAGGAAAATAACAAAGTACAGGTAGAGGGCAGTGTCTCTGCAGATAAATGCACACTTGTATGCCTCAAACATAAGAGTCATAAGTAGTTAGTGATGAAAGTAGATATTATTGCATGAGTTTATACATTGTTTTTTAGGAAAAATTTCATGTTAACTTTCATGTTAAGCTTTAAATGAAACGTAAAACCCGCTGGTGTTGGAATTTAAAGCAGAATTTGCCTGGTGTGTATGTTTTACTATGAATCCCATTACCACCAGTACAGAAATATAGCTGCAACAAGAGTCTATTAATCTCAGTGTTTAAGTGTTTTCATACGATATATCTTGCACTGCGCATCACCTTTACCCCAGTATCTGTCTTGTGGGTATTTTAAACGGTAGAGTTTCATCAAAACAGTTAAAGAATGTTGGTGACACGTCCTGCACTCGGGTGTCCAGTGAAACACTTTTTTAAAATGTTTATGTCCCCTTCAGACGACCTACGAGGTAACAGAAGTTATCTTTCGTCGCTCCACAGGTGAAGTTGAAAAGTTACAGCAGAATGGGCTAAAGCAAATACTAATAGATAGACTGGAGACTAACCTTATGATTACTTGTTTAATTTTTATTTTGCTTTCTTTTCTTTTCTGGAGCTGATGGATATCAAAGTTCCCCCTGGGGATTAATAAAGCGTATCTGTATCGGTACTCTGCTCACCATTTCAGGTGGATTGTAATTAAGTGAAGACATACAATAAAGAAAATGAGGTTCAGTCAGGATCCAGCAGGTGAATCTACAGCCTGGTACAACCAGTTTTACTTTTTGTAGCTAATTTAACCCTTCGTAACAACTGTAAGGTGGTACATTTTTATATACAATGCATCTGTTTAAAACATATTAAGACTTAAAGAAACAATCTCGAAGATTCCAGTTTCGTTCTATTTGGCGGCATCTAGTGGCGGTAACTGGTAATGGCAGGTTTGTTTTTGAACCAAACATTCAAGAACTAAAGAATAAATGATTAGCTAAAATGAGAACTGGTTAGATGTAAAATAATAATTTGGCCAGAGATTATCCAACTAAAAAGAATCTTAAACGTTCAACATTTACCTCGAAAAATAGCAGAAAATGTTACTACTCAAGTAAAGTATAAATACCTGGAGTACAATGCACTTAGTTACACTCCAGAGCTGATTTTGAGGCGTGGATTAAATCAATGTAAGAGATACGGAATATTCATATCTATAGGTCAGAAGCATAAATCTTAAAAAAAAAAACTACAGCAATAATGATGTGAAACTTACACGACACACACATATAATGGTCAATTACCTGAGTGGTTTCAGGTGTAAAGGGGCGGGGCTTCCCAGACGGGGAGGGGTTGATTGAGTCAGGTGACTGTAGTGAGCGAGGTACCTTCAAACATTTCACTCAGAATATACTATTACTTTAGACCGCTGATATTTATGTGTGGTGCCTACAACACAGCCTGCTGTAAATTCTTTAAAAAAAAAAAGTAAATGTAAGTAAAAGGCGCCACATGGGACATTTCACCCCTACATGTACAATGAATGACCCTTCACAAAAGCACCATTTGAAACGGAGGTGAGAGTCCAGAAAGTCAGAGATAATAATACAGGAAAACAAGCACGGCCGCCTTCAGAATAAAAGCATCAAGTCGAGCGTCTGACGCTCTTACATAACGTTAGTATCAGTCATATGTCAGTGAAAACCGATGCTACTCAAGTGATTAATGAACACAGATGTTTTGTTGCGCTCTTATTGTTTTTAAAAACATGCTCATTGTCGGCAAATTCTTTTATCTGATCCGTTATCACGTCTATCCAGTTCAGAAACATTGCATATGTGTAGATTGAATCGCGTTTAGCTTTTTGTTTTTTTTGTTTTGTGGACAAAAAAAGCTGCTCCAACCAAAATTTCCCCAAAATTTGTATTATTATTATTATTATTATATTACCTGCTGACAGTTAACGCTGCAAATATGTTTTGTGAGAGTGGCAGATCTCCTGAAATATTTACCATTTATCCTCCTCGCTGTTCACAGAAAGCACGTTCAATGTGTATTCGTATTTTCCCAAAAAAAAAAAAAAAAAAGTGCTGATCACACTCAGGCTTTTATTTTTAAACCGGACGTTCTCGACGAATGTCCGCGTAACTTGACCGCGACGCTCCGTCCGCGCTCCCGTCGGCCACATCTCAGAGGGGGGGTAGATAACATCAGCGAGACCACCGAGCGGCTCCGGTTGTCCGTCCCGAAGCCTCCATAATGCATGGGGGCAAGAGAGGACTGGTGGCCCCGCAGAACACTTTTCTGGAAAACATTGTCCGTCGCTCCAGCGGTGAGTTGTTCTTTGAAAGGGAAAACAGTTTGGATGCATGTGACATCTCGGAGTGAACCCACGGGATAATGCGATCCCTGCATTTGATCGTTTTCACTGGACGCAACAGTAACACTTTAAACATGTGCACCTATTCACGCAGAGAATTTTTTTTATTTATTAATTTTTTTTTGCCGAATTACGCAGCAAATTACGCGGTCTTCTGCCTTAAAATGCCCAGTAATGAACTAAAATCAAAGTCATAACGTGTTCCTTAAGGTGGTTATGTTATTTCTGTGGATTTATGTTTTATATCTGAAGTCCAAAAATTGCTTGATGGATGTCTGCGTGAAGTTGTTTTTTTTTTTTTTTTATTGCTCCTTTTGCTTTGCTTCATCTTCTTATCCTATTGTAGAGCCTTTTTGTTTTTGTCTCAGTGGATGTATCATGGGGTTTATATTTAGGGTGACTGCATTGCTCTTGGTATTTGTTCTTTTTGTAGCGCCTGCTGCTGAAATATGTATCATTCTGCTGTGATAATTGTCTGGAAAAATAAGCTGACAAGTCATTTTGGGATTTGATATGCAAATGCAGCAAATGCAAATGAGTTTCCTCGGTGTGTAATGTTGGACACTACATTCTAAAAAGGGCTCTCTTGAGTTTGTTTTTCCTCCAAATTTCATGTGTTTTGTGAATTTCCTTAGGCCGCGAATACACTGCAACAAGCCCCCCCCCCCCAGATATTGTATGTATGTATGTATTTAAGACGATTTCAGAAGATTTCAGACAAATATGCAAATGCTTTTCAGGTTTGACAACTTCCAAGAGCTGGTCCGTGCAGTGTAAAAACAAAAAAAAAAGCCTCTTTCCTCTCCCCCCCCTGAGACTGCGGCCCCTTCACACTGTTGTGAGGCTCCAGAACTTTTGCAGCTCGTCATCAATATTTTATTAACATTAAGGGTGAAACATAAACATTTCATCAACAACTATTTCTGCCCAGTGACTCGTCTGATTACTTTAAATATTCATCGTTTTTTTTTTTGTGTCCAGTTTCCATTATACGGAGATGTTATGAGAACCCTGCCTCTAAAAGACTGCACTGAATGTTTCAGGTGAAGGAGTTACATGTACTGTTTATGCTAAAATAAATCCTGGCACCAGAGGCTTTAATAGGAAACTGCAACAAAATGTCTCTTTGTTCAATGTGATGCAGCAAAAAATAACTTCAGTTTCAACGATGCTGCAGTTGCGTAACTCAACAGTTATGTTTATATCTTGGCTTTCACAGACAAAGCCCAGAGCGGCTCATCTGCAGGTACGCCGATGCTGTGGACCACGCTTGATTTGTAATGTATTTTTCATTACATCTCCGTTACTTTTCATGCTTTGTGTTTTGCATCAGAAACCAGCTTCCTGTTGGGAAATGCTCAGATCGTGGAGTGGCCAGTCGTTTACAGCAACGATGGCTTCTGCAAGCTGTCTGGATACCACCGAGCTGAAGTCATGCACAGGAGCAGCACGTGCGAGTGAGTCGGGCCGAGACTGAAATGTATGTTGAGGTGAACTAATTCGGCTGCCGTCGCGTCTTCTGAGCACGTGGCCACTCATTTGCAGCAATTGCACTAGTCATTCATTCCCATTAGCGGCAGAGACCGACAGGTTTAATGTAACTCCAGAGGACGACGGACTTTGAGGGTTTTTTTTGTGTGTGTGTGTGTTTTCAAGGATGTGAGGAAAGTACTCTTTAGCACAATGTCTGATGTCTATTTTTTTTTTTTTTGGCTGGATGGTCGTGCTTCTGGAAAGGAGCCTCTTTTTTGTTGTTGTTGTTGTACATTTTATTTGCCAAGCCTGGGAGAGAAGACAGAACATTTAGTTTAAGACCGAGCTGTAAAAGAAACGGTGACTTTGTGATGAAATGTGACCTCTGCAGCTGTGTGTCTGGTGTCGTGTAAACCCATGACGGTTTCCATCCATTAGTATGTTAACTGTCTCAGAAAACATCACGGTTTCAGAGTTTACAGTGTTACGTAACTGTTATTATCAGTTACAGTGACCCTTAAAGGAATTCTTTATTGCAAGTGAAAATCGAAACCATTTTTTTTTTCATGTAAATATGTGTAAAACGTCTTCCTTTTGCACATGAGTAAAACGATAAGAAAGCTACGAATCTCCCATTTTAACCAAAGCAATTGGGAGGGGAAAAAAAGTGATCTCTCTATAGAAATAAAGAAATCAAACTGTTCTTTCTTTTGAAGAACATAACTGGGAGAGAAACGTGAATGCACAGGTGAGATTCTCCATCCAGATAAACAAGTGCACATGATACGATAACTTTCAATTTTATACACAGTAAACCTTAAAACACGGTGTAAAAGAATCAATCGATCAAATCATATTCATTTAGAACAAGTGCTCAGTCTTATTCAGCGATCCTCTGTCTCTTCCCCCAATAACACGCTCTGTTTTTGCAGTTTCATGTATGGCGACCTGACCGATAAGAAGACTATAGACAAAATCAGACAGACGTTTGATAACTATGAGTCTAACTTCTATGAGGTGCTGCTGTATGCAAAGAACAGTGAGTATCAGACGTTAAACGTGACAAACTTAGACAACATTTAGACATCTGTGTTGGCTGAATCCCTTTTTGTTTCCTACAGGGACACCGATATGGCTTTACATGCAGGTCGCCCCGATCAGAAACGAAAACGACAAGGTGGTGCTTTTCCTCTGCACCTTCAGAGACATTACTCTCTTCAAACAGCCGATCGAAGACGAGTCAACCAGAGGTGACAGAGTTCGTGTTTCTGTATCTTAGACGTTAACTGCAGAAAATATTCTGATGGAGTGGATCCGCTAACTGCGTGTTGATTATTTAACGTACAGAAAATTTAAAGTAAATGTCATTTTTCCACCCACAAACCACATTTAATGCTCAATTTTACACGTTAAGACCGCAAATGCAGTGTGGTATGACAGGCGTTTTGTTTCCTGGTATGTAACATACAACTGTCCAGGTGTTGCGTGTGCGGGTCAGTGAACACTAGTGGGTCGACACAGTGCCATGTCCCAGGGGATGAAGTGTGCCACTAAGACGTTTACATGCATCAGGAAGAAACAAAGGACACTCAGGCCACTTGGGGATAAAAATACTGCTTACGAACTGAAGGAAATAGATGGATTTGATAGTTAACATTTAAGCCACAGACACATCATGATTATATTTGGGCCGCAGAATCATATTGCCTTTTTAATTATCCAGTGCCGTACTGTTTATATTGGATTTATTTTAATGCTCCGTCTCAAATAGAATCACACAAAATACAATTATTTTAGAGAAACGCTCTCTAGAAACGCTCCGTCTGTCTGTGTTTTTTTTTTTTTTTTTTTTTTGTCTCTGGGCAGGATGGACAAAGTTCGCCAGGCTGACACGAGCGCTGACCAACAATCGTAACCTGGTGCAGCAGTTAACACCGCTGAGCAAGGCCGAGGTCAACCACAAGCCGTCCAGACTGGCCGAGGTGAGCGTCCGCTTCGGGTTGAAGTCTCGTGAGGACAGACGATCTAGAGCAGTGGGTCCCAACGCTTCACAGCTCGAGACTCAAAAGACAATTTTGCTGTTTCCTAGGGACCTGAACTTACAAAAACACGTCGTGATTTGCCATAGATCTACATTTTTATTGACTTTTACAGTCAAAACACTGTCGCTGAAAGTCTCTCAAAGTTTTTGTCTTGTTTCGTCTTTTTACATAATTTTTATCTTGCTACGTCTTCTAACGGTTGAGGCCTCATCTACATTTCACTTTTCCAATATCTTTGTCGAGGTCAACGTTTATAACCTCTTCCACAGAACGACACTCTTCTTCTGTGTTAAGTAGGATAATGAACTC
>JAPQRN010000017.1:14850066-14912193 GCA_037367275.1 Coranthus polyacanthus | reverse complement strand
GAGCTTCAGACAGAGAGAGAGAGAGAGGGAGAGGGAGGGTGAGAGAGAGGGGGAGAGAGCGGGCGGGAGCGAGGGAGAGGGAGGGGGCGGGGGAGGCGGACACATGCCTCCAAACGCGGGCATGGGTGGAGGAGGCAGCGGACCGCCAGGGGGGCCGGGGGTGAGGGGAGGCCCGCCGGGAACAACAGCAGCAGCCTGTCTCTGAAGGGAAACATATCGATTATAAAACTATAAAGGCTTTTCTTGTACACACTGTTAGATAGATGTTTGTTGTGTTTATTTACCATTTTATCTTAACTCAAATGTTGATTTAAACACTGGAAAATCTCCAAATACTGTTAATTTCAAAAGTTTAACACAAGATAAACAAAATGCTTCCTCCTGCCTAAGTCTATTTTCAGTGTCTGAGCTATGACGGCTTCACGTTTCCACAACGCACTTGTAAACGTTACATAATAGATCATGATTGGCTCCAAAATATTTGTGATGTCACAAATTTTTCCCCTCTACGTTTACACCTTTAAATCAGATTTTAAGCGAAAGGAGTGTTGAAGTCTTCATTCTGTGTGAATTTACAGTAACGTTATTGTGTGGAGAGGGACTTTAAACTTCTATATAATACTTTTAAATCATTACATTGGAAGATATTTATGATGGAAGGCAGTGAATATAAAGGATGACGTACAGTGCTGAGTTCGTGCAGTCGGGCTGTGAGTTCAGCCACTTGCTGTTTGACATTCTTGTGCTCTGTGCTCTCCTTTTCCAGCTTCTCTTTCATCTTGTTGAGCGTCTGCATCATGTCCTCCTTCTCCTGTGTCTTGGCATCACACTCACGCTCCTTCTTTTCAAACTTCTGCTGCAGCTCATGGTGCTCTGCGATGGGGCGACAATCACCGAGCTCAGCACCGTATATTCGACATATGATATCGACTGGATGACATTAATTTACGCAATCGCACGCACCTTTTCTCATTTTCTCTGCCTGCTCTTTCCACTGTTTCACCTCATTTTCATTGACCAGCCTGCAGAGAGGAGGACACGTAATTAACAACATAAAAATGACTCGGGACCAAAAAGCCACACTCATTTTCTGGACTTGAAAGAGAGGCTATTTTTAACTCTGCATTGTTGAGCAAACACAGCGCTGTTCTACATCCTTCAATCTGGCAGGCAAGTAATCTGTTCCATGTCCTCATTCATGTGTCTTTGTGCTCAGAGAAACTGGATGACTCACATCCGGACAACGTTTTTCACGTTAAAATTCTCCAGTGGTGTGACATCGGGGTCGTGACCTTTGTCGTTCTGCAAGACCATCTGCTGGACGATGCGGTCCAACAGCAGCCAGTACTGCACCGTGTTACCGCTTCGCTTGTCTGGAGAAAGAGAGACAGACATCAGTGAAGGGTGTTTGTCATTAACCTGCTGACCTGAGATATGTTTCCTTCAGTTTCATGATGAGCATCTTCATCGCTGTCTCAGACATTTGGACAGTATTTAAAGTCCCCTCTATTTAAGTCCACTCAAAACCTCCTAACCTTAAACAATAACAAACTGTCATTACAACACTTTGATTTATCGTTCCATTGGTCAGTGCGGCTCATGGGTTAATTGCACTCTCAGCCCTTTATGAAAGTCTTTCTCTGGCTCTTTCTTTTGTAAGCGGGGAAGGCTAAGTGACTAATCGGGATTTCTTACACGTTTTGCAAGAAAATAAGAGTGGAAAGAGTCATAAATAATAAATATTAGCCCACAACACTGGCTGAACAACTACAGTATTCGGTTTGGCTTGGAATGTACTTATCCAATTTCCATGCAGCCTAATCTGAACAAGTCAACATACTTATCTTTTTGGCCTGAGAACTGCAGTATGTTTTTAAAGTGTTTACTTTGTGAGAGTAATTATATTGAAGTATTTTATCGCGTATCACAATTAATAAGGGCATGTTTATGACCTTTATCTGTTCCATGTTAGCAGCGTTCATGCGCCTAAGCATGGTTTAAATTTGCCAGTCCAGCAATAAATAACTGAGAGAAAGCCCGGGCTTTTAGCGAACACTTACGTGGCATGAGGAGGCAGTGATGCAGGACAGACATAAAGTGCGGATATGCATCAGTGTGGTTCATCTTCTTGCGGATCAGATCAAAAACCTGCGTGGCACTTTTGGTGTCTATATGTACCTGCAGCAGGAGTAAAACAATTATCGCTATGTAATGCAAAATATGCAGCAGTCACAATTACACAAGAGAAGGGAAATTATCTCTATTCTCCTTACCGACTCAAAACGTTTTGATAAAGCCAGTTCATCCTCATTCCGCAGCATCTCAAAATAGTCTAAATGCCTGAGTGGAGAGTGAAAGACTGGATTAGAAACAGGTATGCGAGTTGATTTTATTGATACCAGTGTCATTATCAATTCTGCTTATTGGTGCAATTCTTTACTGATTCTCTCATTGACTCCTGATCATTTTTCTGTGTGGATTAAAAGTAGGTCTACACAAGGCTTTCGGTGTCACCACGACTGTTTATTATCTCTTCAGTCTGAACACAGTGAACAAACAAGGGGAAAAAAAGCATGTGACTCATGCAAAAGACATGATTTGATTTGAAACTAGTTCTTACATGAGTTTTATGCCATTGTTTTCCTCAGAACTAACTCTGACTCTCACACTGAAAGGAACTGATAAGTTCAAACTATTTGGAAGTGGTTATTAACTCTAAGACAGTCTGCAAAATGATGTAGACACTTAAAGTTTAACACTGAAACGGCCTTTGAAATGACACATGTTTTAAAGGTTTAGTCTCACCTGTCTAACGTGGAATTTTCATGAGAACGTAGTTTATCGATCACAGGCTGAATTCCCAGCATGAGAAACTCATATCGGAGATGGATACGGAATTCCAAACTTGTCTAAAAAAAAAAAGAATACATTTGCATTAGAAAAATGGCAGTCTGCTGAATGAGCAGCAAAGAAACACGATGACCTTCTGATGGAACAAATCTATAAATTCACCTCTCCGGCGCCTTGACTCAGCACAGCGTTAATAAAAGACATGATGGCTGTTTTCAGGTTGACCTCGTCTCTGTATCGCCCCGTACTCCGGTCCAGATCATTTATAAGTGTCTGAGGGGGAACAAGTCATTGCAGGTGTTCAATTATATCCAGGTGAGGTTGTGTTTAAACTCTACAGAATCAGGCTTTAACACACCTTTGTGTATTTGTTTTTAATGTGATCTGCTGCCACCCACCTGAAAGCGAGTCCTCTCGCAGGCGAAGCGTTGGTAGTGCAGCATTGACTCCAGGATTTTTTTGTGTCCGCCGGGCACCAGACACACAGCGCCCATGATCTCCAGCACCGCCACCTTTGTCTTGATGTTCTCTGTGGCCAAACTCTGAGCGATGATGTTGATGCTCTCTGTGTGAGACAGGACATGGGCTCGGCCCTGCGAGTTGTTCATCAGAGCCTTGATGCAGCCGATCAGGGACGTGTGGATCTGCGATTCTGTGGTCTCGTAGTCCATGCTCTTCAGGAAGTTTAGGATACACGTCAGGCCATCCAGGTCAATGAAGCGAGTCACAAACCTGAGTGGAAGACATGTCAAATACACCATTCAAACAGTGTATAAAGTTACTATTATCCTCTATTTGCTGAATAATTACATGTAATACTGATATCACATGCTGAACAATGCAATAATAATAATCACGTGTGCATCTATTCACTCTGTTTCCTCTGTTTGACCGAATCGTCTTCAGTAAACATAATAATTAACTTGAGACATTTGCCTTCAAATGCAGTGAAAAGGTTGGGCTTCGTCTGTCTTTTCATGTACATTCACATACGCTGTAATCTTCACAGTGACCTTTACGGATGTTTATTTCTTAAAGGACACATTTGCATAAGGTTTTAGAAGTGAAAAGAGTGACAGTATAGGTGAGAGGAGGTTAAATGACTAAAGATGTGGTGATAGTGGACATAAAGCATAAGGCACATGAAAGTAAAAAGGGTCTTTCTGAATCTGTCCACCTCATCGGTTGTGTCCTCAGAGCCGTCTTCAAGCTTTCGATGGTTTTGTTCCTCTCCTCCTCGTCCTCCTTCTCCAGAGCGAGGAGCGTCTTTCTCTGTTCAACGAAAGATTAAACGTCCTGAAAATCTGATGCAGTTAAGTTTAACTTTATTGAAACTGTCGGGTAATTTGTTCTCTGCCTTTAACCCATTTTATTAAGTATTTGGAGAAAAGCAGTCGGGTTTTGAGTGCGTTTGTGCAATCTGTGTTACACCACTCAAGGACACTGTTTGTGTTGTTCACGGGCACATTTGATTCAAATCAGTTTTGTTTATGCGTGTCAGTGTTAAAAATTTATCTCAGCTGGGTTTATTCTGAAATCTTGAGCGTTGATTCAGAAAATGAAAAGAAGCATCTCTCTTCCAGGATTGCATTTTTATTTTCAAGGCAAGAAAAAAAAGGGTTCATTTTATTACTTACAGCTGCCATTGAATTGAGTTGATCAATGTAGTACTCTGGCCAACTAGTTGCACTTTTGTTTTCTTCTTGTTCCTGAAAACACAAGAATGACAGAGAATGAATGATGGTGTGCAATAACTCAGAAAACCGTTGTCTATTTTTAATCTAACAATCAGGGAACAGACTTAGTTGTTAGTGACTTAGTTTGAGTTTGGTTACATAACACCAGAGGGAAATATTTCAGAAAGTCACATGAGAGGACACAATGTTATTTACTTCATGTCACATGTTTTGAATACAACAAAGTTGAACAAAGTCGAACAAAAGACAGTCATATGATCATTTTTCAGATCATTATCTCTCAAGACATGACACATACAAACACCAACAAACACATGAACAGAAGGTCCAAGGCATAAATAGCCAAAAGCCAAAAATGGAGCAAGAACTGAAAAAGTAGGGCGACACAGATATAGAGCCGATTTCATCCTCCAGCACTTTACAGAGTTTCAGGATGAGAAGCCGAGAAGAGAAAAGAGAGCACAGCTGCTTGAGAAAATCTTGAGATTAGTAAATGAAAGTTAAAACTGTGGATTAGGGGCACAGCTTGATTTACATTTAGATTAATCTCCTGACAGGCAAGTAAAAAAAAAATAACAAAAAACATTCCCTTGATTATTTAATTTTCTAATTTAAGAGAAGAGAAAACGAACCGACCCTGAACTTGGCCTCTACATGAAAAGGTCCCCGACTTTCATTTTAGCTCTTGCCCCATTAAGCACAAGTGAGCTGTGACCATCAGAAACTAATTGGGCGTCAGTTAATAAAGCAGCCAGCAGAGACTTGGCTGCTCCGACAGAAACTGCCGGCCTTGGCTGGTCTGCAAGGATCGTGCAGGGACAGGAAGGCCTGATCCTGCTGTTTGAATCTCGACCGGTGCCAGCTGAACCAGGCAGCTGCTGGAAGACGTTCAGTCCATTAGTGGAACGGTCGGGCGCGGAGGTGGGGCCGCTTCCTTTTGCATCCTAAGGAGTTCATCTTTCAGCGCTCTTCAAACACTGAAACGTCCACAGTTTACATAGGGTCACGATGAGAGAGACGGGTGGGCAGCTTATTTGGGGGAAATTATTTGAGAAAGTACACATCAAAGAAGCTTCAGGAAATGGAGTTGCAGGGTTGCAGGAATCAATCTTAGTTATTTATGGCTAATGGGACAGTGCACTTGAAGTCATCCTCTGAGAAGTTTTTTAAATTAAATCTGAAACCTAACTTGAAAACCTCTTAGCAACCCCTTTAGTAAATCTGCTTGCAGGGTTTTGAGGCGGAGGTTGAACCATCCTGATCATGTGCACTGCGCCTTCAACTGGCTCAACTTATTATAAGCAATGAATTTTTACAATTATTTGACTGAAGAAAATGACAATTAGTTTATCAAACAAACACCTCAGAGTAAATACAATCAGGTTATCATCAGATTATCTTGTTACCCCCAGAGTTTAGACAGTAACATTTGTTGGGGGGGTCTGGATCAGTGTGGTGAACTCTTTGGCAACGAAAAGAACATTTAAAAGCCTCCTTTCAACATCAGTAAGGCACTATTTTTCTTTGGGATTCATGGGATTCCTGTGGGATTCCCGTGGGATGGAAGTCAGTTTTTCTATTCATCATATGACTGGCACGGGACAGGAAAAAAAACAGTCAACAGGAGCAGCCAGGAGTGGGAATAATGAATAATTATAGTGTGAATAATGAATAACATGAAATGCAGCTGAAAAAAAATGTAAGGGGTCAAAGGTGCTTGAAAAACACTGCATTGCCTGAAAACTACTCCCTCACAACACGGCAGTGGGATGGGACAGGAGCGAGTCTTCTGGGATCGAGACGGGACAGGAGTGTTATTGTGGGACTGGGGTGAAACAGGAGTGAAAATCCAGTCCTCTACAGCAAAGTAATATTTACATTAGGTAAAATTTACAGTGGTCACATCGGCATAATGCAGTTACAAATGACAGAAATTCACAGAGTGCGGTGATTGTTTGAAGATACTGGCCAAACCGTGGCTTGTTGGCAGATGATGCGGTCTACAAGAGCTGACAAGACGCAGGAAAAGATTGATTTTCTGCAGCATGATTTCATCAGCTCAGGTGCCTGGCCAAACCAAACAGTTACAGCTTTGAGTGACTTATCTCTTCCTGGGTACGTCTGACTTCTGAAGGGTGTGTTTGCAAAAGAAGTGAGCGCCCTCATCACTCGCGGGCTCGGGATGCCCTGATAATGACCCCGCCTTCCTCCTTATCTTCCCTCCACCTCACATACAAAAGCTGCACCTGTGGAAGTGAAGCCTTCCTGTTTGCCTTGGACAACCGAGTGCTTCCTCTGCCTCATCTCCTCACGCACACACTCTTCCTCTGAGTTAGTATCTGTCTGGGTCAGAGCCACAGCAGGCTGCTGAATCAGCGATATTGATGGCTTTCGGTCTCTCCTCCCTCCGCTCTGCAGGTCGATGCTGCGAACGTTTGACTCAGCGAAATCCTCCTCCACCTTCAAACCAACAGTGAATCAACTCTACGTGATGAAGCCGCTTCTAACTGAACGTATGGAGAGGGAGATTTTTGGGGAGATTAAGTCTTAGGAGGTTAGTGCAGGCCATGAGACTAGTCCAAATGAGGCCACTGAATGGGACACATTCAATTCGGAAACATACTGCACTGCACGGTTTCCATTTGCACTAATCTATCTCCATCGGTCTCATTGTTGCTGCTGGCCAGTCGACACTGTGTGCAGCCAAACTAAGCCATTAAATATATCAATACTTGAGAATGAGAGCTCGGCAGAAAGAAAAAACACCATGACTTGTCCCCTCAAATGTGCAAAATTTTAGTTATTGACATGGAAATTAGCTATGTGTGGATATTAAACATATATGACTTGACTTTATGTATTATTGTGTCATGCACATCATCTGCCCGGCCCATGATCTGCTTACAAGACACCATTAATCAACAAAGGAAACCAGAGCCAGAGTACCAACATAAATTACGTATAATACTAAACAAACCCTTTAGAAACAAAGGCAGACATTAAACTTAATAGGCATTCTGTCATCATCAGAGCACTAAAACATTTCTGGATTGTGGACAGACATTTCATTAAATATACACATTCTTAACTCATCATAATAAACATATAAATTAAGGACAGTCTCTAAATAACACTGAGATTTGCTCCAAATGGGCCACAAGATGAAATGACAAGTAGCCAGTCAAGATAAGACAAATGTTGTCTGCAAGCATCTCCTATTTTTAATGAATTCAGCTACTGCCAAACACCATTTTGAGCCCCTTAGGAATACAACTAATGGTTATTTTCAGTAACAGTCATTCTGCAGATTATTTTTAGATTTTAAGAAATGCCATAAAAACAGATGGCTCATAACGTATCACAACATCCTTCTTGTCTGACGTTCAGTACAACCTCATAAGAAAGGCAACCAACAAACTCTGTAACCCTGATGAGTTTTTGCCCTTTCTGCACGTTCCTTTAAAGACTCATTTTAATGCCTTTGTGCTCATGTCTAGTCTGGGCAGGATATCCTACACACTCATACCTACGGCCTTGAGAAACACTGTGTTAAAATGTGAGGGCACATTCAGCAGCAGCAGCGAAGTTCAACTCCCGGCTGATTTAAACGAGAGCGGGCGTCTGTGTTTTCCTGCTTGCAGAGAATGAAGTGATATACAGGGAAAGGAGGAACAGCTGACGCTCCTTTTATCAAGATGAAACGTCATAATGAAATATGACACTGTCACAGAGCTGGAGAGGTTATTATGGCTACGAAAGTGCTTTGATGGGACAGGTGTATTATCTAAAAGAAGAGAGCACATGACTAAAAATCTGCCCTGTGAGGAAATGTGCCAAAGCCTTCTCTTTTTAAAACCAGTGAAGACAATAGAAAGAGAATCTTACAAACTGAGAGAAAAGACTAAAACCAAGATACTGCTGCAGTACCTTTTTTTTTTTTTGTACCTTTCCTTAAAAAACTTACCCTGTTAGAGGATTATCTAACAGACCGGCCTGGATTTAGCCTTCGTCTTACTCCCTCTACATATGACTATTTTTATTTCCACCTTGTGTAACATCTGCTTAAGTGAGTTATTCATAGCGGGCTTTGATCGGGCAGTAAAGACCTATTCCGCAGTGAAGTGGAAACTGAACGTGATTGAAGAGAAACTGACTGGAGAAAACTATTTGGTTGCACAGGAAAGTTATGTTTCCTGCTTTAGTGGTTTGTGCAAAATGTTTCGGCATGCCTCTGTTTGATAGTAACACGCCCGCTAGTACACATTTGGCAATTTCTACCTTGTTATACCATGTTATGTGCAAATGGTTTACTGTCATTGGGAGTAGATGCACGAGTAAATGTTGATAAAATATTGTTTCTGAGGGGGATTTTGTAACATCTGTTCAGTGTAAATGTTGATGACAGTGATACTAGTTGAGACAAATCCATCACATTTAAGTCTCACCATTATCACTTTAATATTTAAATGCATTGCCTATCGTAATTTGATGTAATTGTGATGGATATGTTGTAAGTGAGGGCTGACAAAGTTGAACAAAAAATAATCATCTGCATTCCAGAAATATGTAGACAACACGCTCGTGCTGGGGCCCGTTTTAAGCAGAGGGACGCACTGATGTAAGGCTTTGCGGTTTGTGTTTGAGAAAACACACGGCTTCAGGTATCAACAAATCAATGAGAGAGGAGATTACACAAACTTGGCAGCGGGGACATTTTGCAGATATAATTCAGCACAAGCAGGCGTTTGGCAGCGAGTCTGTGGAGGCTGATACAGAGTTTGACATAGTGCACTGAGAGACAGAATGATCTTTTACCTTCTTTTTGCTGCAGTAGATTTGCCATTTCTTCTCTGCAGGCAGGGCGAACATGGCTTCCCTGTGTTTCTCTGTGAGGTCTAGCTCATCCTGCGAAAAAAAGACAAAAAATATGTTTAGGAATTGTAGGGGAGGCTGGACATACTCATTTTCACAACCTTTTTTGGATGCCTGGATGGACTAGATAGTAATCACTGACAAACTAAGACAAAGAAATTGCTGTATAGTTAAAAACGTAACATAAATCAGTTTTGTTTCTCCCCAAAGCATGTGCCAGAAGTAGTTGCACTAGAGATCTGATTTCGGTTCAAGAACAGTCTGTGCTGAATCTCTGCGCGATGAATGGGATATCAGCAGGTTCTCTCATCGTAAATTCAATGAGTCTGAATCAAATCAGATGTCTTCCCAGGTTTAGACGTGTGAGTAATGGGGTAAAGATAAGGCGTGGCCTGTCTCCTCGACATGTGGTAACAAACATCTGGAAACAACATGCGTCACAACGAAAAACAGATATTCCACGGAGGCACATGAAGGGTGCTTCTGGGAAGTGTTAGTGTCCTAATACTCTCTGGTATTTAGTCTACGTGCAATTAAAATCATTTAATTTGAGATTTTATTGGTGAAAAAAGGCTGCGATCCAAGTTAGGTTCAGAATATCACATACTGTTGTCAGAAACACTGAACATCACATTTTGGCAGCATTTTAAGATGAGGCTGTAGAAATGTACTGTGCACATTTCTATCTTTGGAGAATATTTTCAACAGAAATGGACCTAATTTAAAATGGATTTGTAGTTAAACTTATCCACCTTAACTATAATCCTGTTTAGTCATTCTTAAGACAACAGCCCGAGTGAGCTCCACGTGCAGAAGGTGCTGAAAGTCACATGAAGAATTTAAAGCAATTAAGTATAAGGACGTAATACAATAGATACGGTCTGAACAAAGCCCTTATTAAGCAACAAGTGGAAGCTAATTTAATGTGGTTTACACAACACAATGTTTTACTGCAAATAATCATGGAAATGTTCTTCAGGAATGTTCTTTCTAAAGCCATTAAGCCCTGAAATTCAATATGTGCAATTATCAAATGTCCTTAAACGACCGCATGGACTATTAACTGTATGCTCTCAATCAATACCGGAGCACTCGACAGGGAAAAGACAACTCATTTAACTGTCACTAAAATCATTAAGAGGAGAATTGTGTTTTATGTTGCAACAAATTGTTGTTAATTTTCTGTCAAGCCGTAGGTGAGGGATCTCACATATTCTTTGAAAGTGGAAGCAGTCTGGGAAAGGAAGCTTCACGTAGACTTACAGGTTTTTGGAAAACCTGTTCAAGCAATTCTCAAGTTCGAAGGTCAGCTTGTAACCGAGCAGATGGCCAAAACTCCGCAACGTCTTTTTTCCCCCCCGATTGTACACACACGGCTCATACTAAGTGAAAAAAGCACGTGGCTGTTTTCTTTCGGTAAACACAGCAACTGAAGGCCTCCTTGTCGTCGCACTCAACTTACTCAATTATGTCTTCATAAAGGGTGGTAGACAAAAACAAGCAATTAGCAGATGGAGGAGGCCGAGACATGAGGGGGTTCCTGAATGAGGTCTATTGATGTGAAAAAATGTCATGCTTAGATTACTGTGGCAACCACGGGAGAGGAAACTGGGGCAGGGGGAGCGAGGAGAGCACGACAAATCAGGAGTGACAATAAGACAGGAAAAGAATAGCAGGACTTGCCTTGTTACTCACAAGATACGATGAACGGGGAGGAAGTGACAGCTCTTTTGTGAATGTCTTAATGTAACAGTCACGGTAAACAGCGGGTCTGATTATGCAGTATTTAAGGACATTGTGCATTTAACTATTAAACTTATCAAACTTAAATTATTGGCATAATGTGAATATTTTGGCTTTTGAATGGTCGTTTCTTTCAGATGCGCCTCGCTCTTATTAGGCTGGATAGAGAGAAAAACAAACAACTTTAACATTATAAGACATAATTAACATACTCTGCCAGAGTATTGAGTAGTGAATACAATAGTAGTGAAAAATCCTGCTCTGCTTTGAATATTTATTTGTATCTTATATGTTTTAATGACTCCATTAAACTTAGTTAAAATGAATTCTCCATCTCTCTTATTTAAAAGAAATCGGAATCGCTAAATACATGTAGATATTGTTTATTTGAAAATTTTATATGATGGATACAAGATGTCTCATCCTTTCCCATAAGTCCATATTTGCCATATGTGCAATGATAGTTTCAAGTTTCCACATTGCACTCGTAAAAGTTGCATACTAGTGTATGACTGGCTCCAAAATATTTATGATTTCATGAATGCAGTTGGTAGAAATACACACTGAACTGAGATCTAAGCTTGGCAGAGAATACCTTCCATATGGAGCAAATGAGTGTGAAAGGAGCCTCACAGTCAAACATTATTCTGCACAGTGAAGGTCAAACATCTCACTCGATGAACAATAAAAATAACTTCTTACCACCAACTCGGAAAACATGCCATCCAGCTCATCGTATCCCGGCATCGGTAGAGATGGCTCCATGGCCTGCAGGGCGAAGTCCTCCCTCAGCCTGTAGGTGATCTCCGGGTGATCGCTGCTGTTAAAACAGCAGAAGATGAAGGAGAGACCACCACGGCCTCCGCCGCCTCCACGCTTGCGGGGAGCCATGGCTGTCCGATGTGTCCGCCCCGGTCTGGTCAGGTAGGGAGGGTGGGAGGCTCCTTCAGGGCCTCTTTACAGCCTCCTCCACCTCAGAGTTTGGCCTCCGTCAGAGAGTACTGCAGACAAAGGAAAGGAGACACAGTTTACGTCAACGTCAGAACCAAAGTCAAACATGAAATCAACAGAGAAACAAGCGTGCGTGGAAGTTTAACCAAGTGGGATTAAGGTGCTCGTCAGCGTGAAACTCAAAACACGCAAAAAGAAAAAAAGGTCCCGGCAACTCTTTTGACAAAAAAGTTGAGAAAAAAATCTTTATTTAGATGCTATTTCATGATGAAATGTAAAAACACAAATTGTACTTGTGCACAAATCACAAACATAAAGCGAAAAACCAAAGGTCCACAAAAACCAACACTAAATGGTACAAAGAGCAGTACTTTTGTTCTCTTGAAATCTGCAGGCACAATCTGGCCTGATCTTGAAGAAATGTTACTTATTAGCAGCTCCAAGACTCAAAATCTTTGAGTTTCCCAGACTTGCAGTCTAACCCTCTGCCCCGGTAATGACTAATAGTAGGGTCATAATGTTGAGAGGGAAAGTACAATGCACCGTATCGCTGAGGGCGAGCACTGAAAGATTTAATTATGTTCTTTATACAATGGGGTCCTGTGAGAGTGCGAGGTTTGAAATAGAGACCATAATTTGCCAGAATTAGTGTATTCAAAGCTTTTCATCTCCCCTTCCTTCCTATTCAGGTTTGAATTTCCTAATGAGTAATGATTAGAGGGGTGTGTTTACAATGGCTGTTGGGAGAGGTGAGGGAGGGGTTGTTTTTTTGTTATTTTGGTTTGCCACAATGGCCTTCACGCTCACAAATCTTGAGGCTGTCCATCAACAGGTGTGTGAGCCAGTCGGCAAGTCAACATTAAACATATGTTTCTTCCTCAGACCTCAGACACGGTTGGTTTGGTGTTTAGCAACTGCAGTTTAATCGGGTATTTAGGAAATGCGTACAATCTGTCTCAGCTCCTGTTGGTTCACTGCCCTGCCTCGATATGACAGATCAAAATACAGACAGGTCAGCTGTCAGAAATGACCAGCATTGCTGAGGAGGGTTGAGCACATTACAGAAAGACTTGTCCAGTTTGGTGATGACAGGTTCGCCATTTAAATAGAGTTGTCGATTCTTAAAAAGGTGGCTTTGGGATTGTTTTGGTTTATGAAACGCTACACCTGTTTTGTCATCTATGAATCTTATGTGGAGCATCTAGTTCTCTGGTTACATTAAAAGTAAGGCTGAATGATGATATGGCCAATATTCAAATTGCAGAATCTGCAGATAAAATGTGCCACAACAAACCATTATAAATAAAGCATTGTGGTTGTCTTCAGATGCAAGGGCTTGTTTGGTACCGACCCCAGCAAATTTGATGCTTTCTTCAGTGAAAATGAAATACAACAAGTACCGCTCCCAATAAAATCACAACTCCTCTCACAATCTCAGAGTAAAAACAATCGAAAAATGATTATTTCTTGCATATCGTTAAGAGTAACTTGGTTGATTAAATTAAAAGCCCACAATACATACAAAATTATAGCATACAAATTCACACAAAAGGTACATTAGCGGTAAGCAGACAAGACAAACTAACTACTAATGTATTAATGCAAACATGTAGAAACACTCCTCTAAGAGAGGAGACAGCTGCAGTGTGTGTTAAACCTGCTGGCCCAACTCCAAGCTAGAATAATGGGACAAAATGCAGAAGAGCGTCTGATTAAAACCAACATGGTGTCCAGATATCCATGAGGATAACGTCGTCACAAAAACAGCCCTGCAGCCATTCCCCCAGATGTGTTGAGCGATGTGACGCCAAGTATCAGAACCACAGACGCTGCGCTGACCTGCAGGAATTTCTGGATGTCTTTTCTTGGTGACCAGCAGCCCACAACATAACCAGGCTCAGCTGACCTTTCCCAGTGATTTCCTATAAGTCTGAGGCTTCGACCAGACAGAACGCATCATATGCAGCGTGATGTGATTCTACGTTTAACCCGATCAGGTCATTTCACTGTCGACGACACCTAAAGTTGAAATTGTTTCCTATATGCGTGACGGCAACTTCGTCAAACTACAGATGACTTATAAGAAAGTCCGTTTTGAGGTCTCTCTAAATAAAGCCCCATGCCATCACGGTCTCACTTTAGTCAGTTCGTTTTTTGGTTCATCTGAGGTTTCCTGGTTCAGCAGCAGTACTTTTTATAGTTTGAACAGTCTTACATACGGACAAGTGACTTTTTCCAACCACTGGGACATTTTAAAAATCAGTCACATTATTTTCATGTTGCACCCAAAAATGTTTTTATGCTGATGCTAACCAAAACAAAAAGAAGCAAATCCACATCTCCTAAATATTACTGGCCTTATTCTGACATGATTAAAAGCAACTAAACTCAAAAGTTTTAACCACAACAATACAGGGGCTTTCATTTAAAAAACAGAAAAATGAAGACAGGCCTTTCAACAAATTTGTTTTTGTTGGGTGGTAATAAATTGTTGCTATAAACATCTAATCAGACACACAAGACATTAATCCACAACACTACTTTTGTCAGCAAAGTGGTAACAAGTGGACTCTTTGTCAAACAAAACCAAGAATGTATTATATTATGAGACCATTGAATCAAAACAAAGTGGGAAAGTATATCTACATGTAGTGGGCAGTGAATATAAAACGTAAAACGTATGGTGCCTCAGGTCAAATGGCCACATGTGGGACACACAGCAGCTCACTCTAACCAACACAGGGAAAAGTGTATTTATTTTGACACATCCTTGACTTTTCCAAATAGACTACCAGAGGCCTCAGCAGCAGCTGCTTGGCTTCACACTCAATGTCTATTCTAGCATGAAGGGAAGAGGCTTTTCGAAGCTCTCTTTGACCATATTAGTCCACCAAACCGGCCCGCTTTTCCATTAGCTAAAGCGAGCTGTAAACTTTGTATAAATCAGAGTGGGAGGGAGGGCCGCAGCTCGGCCATGTGAGAAAGCTACAAAGACGGGACACGTTTAAGGTTTAAGTTTTAAGTTTCGGGCGCTGTTTTACTGGGAGGACTTTTTTTTGTGTGTCCAATCGTGAACCTGTGCGCTCTGACATTAGCCCCGCGGAGGTTGTCTGTCAGACGGTCAAGGTTCCCAACATAACACAGGCCTGTCAGAACAAGAGGACATTCCTCTCATAGCCAGGTGAGCCTCGTGACCCTGAACAACACCCACACAACACCAGCCTCCGCTGCTTCACCTGCTCCAAGAGGGAGCAGCATTACTAGAGATGCACAACAAAACTAGGGCTGCAACTCATGACTGTTTTATTTGTGGGTTATTTTAGTTAGTTGTTTAGTCTAGAAAAATGTCAATCAGCGTTTCCCAAAGCTCAAGAAGATGTTCAAATGTCTCCAGAACCCAAAGATATTCAGTTTACTGTCCAGAGGTGGGAAGTAACAAAGTACAAATACTTCCGTTACTGCACTCAAGTAGAGTTTCTGTATTTATTTTACTGGCAACATTTGACTTTTACTCCCTACAACATAAATACCTGAACTTCCTACACTACAAATTTTCAAGACAGGCTGCCTGATTACTTTAGCTTTAATGAATTACCAGTTATTTTTATTTTGCGTCATTCTGTGGTTCGATGGCTGGACAGATCCACTGGTTGCACATGACGTACGACAAACCTATTTTTAACTTTTACATTTCAGAGCCGGTGCTTTTTTCCACTTTTACTTGAGTAAAAAAGTTGAATCAGTACTTCTGCTTTTACCAGAAAGTAAAGTTACAGTCATAGAGCAAGAAATAAACCAGGAAATATTCAAATTTAAGAAGCTGAAATCAGAATTTAAACGTAAACAATTATTCGAACTCATCAGCTGATTGTTAAAATAGGCCGCGATTTAGTAGTTGAAAACTGATTAATTGATTAGTTGGTGCAGCGTTAAACAAAACCACTGCCTGCTGTCCAAACAGTGAAAGTTAGCAGAGGCTATTTCCAGGAATTATCCTATCACACAAGGCATGTTTGAAATGTTGAGATTCAGCACAATGATGATAATGCTATGTAGCAGCTGCACTTTGCAATCAAGAAGAAGGCTGTTTACATCGAGATAAACTGACTTCTGGCCTGCACTGGAGAAACATTTTACAGTACAAGACAGATTCTTTTGTACTCCTTCATTCATACGCATCCAGTAATTAAACCCGCCCACCCATATTCAAACAAACACTTCGCTCTTTGTCTGTATGATTTTTTTTTTTTTTTTTTATCCTCGGACAGCCTTGTTGTTTTCTTGACCATGTGGTTCAGCTGGTGACCTGGCGTGAGCCCAAGCTGTAAAAAGAATCCCAGTGTTTGTAAAAGAGTGAGCGTGAACCCTGTTAAACCTGCCGGTCTGTCAGGTCGGCTGGAGAAAAGGCAGAAGTCGAGGGGAGCTAAACACAGATACACGTTCACGTTACTGAACATGTGCGACGGCGAATGAAGACATAGAGCAAGAATACAAAGATGACCCTACACTTTTTATCCAGCTCTCTCATTTGAGCTTTGCAACACTCCCTTTCCCTTTTCTCTGATTTTGTCCATCTCACTCATCTTTTCAACCCCCCCCTCCTGTTCCCGCAATTTCCCTTGTCACAGTTTTCACAATAGTTTCGTGTTCTGCCATATAATAACCTGACAGTGTTGTATATAACTTAAAACTAATGCGAACAACCAAACCATGGAATTCAACCGTGGACAGAGAACGCAGTGGACAGTAGTGTATTGAAAACAGATGTGTGTGAAATACCTTCATCTGCACCGGCTGGCATCTCCCAGCGGTTTGTGGCTTTTTAATTTTTGATATCTGGAGCTAATATGGTGGCCTAAATCATCGGCTGCTCTCATGTCGGGCCAGACAACGGACAGCTGAACATTTCGACAAGTGAACAAAGTAGTTTTACAGCCAAAGGGGATGGAGGAAAACTTGACTGTTATCATTAACCATCCTAAGGCCTGATATTCAAAGTGCAGAAGGGTTCGAGCTTCACCTTGAATTGTTTTGAGAGGAGCTAAAGCGCGTCTCTCTTGGTTTCGAGTGCTATAATCAGAGATAAGCTACCTTTTTGGAAAGTCCTTGAGCAGAACCCCTGAATCCCTGCCTACTCGAAGGATAGTGTTTTATCTGACCCTGACCTCTGACCTCTCTGTGGAGGCAGCAAATTAAAGTGAGATTTATCCTGGTGAAATAAATCAGTAAGCTGTTATTGTACTAATATTATCATCCCGGCTTTATGTCAACATTCTAGTCCAAGACAGCACTCTAGGTTACAATACAACATATGACGAAAATCCAGAATTATTCATGTGTTCATTCATATTCATGTTCTGTCGTTCGAATGAAATAGTTGCAGTTAATGTTAATGCTTAGAAACGATACGACAGATGATCAAATTAAATGACCAAAATACAGATTTCGCTGAATTTGAACATTGTTGTGATGTTCAAATTCAATGACAGTACAGACGACGACAAAATATGTAACATATTCCTTGTCGTTTTTATACTTTCATTTGAAAGAGCTACATATTACAGCTTTACAGAAAAAAAACACAGAAAAAACATGAAATTACAGTTAACTGACTGTTGGATGCAGCTGTGTTATGGCAGACCAGAAAGGCATTTGGTGCACATAAGTTTAATCTTCTTTTCTGATTTAGGATTTAGGATGGATCAGACGTGCGATTTGATGATCATCTCACCACAGTATTTCCAATGCAAAGTATCTCGTCATTGTAGATAAAGCCATTTCACTCTGTTCCACTGCACAGCATCGCGGTGTTTCTCATACTGAAAGAAATCTGAAAACCATACAGTATATTGTATTTAGTTCAAATGTGTGACTAAAAGATTTTTTTAAAAATGGACACTGGAGACACAGTTCCTGGCTTTGGGACAGGACTGTCTGTGCACTGTGCTGCACTCATACTCAACACAAGAGGCTTATGGAAACCCCCAGGACTGTCGTGCACTGCACTTGGTAATTTATTTTGGATCAATTTGGACAGCTGCAAATAAAAGGCTCAGGAGTCCCGCGGTGTAGGCTAGTGGCAGTCCTTTCAACAAAATCGCCCAGCTGAAAATCAATCAGCGACCCAGTATTTGCACAGAGGGTGCTTACTTAACCTGTGAAGCTCAAATCTGTTTTGAGTTGATGGCTGAAGCATTAGTCTAAAACACAAATGTTGTTTTCAATAATGTCACTATCTCAATGCAGCTGCAGTTTAGAAATTGCTGAAGTTTTGCAAAGAAAAACCTTGAGTGCCAACTGAAGGAACTACTGTAGTGACATAAGCCATTTCCGAAAACGCATTGATGTTCGACACGGTGTTTCAGATTGCCTTAGAAATGGTAGAAACAGCACAGTGAAGCCCTTTTATGTTGCACAGCTGGATAGCATACATAGCACTCGGTCTGCCAATTACTTAATGGCGCCCTGAGTACACAATGAGTAAACACACACAGACTTGGACACATATCAGAAAATAAGTGGGCCATGATAGAAATGCTGAGTGGCAGGTTAAGAGGAGATTAAAGTCGATCACTTCTTGACTGTAAGACAAGAGAAAGGCGTCAAAACGGCCCTTAATGTGAAAGCAGCGGTGGTAGGGCTGTGTCGCTCTGATGCCTGTGTGCTCATGTGCATATACGTTACAGGATTGTGTGTCAAGATATGACAAAGGTATTGCCTCCGGAGCATTAATGTCACATGGACGAGCGAGTAGTGCTGAAGTGGCTCAGATTACAGGATTAACATACAGAGACACAGAGAGAGTAGAGAGAGCGAGCGACAGGGATAACAGCACAGACAGACAAAGGAAGCATTTCTTCCACCAGCTGATACGATTTACACTCGTCTAAAGGGCTGCAGTTAGATCAGGTTCAGCACTTTGAAGTCGTATCAGTGAACTCTGAGCTGTGACTCTTATGCAAACCGTTTTTTGTACGCCGGAATGCCATGTGACTGTTTTTTTGTGTGGAAGTGGGTACATTTGGTACAAATGGGCCTTGTACCTCCGTTTTGACTGCATCGTTACAGTAATCTATTTAGACTTACTTACTAAAGAGCCGTTTTAGTCTCATAAAAGCCCTTTTAGGGATGCGCGTTAGATGCTGTTTTCAGTTTATCTACATGTACTGTATCTGTCCCCATCAAACAAACTGTAAATACATAAGAAATAAAGTAGGCTGTGTAAGGGAATAAGAAAAATGATGGCAAAAAAACAAGCAAAACCTGAACTGAACTGTTGATTCATAATCTTGTAAAACACCAAGAAAGTATTTGTCTAACAACCATTTAAGTCGTGCATCAAGCAAAACATCGTGTTTCCACATACTAAAATGCTTTGCTTTGTTACTTTTGTCTGTTTTACATCATTTTAAAGTAAACACATTTGGGTTTTATACATTTGGTCAGCAAAAAAAAAAAACCCCGAAACAAAACAAAAACAATGAAATAAAAAACACTTCATACTTTACAACAAAAACATCAGTTTCTACATGAAAGCTTAAATTGAACGGCTGCTAAAAATATATACAATTCTGTGTGTGTACCATGTTATTACTAGACCTAAGACTTAAGCATAAAATTTACTGGCACGCAATAAAGCTCAACACTATTATGTACAACAGACAGACCTTTCAGTATCTGCTGTTTCTGAAAACAGGGAGCCATGTTGCACAAAAGTAATCTAATTGTTTCCACATCCTTCCTCATTACGCAGACCCGTGGTCTTCACACGTTTCATCTGGAGACATTATCAGAGACATGCTCTGTGATGACTCAGATTAGTTCAAACCAGCCTCTGTGCTGTCACCGCAGCAGTTTTCAACAGACAGAGTTAGTAATCGGATTCAAAATGATCACCAAACAGCAACAGAAAAAGAAGATATACACGATCAGTGTGAGCTGAGACGCCTACTGTTCATTACTGATGCTTTGAACTCCGCGTTCAATCACAGCAATAGATTGTTGTGAAACGCTGATATGTTTTCATCTCAGTGGCCACAGCATTATTTCATGAACAAAGGATTGTGGAAACCAATGGCTGATAAACACATGGTTAAGTTGTTGCTCAGAAAAGATTTAATCACTGCTGAATCCAATTTGTGGTGCCTTTTTTTCTTACATGTTTGCACTATGAAGGGGTTTTTATAAAAAGGACTACAAACTTTACCTCTTCAAAGACATCCTTCTTGGTTGTTTTGAAAATGGTCGCCACAATCCATTGAATTTATAACCTATCTGCTTATGTGTACGGTTTGCATGTCTTGTAAGAGATGATGCTGAATGTTATCTCAAACAGCTGAACTGTTCCACACCTAAAAAACATAATTCAGTGACACTCCCCTTTAATTTTTCCATGAATGAGTAATAGCACAAAGCAAAAAATGTACATTTAGGACCAGGGAGTGTGCGGCTGAAATGTAGGGAGGACAGAGATTAAAAAGCAGGTTAAAAGGCTGCTGCTCTTTCCACAGACCAGCCTGTCAAACCCGTTCTGCAGACAGACTCTCCAACCCCCCACTCTTTAACATGTTAGCATTCTTCCTCGGGTCAACCCTTCAAGTGGAGGTTAGACTCGGGGCAAAGAAGGAAACCACTAAACATGCGACAGTATCCTTGCCAGGGTTTTAGGTCAATCATCTGGGACTGGTTTATTGGCTATTATCCAAAAGAAAAGGAAAAAGAACCGCTTAGTTTAAAAATAGCACAAATAGTGTCTAGCTATGATGCTGTGTCCTAACTCTACAGTGTTTAGTTACACCGTGCTGTAACTAAACAGGAAATCTTTGACACAGCATAGAGACCTTGCATTTAAGTCAACGTGATCTGTATTTGTCGTGCAAGTTTACATTTGGGTCATGTATTACTAGGTAGGTTTTCAGTACCACATTCATTTGCAATTCTGATTTATAACGCTTTTTTATGTCTTATGTTCTCCATATGCAGCTCCCAACACGTCTACAACAGAGAGCTGAAGTGAAACCAGAACTTCCACAAGTCATAAAACCCCATTCAAAATCATGTTCACGTTATTTGTTAAGCAAATGATTCCAACTGCACCGTTGGGAGTGTTGTGTTTCTCGATAGCATGTTGTAATTGTAGTCATGTCTGACATTAAGGTAATGCTCTTTCTTTAAAAAAAACAACAACCCAGTTTTGTTGTTAATGCAATATGTATGTTTTTGGAGGTGAAAGTTTAAGACCATTTCCCACAAGCCCAATACCATGGCCTGAGAATTAAGTTGTGGAATAATTCTTGAGACATGGCGCGTGTTGTAGAAGGTGTCAGTTTATCTTAGCGTAGTTTTTCATAAGAATTCAGAAGAAGTTCAAAATCAGCATCAATGAGAGAAGTTAAGCTGCGGGGGCTTGTGGACCAGAGGCTAGACCTGATGATCAGGGTTCTGTGTACTGTTAAGTCTTGAATCTGATGAAGCATTCTTTGCAAGCAGAGGGTGGGAAATACACTCTACTAAGACCCAAGTATGAAGATTTATTATTATGAGAGAAGAATCTTTATTTAATTTTAAGTCAGACTGTTGCAATTAGATCCATCTTTTTATAACCGGGGCAGCAAACTTCGGTAAACAAGAGCCTGCTGAGACTGTCAGATAATGCAAACTCAGCAAGAGGATCAATAAGCCTTTAAATGTCAGCAGAGGGGGAGTCATTGTCACTGAAAGGATTATGTCTGTGCTTCAGTCTTAATGAAATATTTGCCTTGTAGAAGATCTGCATCAGTGTAAATAAACAGTGAAACAAAAAACTACAAAGTTGAGGAAGCTGCTGAAAAAAAGTGTGAGAGAAAAAAACCAACCTTGGGTGACGTCAGTTATGAGCTTTGGACTTTGAACTGAACGCATCGTAAAGCACCAACAGACATCATCATGAGCTCCCCGTGTGCAGCAGGAGCAGTAAACATTATGAGCATCACAGCTCTGCACAGCTCAATATTAGTCACACATTTATTATTTAATAAAGCAAACAATGATCCTCAGAGATCATCAATAACGGGCGTGGAGATAGGATACCGTGAGCTGCAGCCTGTCCTTTAAAAATCCCTACCTCTTCCTCAGTTGCTATGGCAACCAGAGCGGTGGGTGCCCGGTGCAAGCTGGGTGGGTGGGTGATTTAATGTAAGCCCTTTCTACCGCACGTTACCCTGCTTTTTAATCTGCTCGGGATGTTTATAGGGGAGAAAATAGGATTGTCTCTCTAATTCAGCAGACAAAAACAAAACCATTAAGGATTACAGGCTAAAATCTAGCTTGCCATCACACAGCGGCACCATGAAATCCTGCTGAATTACAAAGCTTTTAGTGCTCTGTGGTGCATCAGTGTGTGGAGTATTTACAGGCGATCTAGAGTGTATAGACGGAAGCTGAGGGAGTCAAGAGTGGAACCTGAGAAGGATGACAGGAAATGGGCGAGGAGAATGAGCAGACCCCTCTGTGCTCAAGGTGACTTTCCTTTTCATTGACCTGATTATGTGCACTCCACCCCGCCATCGCGGAAAAAAAAGTGTGCTATGCTCTCGTTCTCTCTCACTTGACACTGATAATGGGCTGCGTTTGCCAAACCGCAGAGAAAAGCTGGTGGGAGGTCGCAGCCTGTAGCCTGTGTGTGTGTGAACATATTTCTACCACCACCTCACCCTCTCCAGACCAGCCTTGTCATTAGGGGGCATTCCCCACATACAGAGCCTCTCACCACGAAATCAGCCCCGGGCCCCGGTTAGAGCACCCCGTCATCCTCCCCCTTCCTCCCGCGGTTACTACGGCAACATGTCCCCCCCCCCGCACCGGCACCACCTAACTAGATAGACATGACACAATCACCTACGTCTTGGTGAGTGGAATCCAGCCTGTATCCTGGGGAGTGATAAAGCAGACCAGCAGCCCTGACTCCCCTCATGAACACACACAGACCATGATAGCCTTGGACTATCTACCGGTCACATGTATTCACACACACAAACACACACACATTCCAATCAGCAGATAGCCGGCTTCAGCTCCTGCACTCCTTTTTGCCCTGCATTCATTTGATTACAGAGCAGGACACACAGATTCACTGAGCTTGTCTTACCCTGTCCAGGAGTGCGCTCGCATTCCCTTTATATCCTCAGCTCACTGCAGTATCCAGCTTTCTGCACTGTCGACAAAAAAAAACGATGCTTGCCTTGTAGACAGCATGCAGAGGAGCATTTCTTGCGCAAGGTATGTATTCCACACAGGTTCACCTTAGAGTCCCGGAGGCTGTCAAACTCAGCCGAGAGGAAAATCCCAGCAGCAGTTGGATGGAAGCTGTTTTCCTCTGATGCCAGTGGGAGGAAAACGAGGGATAAACCGGCCGTGCAGCATGAGCTGCTGTTTGAGATCTTGCAACAAGCAGCCAGCTGGCCAGCGAGAACTTCTCTCTCCTCTGCAGGCAGCGTATCCACTCCCTGCCTAACCTCCGTCACTCTTGTCTTTCTCTGCAGAATGCCGTGGGGGCAGAGGGGACAGGCACAGATGTTACTGGCTCCAGACCACACCCCTTTTCAACACTCCCCATCCTAATAGGATGCAGCCGAGTCATGGCCGCCGCCCAGCTCACCCCCTCCCCCCTCCTCCTCAGGCTTTGGACAACTTATTTAGGGTTTGTTTGGAGAGGGTTTGTTTGGAGAGTTGCAGGAGAACAACAAACCTAAGGTGTGCACACTTTTTGTGTTGGAGGCGGTGAAAGTGTGGCATGATTATTGAGCAAAAATATCCACTATTAAAATATCAACTGAGGATAAAAAAAGTGTTAAACTCTTCCTGTGTGTTTAAACACCTTTAGTTTAATCATTTCAAAATGCTACATAGTGTTTAGACTTTCTCCTGCCAAAGATGAGATACTCAACAAAATATCCAGAGGATTTTAATCTAAACAACAGACACTCCTACGTGATTTACAGCACAAGTATCACTCCTGCATCTCAGCTAATTACTGACTCAAAACAACAGACATTCATAAACATTCCTATGGTGCAACATCTTTGCTCCTGAAGAAACACCAAAGAATGAAAATGTGTAAGCATCTCAGACAGATTAACCTGAAGTGGATCAGTAAAGTCACATTAACAGACAGCCGGCGGTTCATCCATTCCTCTGTTTACCTTTTATAGATTGAATTACCATTAGTCACCGTTTTTCTATGTTTTATAGGGAACATAAGGTACTCAGAAAATAAAAGTGACAGCCATACAATTAAATACAACACACCAGAAAAGCAGTGCAATGCCGTGTTTAAGACGCCTGAATGTTACAAGTTGAAAGCTGTGTCAGAGTGGTGCAGATTCAACTCTGTAGTCATTGCTGAGACCATATAATCCACGGTAATTACTGCTTTCTCCGTCTTTGTTCAAACAGGAGGTGAGGAAATCAGACGTGTTCTCATAAGACGACGTGCGATCTACCTGACTCAGTGCCTGCAGGTTTCCATACAGGTGTTAACAAAAAGCGTCATCTATGTGTCATTCATTTCCTGTTTTACAGAGGTGTGACAAGCAACGGTGATGGTAATCGAGCTAAAAAGACGTCATGAAGCCTTTGTTGCATATTTTGTTATACAACACAGTTTTGCCCAATCACCGTCTTTTGAAAGCTCCACAGCAAAGTAGCATATGTCCTGTGGAGGAGACTGGAAATTCTGAACTTGGACATTTCTCTGCCTAAAGGAAGTCACAAATCAAACCTTAAAAGCTGAATTCACCATTTCCTTAACAGCTGTGAGTGAAAACTCAGCAATATCCAACATTAAAACAGGCCCTCTCTTCTTGCCTTAAGTGTCACACATTTTCTTTACGTGAGAATGCTGCTCAAAAACGTTGCCAACATCATTTCCCATGATTTGTGGGTTATTAAAAGTTCAAAGTCTTCACACAGCTGCCTCTTGCTGCAATATGAAGATGCCAACGTGTAAAGTCGCCTGCAGCTTTAAGATTTCTGGTCTACCTCAAGTCACATGTTACTGATATAACTCCTCTGAAGTATTAGCCATCCGCCAATTTTTGTATTTCTGTATTTGAGCCTGCATTGTTGATCCAAAAGAGTGGGCTTGTGGGAAAGAGTTTATCTCAACAGAGCTGGTGTTACAGACATCAGTGGCGATCCGCGCCGGTGCAGTCATGAATAGATAACACTGGAAGCTGTACAGTCCTGGGTAGCTGCCTCTGAAAAGAATGTCATGCAGCTGGAATAACAGACAGGTCCCGTTCCCATGGAGGGCTTCTGTTCTGGTGGGACGGATCATCCGCATCAATAACAGCCACGACTGGTGTTTTAGTGACCGGGGGCCACCAGGTACATACAGCAGAAAACGTCTGGGACACTGACGACAGCGACATTTTCAGAGACAACTGTTTGTTATTATAGTGCAGTGTTAAAAGTTAAGCCTGTGCTGTTAATATGGATTATGTAACGGAAAGAATGATCATTTTAAGTCTTTTTTTTCCTTCCCGTTCTAATCTTCAACAGAGCTGCAGTCTGTTAAGGAACAGGTACACTTCATTTACAGGAACAGCAAACAAGCTTTAGTGACCCACATCATATTGCCCTCTTTTACTGTGCTGTAGGGATGGCGCAGAAAATAAGATCCATGGTAAACAAACGTTTATGATGCTTACACATAATCTTCACAAATGAAAACATTAGGCTAGAAATGAATTACAGCGCGGTCGCGTCTCTGTAATTTCATTTCACGCACTTACATCTTCTACAAAAACCTTTCCTCCAAATTGAGACTAACAAACATACACCATACATGTGAAAATCTTCTCTCTTTAGTGAACTTTTGTTACTTATTAAGCGTGCAAGGGCAGCCAAAGCCAACTTTAAATGTTTTCCATTGTTTTTTAACAGGAAATAATATCTTTTTCAAGTACTTTGGTGCTAACTGTCATGATTTGGTGTCAATCTGGCCAGCAGTAATTGTGTGGCATAGCAAAAAGTAAGAAAACAAAATGACTTCACATTTACCTCAAAGACACATGTGACTGGATTACTATTTATCTGACAAACAAAACAAAGTGTAAAGCCACTAGAACCTGGAAATCAGCCTGCAATACATCAACAAGGAAGCAAAGCAACATGGAAATCTGATTGGCTGCAGATTGTAGATGGCCCTGAAAGGTTCAACTGCGATTACAAGCTTGTTGACAGAATTTCCTTGCTTACATAGCAACAAAAAAAAGATGATGTGTTAATCGTTACGCTCGCAGTGTGAAACACAAAGTTAGGCTAAAACTGTACACATAGAAAACAAGGGAAGTTTGTAGTGGTGAAAAAGTAATGGAGAAAAGCCTGAAATTAAGCATCGCTGGGTGACGTTTGTAAAAAAAAAAAAAAAAAAAGGTTCTGCTGCAAACTAATGACAAGTATAACTACAAGTGAATCATGAGTGACAGCCCTGGACTATAAAAACAGTTTTGCAGCCTGCTGCAAAGGAATGTGTGAAGGGTAACGTTATATTACGGCTCGTATCATGTGGTGGAAGGCTACAGGCCTACACTGTACATATGTTTCATCCAGGGTGGGGCCATATCCATAAATTCCACCCATGCAGCCCTTCCCTTGCTGGAGACCCTAACTATCACAAATTAAATGCCTGGATTAAAAAGGGTCCTGCTGGTCTCTACCCACCCTCTGAGAAGTCTGTAATTACCCCCCTGGAATAGAGGGGTTCATCCCAGGAGGGACGCACGGCCCTCTGCATCCAATAACCTCAAACAACTCCACATATCGAAAGGAAACACAAGTAAAGCTGCAACAAAAGACAAAGTTAAGAAAGGTATTGACTGAAAAAAGGTCGCAAATTGCTCAAGAGTACCGAATAAATGATATGCCAAGTCATTCCTTTCACTTTAAGTAAAATAAAAAAGTGACATTTGACATTTTTCCCTAAAAAGTTAAACCTTGAATAAACCTTGTGATCTTTATTCACGGGCTCAACTGGAGATTTATGCATTTAATATAAAGATGCAATGACCTTCCCAGATGAGGCACTGCTGCAAAAATATTCTGAAGTGAAAGGCTGCAGCTGCAGTGAACGTGCTTGTAACGGATTGACAGAATTTGAGGGTTAAAAGGCTGCGGCTTAACTTGTTGATCCCTCCAGATGTAGGCCAACTCACTGTGCTGAGAAATCAGTGGTTAAGGTTTTCCAGCGAAGAGATAAGATAGAGGAAACAGCGTAAAGCAATGAGAACTGCAGCAATGGTACCATATTAACAAACAAACAAATGACATGAGTAACAGTAATCCAGCCTAATCCAATCAGGACCCCGTCTGCTCTGAGGGTGAAGACAGCTTCAAAGCAGAGTGTTCCTATTAGCTAATGTGACACACTGAATCCATGTGAAAAGGTCTGAGGTCTCGGCCTCATGTCTGACCGTGAACACGGATGTGAGACTGGCTTATCGCCAGCCGAGCGCATGACTGAAGCCTAAGGTGAATCCATGCCACCATGTTGCACGGTGAGATGGCTGAGCTACAAGCTGCTTATCTTAAAGTCTGTCAAAATGTCAGCAGAGAAAAACAGGAGACCAGGAGGGTGGAAGCTAAATATTAAAGCCATAAGAAAATCAGCTGGGAAGCTCAAGCCACTGTATGAAGAGTGCAATGAAACAGCAGAAAAGGATGTTTGGGGACGTTAACAAGGACACCTGCTGTTTAACAGGATCGACCTGACAGCTTCTGCCCTTTGGCGTCTCAGCTATCAACAGTGCAAAGCACACTGCTGGAACACAAACAACATTGTTCAGGATAGCAGTGCACTTACTTAACCTAGAAACAGTACTGAATACGGTGGTTGTTTCGTAAAGATCAGTCACAATATATCGCTGTAAAAGATAAGCCGTGAAACAGCGTCAAATAAGATTTTATTTTTGGGGGTTAGAATCTGAAAAATGAACTCGATGAATGAAACTGTTCAGATCTTAACGCTGGTGAAAGTTACAGAAAAGAAAGGGAGATGGAGGGGGACAATGGTCGCCACTAAAAGCTGTAATACAATCACGTCTGAGGAACATTTAGCTGTTGATGCAGCTGGTTTCGTCTGAATGCGTGGTTGTTTTGACGGCTTCTCTACAGTAATGTTATCACACAGATATGCTATACTGTGGGAACCTGCTTAACGTAGCAGACGCAGCAGCCTCAAACCCTGCCCGAGGAGTCGATGACATCTTCTGTTCCTGGCTGCTAGCCTTTCATAAAATCACAAAATAATTTTACCTGTTACAATACGAGGCGGGAACCGAGTCTTATTTTCGTGTAAGATGCAGATAAAGTTGTTTATAGGGGGTCAAAACAGTCGACGACAAAGAAACAGGAGCTTCCTCGAACAATTACAAACTCTCCACAGTCAATAAGACTGCGTGACTCATATTACCACCCACAATGATGCCAACCCAGTTTACGGGAAATTACATTACCGTGGTAAAAATACCAATGACAGTTATACAAACGACAAAGAAATCGAGAAGACAGAGCGTGCCTTTATTTTCATATTACAGAGAAGAATTACTTGAATCAAGGGAGCAAAGCGACTTAACTTCATCTATGATCAGGCCCAAACAATTACATTCCTCCAACTCTCAATCCTTGTCTTAGTGTTGTTGTGTTCTGAGCCCTAAAGGAGTGGTATTGTTTAATGAGTGAAAAAAAAAAAAAAGTTATAGCCTAAACATATTTTTCTGTCCTTGCTCTTCTGCCCAGCGACTTGTCAGAACTTGAGCGTGCCTTCAGGAGGGCGGGGCAGCATTTTGAGAGCAGGATAAAGCATGCCGTGCTCGGGCACAGTCTGCTGCTCAATCTGATACGTGTCTGCTGCTTTCAAGGCCTATTGCGCATGATTTGTTTGGGTTCTGAGAAGGAAAACGCATCATAGGGTTTATTCCTTCGAAGAATAAATCAAAGAAGCGTCCGCTGGTTATTTTTTCAACATACCAACAAGCTGTAATAGTGCTGCCTGATGTGCACACCAAAATAAGCCGTATATTTTGGTACTTTTTAAGATCTAAATCGGATGATAAAGTCTACAGTTACCTCTTCTATCTTTTGGGATTAATCTTCTTTGTATGTGCGCTGATAAGGAAACGATCTAACTCTAGCATTCGGTGGTGAAAATGCTTCTAAATGGGCTAAGATATGTCATGTTTACTCTGACATTCTGAACATGTGACCGCTTCCAGTGACTGACTCGTTATTTCTATAACTACAAGTAACAACGTGAAATGATGAGTGCGCAAATTTTGCTGTCAGACACGCTGCCGATGAACCAGCTGGAATCCCTGGAAACAATTTGAAATTTAAATAACCAAATTACCATTAGGAGGCTTACAGACGCACCAAAACTGCAAACTCAGGCAAAACTCTCATTTCCTGCATCTCTGCTTTGGGAATTAACATTAATAATGCGACCTAGACAAAGGGGAGAGAGGCGTGCGAGGATTGAAACATGAATCCCATTTGGCCTGTTAAACCGCCTCCCACCCTCCCAAACCATCCTCATCTTGGTTATGGGACTCCCCCCTCACACACACATGCACACACACACGGGACAGGACCCACATGCTCCCTTTGTTTGAACCGCCACACAGCTATACACTTTCCACATCTTGTGGCTGAGGCTCACCAGTGATTAATTTTGAAGCTCATTGTCATGATAATCTGAGGTTTGCCTCAATTTTCTTGTTCTGGCATTAAAACAGTCACTGTGGAACTTCGTTAAAAACCAGCTGAACGCCATTAAGGAGCCGGGAAAACTATTAATTAAAAATTATAGGTGCTGAAGGACATTAAGTGATTAAGAGCCTTACTTCAATTAGAAACAAAACCAAGAAAGCCACCAAATAATAAATATAGCCTTTACCACAATTTTATGTTACTAAAAATAGGCACAGTGAATGGACTTTTTACCCCAAATATGACTTTTATAAAGTGTAAATATTCATATGTGAGGCATTACAGTATGTAACTGGTGCATTGTAAATACTGTCCACATTATAAAGTCTTCTTCTCTTTATGTGGCCTACAAAAAGAACCTATCTCGGAGAGCATAAGAAGTAGCACAGCTCGTACCATGCTCTCCAGAGTACATCTGCAACAAGTTCAGTTTGGCCCAAAATATAATTTCATAGGTCACCCAGTTCTAGTTTTAGAAGCATAAGACTGCAGATCAAGGCTTGTTTCTCTGGAGGGAGATAAGTCTGTGCTGCAAAAGCAGTGACTGGGCAGGAGGACTCAGATTTACATCAAGTCCTATTTGGAGTCACATTAGACTCTTATGATTTCATTTGATTGGAAAATGACAACGATGCACGACACCTGCAGTGATTTAGAGTGTTTCACATCAGTTTTCATATACAGGCCTCACACCATCAAGTGGCTGTGAAGCTTATTGCTAATAAAGTTGGGGACCATGAAGGTCCCATTACTCACCACGCAGTCTGAGAGCTGTCAGCCTAAAGCCCATTACTTAAAAATCTGCCACCTCTGAGTGGTTGAGCTGGAAACAGGGTTCACTGCCCTTTCACCTCCAAACAGTCAGGAAGGTCAAGAGTCAGTGGTCTAGGGAGGGGACAGTGTGTAGCCACAGGGTGGGTATCTAAACGCATCTGCCAACGTATATGTCCCAATCATGTGTGTTAACTGTTAAAGTTGTGCTGAAAAAATACATTAAAAAAAAAACAAGCGCAAAAAAACAAAAACCAGAAAATGAAACAGCTACCGTAGTCCAACTTGCTGTCATGTCATATCTATGTTCCAGGCATTATTCCAGTAAACTGTTTAGCTGGTGGAACACTACCCGACGTGTCTCGTCTTGTGATCGGTTTGGTAAGTGGATTATGAGTAAATAATGGCAGCCACACCAAATATAATGGGCTTCCCTGTTTAAAAACACCTATGTTATTTTAGCCTCAAGGTTTATTTTTTTTATTACAAAAAAGATAAATATTTTATGAGTGGGTGTGTTCTTTGTTTCATGCAAGGTGTCCTCACCATAACATGGCTCCATATGTCTCCTGCAGCTCGAGATTAGAAGATAAATGAGCTCAACTTTCAGAGGTGATAATGTTCTAAGCTGAGGATTTCAATCTTGTCACGAAATCCTCAAACAATCCACAAAATGCGAGGTTGGGTCTTGGGTGTGTCCAACAATGGCCGTCCAAGCCCAGCTGTCCCAACAGCGAGGACAAGTGCAAAGCCAGGCCAGACTGGGGGCAGGGTGTGGCATGGCAGGGGTGCCATGGCGACAGAGCAGGCCTCGGAAAAGAAGGGATGCTAAATGAAGCCATTGTCTGGCCCAAGTGAAGCACACTGCACAAAGAATGGCACATTCAAACAGTCATACAGGCCTATTGTTGTGGCTGGCCGGCAAAGAGCTGCAGGTCCACAGTTTATCCCACAGGATCCACTGCACATCATACACACAACTCCATCTGAAGCACTGACAAACTCAAACAATTCAGGGATTTTGCAGGTCATTCAAACTGAAAATATCAGTGGAATAGTTGGACCGGTTCTCGTGCATCTGAAGTTATGAATGACTTGAACAAGTTGAACTGTTTGATATAAAAACAAAGAACCCAGGCTCAATATGCGAGGATGAAGCTCCTCAGTAGTCTCAAGTATCGACCTTGACTCACAACACTGGGCACAATGGCCTAATACACGGGGAGAGATATTAAGACGACTACAGATAAATCAGGGAAGAAATTCTGACAAAGGCAACAAGTCAAGCGTTAAGCCATGATATGGTATTGTATGGCATGTTAAAATTATTTAATTGACTGTGTCGATTACTCTGGAAATTAGGGATGCACCGATATATCGACCGAACAGCAGTATTGGCCGATATTTGCTGATTTCAACCAATATTGGTATGAGCATATAAGACGACAAAACTTTTGTCCCAAATTTGTGTGACTGTATTTGTGCCCATTCAAAGATAATGTAATGATGAGCTGAAAGACTTTAAAGCAGTTAACTTAACCTATATTTATATATGCCAAATTATCATTTTAAATGTTGTATCGGCCTAGAATTGGTGCATCCCTAGTACAAATGTATGGTAGTAGAAAATAGACACCCATTGTGTAATAGTTACCCTAGTAATTACTGAACCAATCCCATTCAGAAGCAATAAAATCAAAAATGTATCAGTGAGGGATTAAACACACAATTTGTCATTTCTATCGCTAGGGGTTTGGGATATTTGTCAATGAAAATCTACGTAGAGCTTATGTTTACAGATGGGGTAGTGTATTAAAGTTATATTCACATTAAGTTTAGTGACATATATCCACGTTACGTAATCTCACTGTAATGAAATAGCTGCAAGTAACATTAGATGTAAACATTAGTAAAGAGGACATGACTCCAGGCCAGTTGACCACAGGACGTTACATTGAATAAAATGTCAGATTTCTCTGAGGAACACACGTCAACAGTATGTAACAATATAAAATATAAGCCTAGTTGTTTTTAGAAATGTTAATGCGGCCATTATTAATTTAACAGTAGTAAAATGCACGTTTTCAGGGCAGTCTCCTGGGTGTGTTGTTCCACACCTGCCCCGGCACATTAAAGCCACCACAACATCTAGAGACCACGCTGACATATGGTGGTCTCAGCTGTGTTACGGCCACTCCTAAATGACATCCGTCGTTGAAAAAAAATAATTACACAACACCTCCCCCCCTGTTGTTGATGCAGTCATTTACTCGGTCACATTGTAGTCCTTAATGTGAGCCAACAAGGGAGGTCGGGCCACCACCCCCTCGCTGCCCTGCCAGTGCTGTGAAACTTTACACTCAGTTCATTAACCCACTTCCCCAGGAGAGCTGCAGGAGTGTTTGTGTGTGCTGACAGATAGAGGAACAGGTACAATACACTGCCATGGTGTAATGGACTATAGCATCTGTGGTGCTGCTGCCTAGCTGGTGTTTTCCAAGAACTAAAAGGAGCACTTTGCCAGTTTTCATGAATGACTTCAAGACAATGGCCACCTTATCAACTCATCTATCACGAATACTTGACAGTGCTCTTGGTGCCAACCGGAGCAGCCTGGATTTCTTTCATCATGCAGAAGAACAGGAAGAGTTAAGGCTAAAATGTTGTAATTTTATTCACTTATTAGGGACACCAATACAGCTATACAAACTTACTTTTTTGTTCCCAGGGAGCTAGGGCTGTTTGATGTGATGATATATATTGCGTGATTTAACATATATTATGCTCTATCATTTTTTTGGGTTGTTTCGCCAATCACAGTCTTTACGGCAATATTCTTCATAGCTTGGACGAGGCTTTGTGTTCACCCACATGGCACAGACACAAACATGGAGGAGAGTAAATGTGACACAGATTGGCATAATTACAAACAGAAGGACAAAGCGGAGAACTCGTACCTAAAAGAGGGGTTACTTCTGTCACATGGATTTGGTTTAGGTATGGAGAGACCACAAAGACTAATCCTCACAACAGACTAAGACATCACTAACCTTGTCTACACAAAAACATGTCAAACAGTGCAGAGAGTCTAAAGATGAGTTTTCCTTAATTTTTTTTATTTAGTTATGGGATTTGTTGAAAGGTTCTAAATAGGAAGTAGGAAAAAAAATAATCAAATATCAGTAAGTACCTTTAGGGAAAGGAAATAGGCCTTTCCATGTTGTCACCTCATATGAACAATTTATTCAGTGACTTTACAGAAAATTTACTACATCATGACGTGTATTGTTATCATGTCCAATATTGACTGATATGAGATTGTGGTCATATTGCGCAGCCCTACAGGGACCTTGTTGCTTTGTATCCCTCCTCTCTCTTTCACCTGAAAGTAAAGACAAACAATGCCCCAAAATAGTGTCACTGAGGACGTGCAAGGACAAAGCCGCAAATATCCCGACAGGTAAAACTGACCAATGAGTCACATGCTGCAGAATGTTTCACCGAGGACTGTTTTTTTTTGTCATTTTCCGACAGCAGAGCGGTGCGTTCGTGTCTGTAATAACAAGAGGGATGACATGAAACGTCAACAAACTAGTGCCAACAAATACTTGCTGTCGCCGAAGGCTGTGCTTGTGTAGAGGAAGCAACTCCGTGATGTGTCACGTGGCTGCATTTATAACTCCTGAAGGTGATGACCATTGACAGTATCTAACAAGCAGAACTAACCCAGGGCAACAAGCTACTGTTCATTTTTAATGTTAACTACAAAGGCGCAATACAACGGATACTATGTTTGCTCATCGGGCAGACGAGGACTTAAAGCTTAAAGTCAGGTAAACAAACGCACTTCCAAAGGTGGGCTGCCTTTGAGAACTTAATGCAAAGTGCACACTGGCACAATGCATACACTTTGGCTGCAGGAGACTGAAAAAGTCACACCACATACATTGGCATCAAGAGAGTTCAGGTTTTTACCACGCTCTACAGGTCAGCAATGGCTGATAATAACAGCTTGCTATTTTATTTCCGTCTGATTTTAATAGAGGCTTAAAGCAAAAACCACCAACGCGTGCAGTTACAACGCAATCATCTGCAGTGTGCACAGAAAAACAAGACACGTAATTCAAATATCTGTAATCAGCCACCTCCCTGTCTGCACATTGTGGACAAAATAACTGCATGGTACAGCATGTAAGGCTTCGCCAGTGTTTACAGTGAAAACATGTTTGCAGATCACACCATAGTACAGAAAAGCCTCCTCACAAGGCAGCAGCCCATTACAAGCACATACAGGCCCCGCAGTGATTTAGAGCATTTTAATTCTTGGGAATGCAAGTCTTTTCTGATAAGCGCCTAACTTGGTGTAAACCTAGCACCAGAATGATTATACTGGGATAATCTGCGTGTTATGCTCTCTGACCTGACCAGTAACTCCGTGGCTTTTAGAAGTGAGTCATTCCACTTCTCAGCAAAAGTGATACAAGTGATTATTAACCCAGAACAGGTGAGGTATTAAATGTCTGAAAACACCAGAGGCCGGCTCTTTCATCCAGTATAATGTGGCATCTAGGGTTCCTTATGAGGACAAAACATCTGTTGATATGACCTCATTTAACCAATCAGGAGACGAGGAATGTACAGTACATGAAAAATCAGTAAAATAACAGCAAGTACGGAACTATCCTAGCACATTTTACACACAAATCATAACCTCGCAGCAAACTTACGGCTATCAGGTATGCAGATGAACACGCCACAAAGTCAAACAGACCAGGTTATCAATAGCAACAACAGCAAGACAGAAAAAAACTGAAATGGAGAAGAAATATCCGCCAGTATATTATTAGTGGATTTTACTGGAACTCTCGAATATCGATCTCCGCGTCGACCTTCAAGATCCAGTGTTGGTCAGGAGGATATGTGGTTCTTGACTTACATAGCTCTCAAAGACACTGACGATTAATGATTCAACCATTCATCCCACCCGCACCTTTCTACAAGAATAAACTACTGTAAGAAACAACCGTGACAGCACAACGTTAATGCCTTACATCTTCTCAAAACGTTATTAGTTAATGTCATCTGGAAGGAAAACATCAGGGAAAGTTACAGTTCATTTGCATATTCAATAAAGCCAAAATATATACTTTTCTTTCAAACAAATTTGACCGCACTGGGAAATATGGGGTTGCCGCATCCTTCAAAATGACTTACAGGATATCTGTACCCATGTGATAACGTGGGATACTTTAAATTAGCACCCATTGGACTCAAAAAAATAGGTCCATCTCTTAAAACTGCACAGGCAGAGTTGGGTGGTTTGACTCGGGTTCCCCAGAAACACAATACACTGATATTTCTACAAAGCAGAATAATATGAAGTCAACAGGCCAAGTCCTGGAAAATGGGGATAATAGAATGAAGCACATGTGAGATACAACCAGTAGAAAGGACACCTCTGGGACACAGTCTGTGAGGCTGATCCGTATCATTTACCTTACTGGGTGTCATGACTGTAAAAGCCTTTTGTATGGACACAAATGGGGGTCCCCATCCCCGCATCCCTTAAAAAAAAAGTCGTTTGCCTTTTGCTTTCCTTTTGTGGAAGTTTAAATCATTAATGAACCGACTGCTGCTCTGTGGTTGGAAAGCTCAGCCTAAGCTCAGCATAAGTGACAAAACAAAAACAGTTTGCAAAAAAAAAAAAAAAACGCACGCAAATGTCACCCGACTCCTATCTGGACACGGTTTATGTCCATTGAAGCGGATTCTCTACGGTGAAGCTCGGGGAATTTTCAACTTCACCTCCCAGTAAACTCGCCACATCAACGCCGATCATGGCCGTTGCGTTGACTGGTCATACCCGGGTACGGAGGTCACCGCCGCCGCCGCCGCCGCCGCCGCCGCCGCACCGCTATCAAACCGGCCCGGTGCGTGTGCCTTCTCACGCGGGTATTGTTTCACACGCAGCGCTGAAACTTTACTTCAAAAGACAACTTTCTTACCTCGACACGTTGAACATTTTCCTCCACGAGTCTACCCGCAAGTTCATCCAGTTGGCAACAAGTAAAGCAGCAGGAAAAACACACGGTCCAGACGGCAGAGAGATGATTAAACCGACTGGTTGGTCCGGGGTGGCCGTGATGTCATCCGTTTACTCGAGCAGTTAACGCGCATGCGCCATCCTTTGTTAGCCCAATGCCTTATGGATGTTGTAGTGCCGTGGGACGGGAACGCTCCTCTTCACGGAAACATTAGAAATACCAGGGTCATATTCAAAGTGCAGACGACAGAAAGTGGCTTTATTGACTTTGTGGCTCAAATGACCAACTCAGAGAATATTTTATGATTTTAGCTCCATTGTAAACCTCAATTGTCTTTGCTTGGTTATAAATATCTTGACAATATACACAATATCTGAGGTAGAACCCACAACACGTTTGACCCTCTTTTAGGACTGGGCAATAAAACAATATCCCAATATAACTTTATATAGCAATGATGTAATTTGCAACTGCAAATAATGATTATTTTCATTGCTGATTAATCCATTGATTATTTTCACAATCAACCGATGAATTGTTTGGTCTATAAAATGTCAGAAGTGTGACAACAGGTGAAAGTGTTTCCTAATGCCCAAGATGACGTCTTTAAATGTTTTGTTTGGTCCACATCCCAAACGTATTCAGTTTACTGTCACAGAGGTTCGCCTACTGAAAGCTGGAAATCAGAGCATTTTGACTTTTTTTTCTTAAAAATGTAATCAAAACGAGTATTGATTATCAGAATAGTTATTTAATTTAATAGTCAACGACTAACGATTAATCATTGCAGCACTAATGATAATATACTTTTTTTTCTTTTGTCTTTGTTTGCATTGAAATCTAAAACAAAATGTTTCAATGTTTGGGTGTTTTACTTAATTTCACTTATGCATATTTTGTCGACTGTATTTATCACGATACTATGGATATCACCCATCTCTCCCCTCTGTCTAAGACGCCAGCTGTGAATGAGTCCTTATGGATAATGGTTTGGCGCCCCCCAGTGGTGTAAAAATGACATAATGGAACTCATTTCTGATAGATAGCTACTGTACACGCCTGTTCGCTGATATTGTCTTTTCATGTCCCTGTGATTTAACATTCTCTCTCTCTCTCTTTATCTGCTTTAAAATGTGGTTTTACAGTTAATTTTAGCATGAGGATAAAAGGGAAAACTCACCCTAGAATTAATGTAATTAATTAATTAACGGTAAATAAGAATAAAAGACACGGTAACTAATAATACGAGAATATGAAGACGTGAATTCCTGAATTTGTGATCTGAATTTCACAAGCTGAAACATTTCAATTAAGTAGATTAAGTGGTCTTTACATTTCGACGTAAAGTATGCAGCGTAAGTAGAGATTTAAAATGTGGCGTTCAAGTGCCGATATCCTGGATCCTGATAAAAGTCCAGCTCAGTTTACAGTAATGTGAAATAACCCAGCAGTTTGTTTGGTGGTTATTATTAAAAGTATAAAATTCTAATTCAGATAATAAGAAAAAGCTTCACTAAAAGCAAGCATTGGTCATGCCAGAGCTTCTGTTTTATTGTTCACCATTTACAGAATTTAATGTGTGAGTACAGCATTTTTATACAGAAAGCCCACTTGTCCATACAGCAAACAGACATATAACACATCTCTTCACACTATGTACAGGTTTAAGCCATGATAAAGCCTGGGCCACTTGGCATAATACTCATTCACTCAAGGTTCAGAACAAGTTGATGGACTCCAGATGTTCAGCAATGTGATAGATAACACATGTATTAGTGTTACTGGTGTGGTGTATACCTGAAAAAAGGGGGGGGGGGCAGCTAAAGAAGCAAGTACAGGGCATATTCAGGATTGTCTGAAGCTGAGGCTGAACTTTTCCATTTCAGACACGATAACCGTCTCCTCCTCTGTCAACAACTCATGCCCGTAAGCGATAGTGTTTTAAATCTGGACTGCACTCTCGTTTGGTTCACTGCCCAAATGAGTGTGATGTCTATACAGAGTAAAAATAGAAATATGATCACTAGTTTAGTGGTGGAACAGTGTCAGCAGCACCATGTTGGTCCTGAGTTTAAGTGTTTCAAGTGGAGACTGCCACAGCCCTAGCAAAATAATAACCGTGATGTTAGATCGTCAAGTCAGGATATAAAAGGAATTTTGTGAGTTTGCAAATATGGAGGTTTGTCGCAACTGACTGTTAAACTTTGTCTGGTGGATAAACAAACTTCATAAGATGGTTTGGTTGATGATTACAGGATTTTCTCAAAGTGCAGGGTCTGGATTTTATTAAACATTTGCAAGTGTTCCTTTCCGTGCAGCGAGATACCGCGTCCGTGTCTTTTTTCCATGTCATCAAGTAAATTCAGTTCAACTATGGATATTTGAAGTGAGGTCCAACTTATTCTTAATGCCTGGACTAATTAAAAGCATGTTGGAAACCGTAAATACCATGAGCTTTAAGAAAACAGAAAAACCTATCCCAAACACACCACAAACTAGCATCATTTGTGGACAAAAGATTACATTTTCTTTTTGAATTCCAGGCTTGAAAACCGTAAATCAACTTTATTTACCAAATTCGATCCCTCCAATTCATGAAGGACAAGATCTTTCCTATTTCTCTGTAGATACTGTTCAGATACAACTTTTTGGCATTTGGCAAACTTTTTTGGTAAAACAAAATATTCTTTGTTTGTGATTTCCATGAACGAGACCCGTTAATTTCAGGGGTAATGTAGACTCCACATAGCTATTCAGATTTCTCATTCAAGTAGAATTTCAACAAAGCTTAATACATAAATCATGTTACACGGGAAAAAAAAAAGGATTATGATACAAACCTTCTCTTAAAATTAGTGTAAGTTATAGTTTATTATTGTCTTTGCTACACATCCACAGTACTCCTCTTCCCAAGCTGTGCATTCTTAACAAATGATACTGAACAAACCTTGCAATGGTACTCATGAAACGTGTGCACGGGGTGAACGGGTGAGCGTCTGAGCTAGATTTGTTTTTGCTAGTTAAACTGGAGGAAGGCGGGGAGGCTTTATGTTAAGTTTTGTTCAGACCAGTAGGTATCATTAATACTAAAGATTCTCTTCCTTCATCCATGTTCTGCTCTTTGTCTAGATGAATTTTCATCTTTAAACAGTTCAATCTGCTTTTATCTTTGGTGGTTAGACAATAGGAACAACTCCTGGTAGATTACCTACCCCCCCCCAAACAGATCAAATTAGCGTCAAAAACACTTTTTGTCCGTATATATTGAATTGCACTGGTAAAATAAACAACTGCTCACCCTCAAAGATGATGTTCCACTTTCGATCTAATTTCATGTAAACCAATGCCACCGTAGACTTCATTAGGAGATGGAGATGGCTTAACACTGCAAGAAATACTGAGACGACGGTTAGTGTTTATTCTTCATGTTGATGTCTGATACAGAGCTGACACTGAATTGGGGTAAAATCAAGTAGGGACAATGACAGAGCAATAGATTGAAAGGTGGTGATGGTGGTGGTGGGGTGGTCAGGATGGAGTGGTTTAAGAGAGTTCCACATCAGGAGTGCTTTTTGTTTCATTGTGTGTGCGAGTGTAAATGTGTGCATCAGAGTTTTGGTGCCCAGTGCTTCAGAGACAGGGGGGTTTGTGAGAAGCACAAGGCCGGGGAGGCTATGGCCACTGGGAGAAGACAGAGCGCCAGGCTCCTTTGTTCTCTGCTCTCGGTTTTGTCACTAGTCCAGCTGTTAGCCAGAAGTCAGTGGAGTGAGATACTACGCCAGGGAGCGCTGGCGAGGTTTGATCCTAGGATAGAGCTGCAAAACAGGGGAAAAAAAGGACATTTTTAGTATGACTAGTTTGAGTTTTGTGATTTCTTGGCATTTACTTTGGTCACTTTTTTTATTTGTACACAGGAGATTCAACCTTTGTTAGAAGGCTGATGCTTTTTAATACCCTCAACTACAGATGGACAATAAACCACTTTAAGTAAATAGCTTAAATTACTTCTACTACAGTTTGACATTAACTCTATCATAACTGAAAACAGATAATTAACCTCAAATAACTACAACCATTACTGACATTTAAGCAAAAATTTCACCAAATGAGGTTGGTCCAAAATTTGACAGATAATTCAGAAAAGGTCAAGCACTGATCAATTTAAAAAGAACTATAGATGGGTGGTATTTCCCCACAGGTAAACTTATGTACACCTGTAGGGTAATAACTGTGAAACAGAATAAGTTGTGTGTTTTGTTGTTACCCCCAGCAGGTTGCGGGGCACGTAGCCCTCGCTGTCCTCAAGCCGTGCCCACCACCACTCCGTTTCACTGTCGTCCTGTCGTCGCAGAATGGTGATGGCGTCTCCCTCGCTGAACGACAGCTCGTCTGGGTTCTGAGCTTCGTACTCCCACAGAGCGTACACCGTACCTTTGTTCATCACACCCAACTTCTCCTGAACACCTGCAAACGTAAGCCCAAAACAGACCGTTAGTGCTGCATCTGAAACAAATCAATATCTTTATCGACAAATGCTATTCAACCCTTCTCCTAGCGTTTGTTTTTTTTTGCCTAAACTTGAAAGACTTGAAAAGAGAGTTGGAAAGATAATGACAAAATCATAATTTTCGAGTGTTTTTTTAAATGAACTCATGAGGCTTTTGCACACCGTAAAGGAACTGCGAACACTGGATGTAGCCCTCTTCCATTTCCTCGCATTTATCTGCAGCCGTTTCCACATCACTAATGGTGCTGGCAAAAATGGCCGCTCCTGATTCAACCAGCAACTTGCAGAGATGAACACTGTTGCAAGAGGCGGCACAGTGAAGAGGAGTCCTGTTCAAGCAAAAAGGAAATATTGAATATGTGAGCAGTCTGTGGAAAATGAGTACCAGACTTAAATCAAGTGCAAACAAACTGAAAAAACTGGTGTCCTCAGATGTCTTTGAGCTGAGGCGACTCACCATCCATCACTGTCTGCAGCGTTGACGTTCACTCCAAAATCCAGCAGGAACTTGACTATGTGGTGATGTCCTGCGCACACAGCGTTGTGCAGAGGTGTGATGCCCTCATCATTTGGAGTGCTGGGATTCTCCACCTGGAAGAGAGATCACTACTGTTAATCCCACAAGCAAATATGCCTGACATACAATACAGAAAACAACACGCACACAGGAAACACACACCTCATAAATGATCCTCTGGACGAGGTCAAACTCGCCCTCCAGCGAGGCATCCAGCAAGAGGGCCAGAGGGTTAAATTTAACTCTGAAGCCGTGGCCAGTGCGCTCTGAGTTTGGCTTTTTCAGGTTTGTGCGCTTTTCCTGTATTAATGATAAGGAGAAACATGAGTTACAACTTTACTTGTTAAAAATGCAGCAATGTTTCAAATCAACACCGGAAATCTTTTAGTCACTAATAATGGTATTTTCTACTCGCTAACATTGGTATTGAGACCAAAAAATCCAGTGTTTTTATATGCCTGTGAGTCTAAATGTCTCTCACCAGAGATTGTGAGACTGCTGTGCCGCTCTCCTCTGGAGTGCTGACCTCTGGCACAGGACTGGGGAGCAAAGCCTCAGAGGTTTCCACGTTGTTGTTGTTGTCATCGTCCTCAGGTCCCTCTGCTTCAGCTGGATCCACAAGTCCTTCGGGTGGCGAGGGCAACGGCTGGTTGTCGTTAGCGTCAGTAGATGAGGGTGGAGTCTCGGACCCTAGCTCTTCTGCACCAGGTGGTGGTGGAAGCGGTGTTTCAGAGGGGAGGTTGCCGTTGTCGGTATCAGCCACAGCGTCGCCTCCCAGATAAGCAGGAGGATTAGCTGGCTGATAAAATGGGGTTCCGTTACCTGCACCGTTACCACCTCCTGATCCACTCACTCCATTCCCCTCAATCCCTCCTGCTAGAGTGTTAAACCTCTGGTAGAGCAGTTTCTGAATGTTAGGCCCACTCGGGCCCTCTGGCTCTGTGATGGAGCTCCGCTTCTTCAGGGGTCTTGGAGCGTTTGCCAGTTTTTTACGAAGCACCTCAAGGTCGGCGTCACTTTGGTAGCGCAATGGGGAGTGTACCATGGGCGTCAGCTTAGTCGGGCTCAGTGGTCGTGGGATGTTTTCTACACTGGGAGGGGGCGCTGAGGGCTCCAGATGCTGGAAGCACTCAAGATCATCCAAGTCTCCGTCAAAGGTATCCTCTCCACTGGGATGGCCTTGAAGCAATGGGAAGGCCCCTCCAGCCTGGACAAAAGGTAGGGGCGAGGGGGGAGTCGAGCTGGACGGCAGAACAGGCTTCCCATATACTAGAAACAAACAGAGTGTGGATTTAAGTTTGAGGTTATTTGACATTAGTGCATCAGCGCGATAGAGTTATTTCAGATTTGAAATGCTCATTAGTTTTTATTTTTATTTAGTCTTTAAGTTTGGTTTTTGATTTCACTTTAGTATTACTTAGTTTTACGAGTTTTACAAGTAGTTTTAATTTTATTTCTATTTTGAGGATTTGACTAGTTTCAGTTACGTTTTTGTTTAGTTTTAGTTTTCAGGTGTTATAAGAAAACCTTGATTTTTAGAAGCTGAAACAATGCATGATATTAAACATGATTTACAAGGCCATTTCAGTTTTAGTATTTCATTAACTATAATAACCCCTGCAACAAGTCCCCCCCCCCTCAACAAGTCCTTTTTTTATTAGTAATTCATAATTTCGTGAATAATAAGTCAGACTGTTGGTTGTCAGCAATATAAAAAAACTGGCTTTTACCTGCTTTGAGAGTAGCCTTGTGTGGCTGGCTCTTTGGTGCCGCCTGCTGGAGGTACATGTGATAGATGGAGCTGGAGTTCATGGTTGCTGGGCCTTTACGAGGTGACTGAGGCCGCGACCCCCTGTCTGCGATGAAGGGGCGAACTGCCACAGCTGGTGGAGGATCCAGTCGCTCGCTCAACCCAGGAGGGAAAAGTGGTACATTGGGCTGGAAAGTGGGGCTTGGCGGCACTGAGATACGTTGCTGAATCTGTTGGGAGGATGAGCCCGTGGAGGGAGGAACACGGGGCCAAGCGGGAGCTGGCGGGTTCGGGAGGGGGCGAGGTGGAGGTGGTGCATCTTTGCGGCGCTCCAAGGAGCTGGCTGAGTTTGCAGAGGTGAGGTGGGAACCGTAAGGGGGCGGCTGTGGCTTGGATATGGCGGGGGAGGAGACTGCTATTTTGGAGTCTAGCACCTAGTAGGAAGCAAAACAAACACTGTCAGAAAACCTTGAGCAGAATAAGTTGACCACAACCTAGAGTTAGTAGTTTCACACACTTTTCCCACCAAGGCAGCAGTACTTCATGTTTCAGCAGCCAAAGAACTGGCTCTAGGCCAGGAAAACCGGTTATGGAGTGGCACCAACACTGTTCTAGAAACAAGAACCACTTACGTCAGGGGCTGGGATTATCATTACCAGCTATATTGTTGTGAAAACCATTAAAAAAAAAGAGAGTCAGTTTGGCATCTAGTTTGCCAATCCAAAGAAGATGGAAAAAAAAACTTCAGTATGGACATGAAATCGAAGAAGCAGCAGCCCATTTAGGAGACAAACTGTATCCTTGTACTGTAACATTATATAACAATGTAGTATTGATAGCTAGCTGGTCAGCGAACATTACCCCAGCATAGCAAGCATAGCTACTAATTTCTCACACATCAATGACAGTGCTGCATCTGTAACATTGATTTTACCCTTGATGTTCATAACATTGTAGTATTTGTTCAAACGTAAAAAGACATCTGGTGACAGTACACATGAAGAAAACTGTCAAATGAAATAAAGGACACAGTTAAGAAACACTAACCTTTTCTGCACTAGGAGCAATGGGTGAGCCTGAGGGAGGGCTCTTGCCCTGGGTATCAGTTCCTGAGTCTCTTCTCTCAGGTGGTTTCAGAGTTGTGCTGGTCTTGCCTACAGCAGGCCAACCAGTGTCATTAGCTGGGAAACAAACAGGACACAGTAAGTGTGCTATAAAAGAAAAAAAAGCCATAATGGTTATATGAGAAGCACTGGCCTCTTTTAAAACTTAGACTAGTGACAAAGCATGTCCACCAGAGCTAGGTCTAAATGGTACGATCTTATTTTCAATCTTGTGCCTGATTGACCACATAAACTAATACAATTTGGATGGGTTTCTGAGGAACAACAGGAAGCATGTATACGATTTTATATCCATATTGCACATATATTTATACCATTTTGACCTAGGATTGGTAATAAATGGAGGGTTCAGGATTTTCCAAGGCCTATCCTATTAACCAGACATCAACATGAGACATGTTTTTGTTGCAGTGAATTCAACATCTGTCATAGCTGCAAATGAAACAGATAAGAAACTCTCAATCTACAAAGCCAACTTGACCTTGTTCAAAGATATATTATCAAAGTAAAGGATTGAGAAATGATTTTGTGTTCTTGATTTCGTTCTATGAAGTTAGAAAAAAAAAACATCTAGGGAAGAGAAGTCCCATGCACAGCTCTTGCAGTACATGCAAAATCTCCCATTTGCTGAAATTTAAATGTGCTTAAAGTACTTTTGGTCAGCTTATCATCTTTTCCCCCCAATTATCCTCTTAAAAAATATGACCATATGACATGAAACGTCAGCAGGTAAAATTATTATTGATATATTCAAAGAGCAGTGTTTGTGTCTGCGAGTTGTCTTTAATCACTGCAGACTAAATGTTTCAAGATCAATAGGATAAAAATCCCGAGCCTTCACTTCACACCAGTGATGGAAATGAATGGACCTGCATTCATGTTTTACAACTGTGCCAGCTATTGCTCGAGTAAAGCTGAGTTTTATTAGTTACTATTGGCAACTAAATTGTAATTTAGGGGACTGACGGTGAGTACTGCTGTGTGTACTGTTTGTCTCCAAGATTCCTATTACATAAAAATGACTTTGATGCACCTCTAAAGGAAAGGACAGGGTGAAAAGGAAGAACACAGAAAAAGAAAGACAAAAACAGAAAAAGCAATGGACAGATATATTTTGAGTCATATGACAGCAAATAAATCTGCAATGTTAGTGCCCCAATTGCTAGACACCTAAAGTTTATGCATGGTATGTAGGTATATGCATCTAAGAAATCACAAAATAACAAAAACCTCTGGTAACTCTTGATATTAATTGGCCAAATAGAGTTCATTCACAAAAGTCTGTTTGACAAGAGTCTATTTTATTCTAATTTCAGACGTCCTACCATTGCCACATTTTCATACAGTAATGGCAGGACTGCCCTACATACCTCTACAGTCTGAGAGGACTCAGACTGATCAGCTAAGTGACAGCTCCTAAGTCAATCCTATGACACAACATGAACAAGTGTATTTTCTTGAGCATGTGAAGTTTTTACGAGTGGTTGCTGTGAGGATGTGATGTGAATGTTAAAGTTAGGCAGGTTGAGGATGTTATGACAGCACAACAAAGTGGCCCAAACATTTTGGACTGCTTGTTATGTGTGAATTTATGTGGCACTCGACTTGTTGAACCTTCTCAGAAATGTTCAAATGGGCACAGATGTGCAAACACAGGATCAGCAGAGACAGTTTCTTTATATGATATGTGATGTTGAAGACCATTAATGGAATACAATTTCTGCAGATGGCAGCAAAGTATTTCAAGTTGGCAGCACACTATACTACGTTGTTACTGAAAATATTGCAAATTAAACATTCACATGTTCTCTCTCCAGTTCAGAAAAAACTGCCTGAATGCTGCACTGACAGAGAAGTTAAATGATGCCAAACAAGGATGTCTCAGACAGCAATTTATCAAGTTAACCAGGCACAGATGCATCTCCCCTCAGTTTCCAAGCAACTCAGCTTTGTTTTGTCAAAGAATGGAGGAGAATCGTGTCCATTAACTTGATTTAATCACTTCTATGGAGTGAAAAGAATGGAAATGAGTGTAGATGGCCTTGTGGCAAAATTTGGCCAAAAATTAATATTAGTAATGTTAATTTCTCAGTCAAGTACACAAACGGCAACTAAAGTGACAATGATATTTTCAGAATTGAGCTGTAAAATGGAGTATAAACTCCAGAGCTTGCTGAGGATCCTGTGCTACAGTAGAGAGAAGGTTCAGAAGGTGCCATCCCTCTGCTTATGCAGCACTGTGCACTCACGGGACGTGCCATCAGAGCCAGTGGAGGCTCCAGGGCCTGGGTGTGTTTCTGGAAGGGACGGGGGTACCGGGTCCACAACGATGTCTAAATCAGACACCTTCCAAGGGCCGGGAGGCTTTCGCACACCGTCTGCCCCAGGAAGCGTTGCCCCACCCCACCCAGCGAAACAGAGACATTACAAAGACAGGACAGCAGCGACACATGAGAGGAGAGAAAAGGGAGGGAATCACAGTATACACAACACAGTACACAGGAAAAGAGTGAGGTTAGACAGGGAGGAGAAGAATTACAGAAATATTGCCCAGGTGGACAAATCACAGAGGCCAGGTAGGAAGGAAACAGTGTAACATGCAAGATGTAGTAAAAGTCCAGTAGTGCAGGATTACCAAGCTCTGAAACTGAAGCCAGGAACAGCCTTCTCACCTGTTTCTTTCTACTTAAATCCAACTATCCATTTAGAGTAAGTGGAAAATTCAATGAAATTGGAATTTAACAAAAGCTTAAAAAGAGTATATAAGCTAGTATCCCCTGATATTGGTGGTTTTGTTACACTTGTGGTACATAAACTAAACATGACCAACCTGACTTGTTGCGGCCCTGGTTGGCTTGGTTATTGACACTCAGAGTCTGAGGCTTCAGCGGATCAGGTGGTATAGTGTAACCCCCTTCCTGTCGGCCGGGTACAGGGACTTGAATGTACGGCCCAACAGCAGCCACCCGGCCCAGAGTCCCCGGGGCTGGTTGTGGAGAGGGTGGCCCATTGGCTCTGTTGAGCTGTAGGAGGGGAGAGCCAAATCAATTTTAAATTAAAGAATGTTTTATTTTACTATTTTAGATTAATGTCAGACCAATTCTCAAATATTTTCTTCATTTCAAATGTTTTATGTGCTCCTTATCTTACAGGGAGGTTCTCTTTTTGACGTGCCTCAGCTTTTTTCTTGTAGAGGCGTTCCCGCAGTTCGCTGATGCGCTTGTCCATGAGCGTCACTTCCATGTTGCGCTTGTTGAGAAGCTCTTTCTGTTGCTGCAGCTTGCTGTTCTGCTCTTGGTTCAACTTATTTCGAATCTGCACATAAAAAAGGTCTGAGAATTACTCACAAGTACAGATTTACTAGTTTAGTAGATAGCGTTAAAATTGCAGCCATATCACCAGTTATTAATCATTACTACTAATCATTACCTGAAGCTCTTGGTAGAGTTTGCGGAGTTCTAATGCTGCAGCGCCAGTAACTTGGCCGCCCAGAGCAGTCTGTACGCCGTTGAGCTTCCCCCGCCGCAGGTCTTCTAGCTGTAGGCTGAGCTGCTCCACCCTCAGCACAGCTGCCTGCAGCTCAGCCTGCTTCTCTTGGAACAGGCCGCTAACTTGCTCGATCTCTGCCGCTGGGTGTAAAAAAAAAAAACGGAGCAATCACATCAATTCAGTCATAATCTAACTGTATTTTTACATCAGCAAGCTATGTGTATTTTGTCCCAGACTAATTCTCAGCACTGAAATTATTATAGCTTCGAATAAGCCTGAAGGAAAGGTTACTAGATGTTTGAGTAAAACAGAAATTTTCATCAGAACACATACAGCTCCTTGAGATCAGCCTTTTCCACACTGAAATATCGGTAATACATACACAGGTTTCCATTGATGACTTTGCTGTAGTCCACCTGGCCTCTCATTGCCCGGATCTTCTTCAGCTTTGCCTCCTGGCTCTCCACTCGCTCCTTCAGCCTCTGCAGCTTCTCGCTCTCTGAAATGGTCTGCTGCTGACGCCGCTCCTGCTGCTTCAGGTAACGCAAACGTTGCTCCTTGAGAGAAAGAAGAAGACACACATCAGATTGACGTTTCATTAGTAAACAGGTGAATACATGGTGCATAATGGTTAGGTGTATTCACCTTTCTGTCACTAACATCTAGTAGTGAAGTTGCAAATTGCAGACAAATATGAGGAAAATTGCAACTAAATTTTCGCTCTCGCTCTGTAGATATAAACAGCTCATTCTAAGGTAACAAAACAATTAAAATGTTTGCATGATTATACACTAATGAAAACATAATTATGAATACTGTATTCCATTTATGCAATTAGGTCCTTCTAAATCTTAAGACACTAGGCCTTTAAGTACAAAACATAAAGGTACAACTAAAGATATAAAACAGAAAAAACAAGGAAATCCTAAAAAATACTCAGCTGAAAGCAGTAAATTTTATGGTACTTATTGGATTAATTTTAACAATAGCCAGTAATTGCGTGGCTATCTACGTGGCAGACATTCCCTGGAACTAGGCTAAATCTTGCTGTGCTGTGTCAAGACTGTCTGAAGGCTGAAGAAAGGGTCAGATGACTTCATCTCTTTATCCAACTGAGAACTGCTCCAGTTTAAGTCTGAAAATAGGAAATGACAAGCCCAGGTTTCCAAATGACTGCAGGGCTTCGAGTAGGCCTACTTTTCAGATGCCACAACAAAGGCAATGAACTGCCTTTCGATCTGCGGGGCCTACAGTGGGCTTAGTCTTGCATGACTGATCAGCACACCACAAGCACGGTGGTCAGACTGTGTTAGTGTACTGACAAAGCCACCAGGAGTGACAAGGTAGAAGGGTTTTGTAGAGTTCTGCTGCCAAATGGTTCAATTCAATTTTGATGCAATGGGAGATCCAGGCAGTACAAAAGCTCTACCACACCCTTACATGTACTTTTTAATATTCCCTTCATGTATTTTGTCAACTAAACTAAACTTGATGATTGCTGCCCAAAGGGAAGAGATGAGAAAAGCTTCCCACTGGTGACAAAGTGGTAGATAAAATGCCGGGAATGTAGAAGTGTGACTGGTTTGAGAAAGGTCGAGGGTTGATCTTTAGCGTCCAAAATGCAGGATAATTAACATGGCTGAGTAAACCCTGCAATATCTGTGCACGTGTTCCTGTTGACTGAAATATGAATTCTGGACGGTCCTGGCGCCGTGACTCATCCCATCTCATTTGTTGCATAACCATTTGGCCTCATTTCGGGTCACGACGGGACACTTTGGATCAGAGCAGTGCAACGCTAGTCCAACAGAAAGCCTCAAGACTCTGGCCAAAACATATTTGGACTTGTCCAGGGCCGTTAGTCCAAGTGAATTCAGACAGCTCACAGTAATAAGAATGAAATAAGGGCATATGGATGTTTGCCTTAATGTCCTGTAAGTGGTGATGAGCGATCATGATGAATATTCAGCTAATCAGGTGAACATTTTCATGTGCAGAAGAATGATTAATGTTAAATAAAGCAGTGCAGATGATTGGTTACCTTTGCAACGAGCATCTGCTGCTGAGCTTCGATTTGCTGCTGCTGCCGTGTGGCCATCTCCTGCAGCTCAGACAGTGTGAGCTCCACACGCTGATTCCCCACCTACACAAAGACACACACACACACACACACCACAACTGGTCAGGAAAATAATAATACGATGCAGACTGAGACTGGAAATACGTAAAGGTTTGCTAAGCAATTATACCAGTGACTGCTGAGTTAAAAGTTTGGACTGATGAGGGGCAAATCGAGTGTAAAAATAGCACAAAATTTTTAACTATTTAAAGCCAGGGCAGGTCATATGGGAGCCACAACCAGTAGCTCTTGTAGGAGCCTCAACATAAAATGGTTATTCGTAAAAAACAAACAAAAAAAAACTAAAAGGCAAAACATTCTATTTTTATCACTTATTATGGCTTAGTGACTTACACTTTTACATTTATTTGACCTCAGAGGGCATCTGGTTTTGCAGCAAGACATGGATACAAGACAATAGAATAGAAATATACAAGACATACAAATACAAAACACCTACACAGTGTTCAACGAATGGGGGAGTGTGAAGGGACGCTGAATGTTACAGGCTCAGGGAAAACAACAGTGGTGGTTCCAGGTTGACATTAGCGATCATAAAAATTGCACAAAGTGCTGAATTGTGGGACGTCAGTTACACCATCAACATCACCGATATTAAAACAACATGGATACGTGCATACATATTCAACCATTTTACGTAAACAACATAAATAAAACTGACGTAGTTGGCAGCGTCTGTCAAATCTAAATGTATATAATGTATTTGTGCCAGTAAACTTCGGTTCCAACGGCATTTTTAAAAACAAATTAAGTGCAGCAAAAAAAACATTCGCTATAAAATGTTACATAAGCTAAAAAGTTACATAAGGATAAAACACAAAAAACATAGAAAGAAGATACACACAAAAAAAAAGAAAAACATTGGCAGAAGTGATTTTAAAAGCTGTCTGATTTCTCCAGCCAGAGGCTCAAACAGAGTAAGAGCAGTGAGACTCGGGCTTCGTCTCCTCTCCTCCTCAACTCCCCAAGTATCACTACAGCGGGACATTAATTGTGTTGAGATCCAGTTACTGAGGAGGGTGAGTCGAGGGTCTGAGGGCATTGTGTCATTTTCTGTTCTGCACAAATGGCAAAAAAGCGCACAAACACCCGAAGAGAGCTGTGCATATGTTTTTGTGCAGGGGAGATATTCTTAGAGATAATAAGCTGTAAACTTTTGCTGACTGAAAGCAATGAAGAGCCCAGATCTGCTGAGAGCGTCTGACTGTTTGTGCCACGCTGTTACATTCAAATTTATGGATTTTCAAAAGTCATTACTAGTAGTGGCTTCCATAATCTGCTTAATGACTTTATTATGGTTCACACTTGCTGCAACATTAATGACGAATAATAAATAATGAGGACTGCAACAAACCATTTTCATTATGGATTTATCTGCAGATTGTTTTCTCTGTTAATTTCTGAACTGTTTTGTATATTAAATGTTAAAAATAAGCCAAAACATGTCCATTACACTTTCCAACATCTTGTTTCATCTCACCTTTAAAATGGACTTGAAAATGAGTCACTTATCAAAAATATTTGTCCCTTAATCATTTCATTTCAATCAATTTTTCTAAAAATACAAAATCTGGATGTAAACAAAAGAAGCGACATAGACGGAACTACAAACTAATGCCACCTACTGTCACAACAGTGAAGCTGAAGCAGCTGAAGGTACCAGAAATAATAAGCAAAGGGTTCACCTGCACCAACAGTTTCAGTGAAGTTCTCCTCTCGAGTCAGAAATCAGCACCTTTTTTAACACAACACTCCATCGTCAGTCTGCCACTGTACAGACGTCTGAATGTTCTCAAAGAAGTTTCTGCAGTCAACGCGTTGCTAAAACACTCTTTGTGAGCGAGCATCGGATACAGTCCTCCAAACTACAAGCAGCTTTGAAATGCTCAAGTGCTCCTTGACTGTGCCTTTAGGAAGTGTTTTCAAAGAGGGAGGAGAGAGGAGCTGATGCGGGAAATGTCAGTGTTTTTTTTTTTTCTTCAATAACACAGTCAGAAATGTTAAATATCTGAGCTGGCAGGGGAATTGTTTAAGGGTGATGAAACAGTATATCTCAACCGAGTTCAAGTGTGTTTGACTTGTATTTCCCTACAGTGCACTACTTTGTTTTGCCATGCCCACAAACAAGCAGTAAAACAGTTGGAGACACAAAAAAGACAAATGTGTTTGTAATTCTCTGTGAAGTTAGAAAAGTTTGTGAGTCAGGAATTGTTGACTTTTACACTTTTGTTATCTCTGTTAGAGATCCAGCATTTGCTCACTAGGTGCGTTCCTACCTTGCAATTTATTAAGGCATATTAGACATAAAGGATGTCTAGGAAGACTCGGTGGGTGGGGGGAGGGATGCGGTGACTCAACTGAAGTCGAGATGGGGAGAGTGGGGGAAGCCACTGGCACACACAGCCACGCTCAAGTGCACTCAGGCAACAGTACATCAGTGACAATTCACCCGAGGGAGAAACAGACACGTACCCTCAGACAGTGATGAAGAGGAAGGTGGAGAAACACCCTACTGAGTGTGTAATCCTCTCCACTAAGTATAGAATATTGTGGATATTAGACACTGAGAATCCATGTTATGGCTAAAATATGATGATTTTTCAATACGTCCCAATTTTCAGCTACTATAGGCAAATAAAACAACATGTAAAGGCTGAAAAATAATGAAATAAAAATGTGTGTGAGCACTGCTGTGTTCCCCTGGGGCACATCTGCTCTTTAAAAGGCGGTGGCCTCTCAAGAGGGTGATCGGCTCAGCTTGGTGGACAGAAAGCCTCCAGGGTTTGGGCAGTAGCCCATGGAAAAGCCAAAGCAATGATCCTCTTAAGGCCCGTTACATCATCCAGCAGACTGACTGATATAATCTGCTAAATCAGATATTAATAAGAAATTCGGAAACAAATGAGCTTCAGCACTTGGGAGGTTAAGCAGAGGCAGCTGATAATATTTTCCTATTTGGATGAAAGATTAGTAAAGATGGACCGGTTGTTAAATGAATGTTTATGGGTTAGCAGTCAGATGAAGGCTGATCAATAGCCTGTGACTTCATCTACATGACCATGACTTTCCACATGAATTTCTTCAACACATACAGGGTCAAAAGTTCTAGTTTGTGGTTAAAGTTAATGAAAGGAATGGCCTCTAGGTGCTCTTGTACTACACTGGCATTGTCTTCTTCAAAAAACAAAAAGATGCAATCCCTCCATTTCCTACTGCACTGGAAGATTCCCTCCACCCCTGAGGCTGAATTAGTGGTTCCTTGACCGTAACACTTTCCCATTATGAAATCTGGGACAGATGGTCGCAGAGAGAGAAGACACCATGCCAGAGGCTGCTCTTATCAGAGTCGTTCGCATCTTCTAGCAAACACATCCTGAAGCTGAACATGCACAACAATGGGTAAACCTGAGTGGTAAATACTGACTGTGTCGAGACATGAAACACCAGGGACTGCGCACTCTTAAACGTCACTTTAATATCTGAATTTATGTTTAGTCAGATACTTTTACCTCATAAGAGTGTTGCCATTATGTTGCAGCACAAAGTGAACCCCAAAGAAAGCAAAACATGTGAACAGGGAAGATCACACTTTTTCTTGCAGTGGCAGCGAGCTAATGACTAACTCCCTGCGAAAGAAAATGTCACATAAAAAGACTGATGTTTTCGTCAAAATTTGTCACTGCATGTTGTTCTTTCACATAGTGAGGTGGACTTTAAAACGGTAACATACAGATGATTTAAGGGAACAGAATACCAACTGAAATATTGCCTAATGGCAGGCTTATTCCAACAGAGTACGTCCTATGAGCCAGCCTAAGTACACACCTTAAACTCAGATATATTTAGAGTGTCAAACTGCACAGACATCATTCTGTGTGAATTTGCAGGGAAGCTCCAAGATTAAAGTCTGCTAAAGTTTTTGAATAGAGGAAGACTCAAAACAGTTTTTATGTTGTATCATTCAGTCAGATAAAATAAGTTATTGTGAGTACATTTCTATTTTAACATCACGGTCATAAATCTGCTCAAGTCTCACCCCGTTCTCATTGTGCTTCTCTCCGGTGTTTCCACTTCTGCGACCCGTCTGCTCCTGGGACTGCTGACTCCCTGCGAAAAGAAAAGATCATGAACACAGGGCAAAGAGCGACACACACTAGAGCGCACAGCTGAGCCTATACACGCGAGTTCAGATTTGGTTGGCAACAACTATTGCCAGGAATAGTTTGAAAATTCACTGACATGATTGCACATGACAGAGGGATATAAGAACTGGGACATGCACTGCTGACTAAAGCTACACAACACCAACTTTTCATAGATGGTTTTTAAGACTTAGAGCTGTGCCACCTGTTAGCTTTGTGTTCACGGATGTAAACAGACTTCTGTTAAATGTAATCACTGGAATTAATGTGTCAGAATGCGATCAATCGATCAAAAGCTCGATGCCTTTAACACCTGGCTTTTTATGTGGCTAGGTCCATCTAAATACAACTTTAAAAGACTGATGATAGTGATGGGAGTATGTGAAAACAGGAAATCATATATTCCTTTGAAACGTCCCATCAAGCATCAATAAAACTTCTTATTACAGGCAGTCTTTTAAATTCAAAGGGACTGTGCATGAAAACTGTGTTCACAAAGTATGCATGCTGAGATAAAGACAAAACCAAAGCTCTTACATAGAAAGATTCAATTTAAGGAGAAAAAACTGTAGCTATGACCATCAGCACCAATCAACGTTGTTAGGATCCGTTAGGATTTTTACCCAATAACTGCACTATTTTCAAGTTATTTCACAGTAAAATTAACAAGAAGATGTAATACATATAGTATTAATGGCAATACAAATAATATATTAATATAAACAGCCTACCAATGCATGATGATTTGATTTTCAAATATGTAGTGGTGGTTCTAGGCTCAAAGTAGTTGTGAGCCTAACCTGTCTTTCAGGCTGGGTAGTATGGCCAAAAAAAAGCATCTGTAAATCAAATGCAGTACAGACTCTCAGCAGTATTTTCTTCAATTCGTGACCACTTTAGAACAAACATTTACCTGCCGGTGTACTGAACAGCCTTCTAAGATTTATTATTTTCCAAAAAAAAGCACCTCCATGTGGCACTTGGTGTTGCATTTATTTCTGTTGTTGATAGGCTGGTAGATCTATCCAGACGTAAAAATGTCCAAAACTTATCATCGTACATATTTATCGTTATCCAGTTTTGAGATTGTTTTATTACCCAGCTCTGCCTGTGTGTCGCATTATAAGTTGTTGTTTTTGTGAACATTTCATTTCAATTTGTCATAAATTGGAAAACTGAAGAACAAAGTGAATAAAAAACTCTGCATATGTGAAAGCTATTTTGTGATTTTGGAGTGGTATGTGTGTACGCCTCTACGTTAATTAAAGTCAAACTGTGCGCTATGTAAAACATTAGGAGCTGTAGCCTCGGATGCCCAGGCCTAACAAAACCATTGTCCTAATCTGTAAGGTGTCAGTAATTCCTTGACATCCTTTCGTCCTCCAGGCCTCTGCAGGATACAAATGCACAGAGGTCAGAGGAACTTTCTGAAAGAGGAGGCCGTGACAGTACGCACCTTGATCGCTGCTCTCTGTTGGTGAATCTTCGTGCCGGAGGAAGAACTTGACTTCTTGTTTCCGAGGCCCCCATTTCTGCAGGTGTTCATACATCATGTGCTCAAAGGGGATCGCTCGCTCTGCAGAGACATAATAAAAAGGGTTAAGAAAAAGCCGATTCAAATGCCTTTTAGAAGAAACAGCGATTCTGTTTTGTAAATTTGTTGTGAAAAAACAAAACAGGGTATAAACTTATTCATCTTTATTATACCATCTTTCTACGGTATGTGTTGGCGGGATGGTTGTTTGGAAAAGATTTTTACAATTTAATCAAGCATTGATATCCCTAGGAAAGCTTGTACTGCTGAGATTGATTATCTGTGCTATCCTTTCTTGCATTTTATTGCTCTCCCTGGGCAAAGAGAGGAAAAGAGACAAGGACAGAGAGGTTTTAGGAGGTTTGGGGTGCAGACGGCTGCGTTGTCAGGCACCAGCCGAATACGATTGCATAACGCGGGTTAATAAAGCCTTTGGCTGGGACGTTGTTTTCAACAGGGGAGTGGCCCCCTCAGCAAAAAGTGCTGATAACATGGGTGTGTCAGCACGACGATGGGAGCAGTCCTGTTGACCGAGAGGAATCTGTTGTGACAGTGCGGTGGCCCGTCCCGGCACGTAACACTTCTCTCTTCTACAAATCTGTATTTTAAGTGCATTACTCTAAACTACTTTATATGCTTGTGTTAATACTTTCTCCTTTCTTTCTTTCATCATAATTTTTCTCCACTCGTGTAGTCAAGCACAGCCCTGCTCAGCACCTGGAGATTATTAAATAAAGAGCTTTTTTTTTACATTCATGCAAGCACCCCTTTACAAGCAGAACAGTTTAATTCACATCGTACCGTTGCCTCTCCAAACTTCAGCCAGGTGGCAGCCGCTCTCGCCGGGCTCTTTGCAGAACTCGACGACATCGCGGCACGTCGTCTCAGGGGTGATGGGCACCTCAGTCACAGCCTGCTCCCCGTCGCTGAGGTACACTGTCAGTATCATCTGGGGAAAAAAAAAAACAGAAAAGAGTGAGGGGGAGAGTGCCACGAGAGAGAAAAGAAGAGGCTTTAAATGATCCTGCTGTGACGGTAAAGAAAAACAGACATGACATACCATTATAACCAGAAAAATGTAATAAATGTGAATGAAAAACCAATTTGCTCTGTATAAAATTATAATGATACACTACAAATACGCAAGTAATAACAATCCATGTAACTGTCTGGTGGTTTAAGATGAAGCTTAACCCGCTCCTGCGTTGTACAAAGCCCAGTGTGCTGACACCACATTTCACTGTTCACTGGCCTCCACTGTTAGTCTGAGCCGCTGGTGGACTCATGCCTCTGCCTGCCACAGTGCACAGTGTTTACTATGATTAAAGCCCTCCATAGCACTGCACATACACAGTTCAGACTGTGGTAAGGCATAGCAATACATGCCCTCACATGCTCTCTCTGTACATTCAGTAAAGGACAAAACACAGTCGTTTAAAAAATTCCCTTCAAGACATACATTATATGGAGAGAAGAAAATGTCAGCATATCCTATAAATTACCCCAAGTACACTATACCTAAATACAAGTTTTTAAAGGGAGATCTAATAGCCTGGAGGCAGAAGACTGTTTCAGGACTTTAGGTGCTCCTTTGTACCTGCAGCGATCAGACTGCATTACAACACTATCGAGCTAAACGTTGTCAGACTAAGCCAGCTATAGGGAGGTGACAAAACAAAGTTGGCACATTGTGACCTTTGGACTAACCTATGTGGGATTGCCTGCATGCTTTGTCTTCAACATATGCTGAGGACGAAATGATGAATTAATTTGTAAAAAGTCAATTTGTCCTTGTGTGGTCACTTCTCAGCAACAAGAAATAACAAGTTTCTGTTATGTCATTATAAACTGAGTACTTTGGGTTCTTATCTGTTGATTATCTTATCTGTTATAATCAATTTTAAGACATTTTCTATACAGTACTAATGGTCATTTCTGCTACATTATAATACTTTTTTTTAAGAGGTGAGAAAAGACCAAACAACTGTTACTACATATTTGCAAAATGTGTCGTTTCCTCTGTAAACAGATTTTCATTGTTTTTTGTCACACAAAGCTGGAGGCTGAGGTGTGTCTTCAGTTCCATGTGAGAGAATTCACTTTTTTGTGACACAACAGTAAGCAGGACTGTGACAAGTTCGCAGAATAAAGTGTTGAAAGAGTCGAAATGTAGACTCTACCACCATACCAAAGTCAAGAGATCTGAAGGGATGTTTAAAATGTGGTAGAAAGTTTCACAGTTTTCCATGTCTGTAGACTCATGATCACTGAGGAATTGCAATAAATACCAACACCTACAAATATTACTACGTCAAACCCACTGCACAATTCCCTTTGATTAATGTATAACAATTAAATGTGTAGTGCACTGCAGTTCCATCAGTCCATTAACAAAACCAGTCCCTTGGGTGCTTCTGATGTGCTAATAATTGTCAGCGTATACTGCCTGCTGCCATATAAATCCAGCTTTAGTCACTGAGCTACCTATAGATTATTACTCCAGGAGTTTCCCTGAAACAAAGTGACTCATCGTTTTAATGATGCACTGTGTGATTCATCGACATTTCTGTGAGCAGCCTTACTGAAACAATATGATTATTTATGCTGTGGAGCCTCCGCCACTTCACTCAGCTCATCATCACCGTAATTGCCCATATTCTGGCCAATTCAGAAACTGATGATAAATGGTATTGGAGTTGATGCACTGAGCAGGTAAAGGTCTCTTTTTTTCCTGCAGCTTTGCGTCACAAAAACAGTCATCTTATTATTTCATCCGTCTATGAAGGTCCTTACTGCATTTTTCTCTTATAGAAAAAGACTGTAATGAACGTTGTTTTTGTGACCTGATCTGCTAGAGTATTAGCAGAAAAAAAAATCCATGGGGAAAAGCATCTGAAAACCAGGGTTGTAAGTATGGTGGAGACTAGTTATGTTCACATTTTACTGATAGATAATTACTTTGCAAATCCCCAAGGGACATTGGAATGCTACCAGCTGCAAAATAAGACATAAACACATTGCAGGAATAAAAAAGAAGCTCAGTGAGGCCAGCAATAACATGAGTTTGGATACAGATAAGACTGAAGCCATTATTTACATGCATCTTATTGGACATTACAGAATCTATTAAGATAATGGACATGTTGTGCATTTGATTTTAATGGATATTTTTTCCATTTTTGCTTATTGTGAGAAAAACCATGTAATGTAACAATGCAGTAATAAAATAAACAGTCTATCATAACGAGCACTGCTGCAATCAAATAAATTACCGTAGTTTGTCATTTTTTAGTAATACTACGCGAATGATCTATGTACTAATGCCCTTCAGAGCATGACATAACAAACCTTCAATCAGTCGATCAATCAGGCCAGAACAGGTGAAAATTTTGGCCTGACTGAAATCGCTCACAGACACCAACACAAATACTGTCAAATGTACCTTCACACTGACAAAAACTACCAAGTCATCTCAACATACATGCAGAGAATGACACTGGAGAAAACAGAAACTCCAGTGATCCAGCTGACTGACCACAGGAGAAATACGAACCGCCCTCACTAAGTTGCGTCTGCCCATGTTCTTGGATCTTTTGCCGGCCCTCCGTTTCCTCCTGATCTCCTTCTTTGGTGGCCGGTGGTGCTCCTTCGCCCAAATGGGGTTCTCCTTGGAGAGGCTAACAAGGCCACGTAACACTATAGTCACAAACCTCTTCATCATAGCACTCCCGCTTTTGCAGGCATGAGACTGAATTGTTATGCCATGCCGAGCAGACCTCTGAAACCGACAGCAGTGCGTGCATTAGAAAAGTGCTGCAGAGGAGACTTGGGAGGAAAAAGCACTTGCTGTATGTGTAATTCGGAGAGGGAGGGGGAGAGAGAGCTAGAAAGAAACAAACACAGAGAGAGGGACAGAGAGAGAGAGAGAGAGAGAGAGAGAGAGAGAGAAAGAGACACAGGGAGAGAGTCACAGGGTGGCGGGTGTGGGAGGAAGAGGGTGCCACCAAGTCGTTCTATTAGGAAAGTGACCCCTGGGATGTGCCGGTGGATAAAGCACCACCGACTCCCTGCTAATGAGTGTAGTTTGACCACAGCTGTAAGCGGCAGGCGGGTCAGGGCACAGTCAAGTCACTGATTATGAAAATCTGAAAAGAGATAACCACAATCTTGTACACTGGCTGGTTCAAAATATACAGTGTGTCTTTGACTGATAATGCTACAGTAGCCAGTATCTGGACATAGGGGGCATTTATCTTTTAACTTTGGAGAGGAAGAGGGAGGGCCTTCCTTGGCTGGCCTGATAACAGAATGATTGAAACAGTCAGTTCTTCTCATCGATACTGTCATTCATTTATTCCGCAAGTCGGAATTGTGGCTTTTGGTGTCAAGAAATGTCCCACTCAAAGCGCTATCGGATCAGTTACATGTCACAGACAAAAACTTATCTATACTGACATGAGAATGAATTGCCCAAATTACAAAACTTTTACTGTGTGATTTTTGCAACACCATATAAACGATAGAGCCCAATATGAAACGACAGACATTTTTCTATCATCACAGAGTATATATCACATAGCCCTAATATTGGCTCAATCCAAATTTCCTGAAATGTGGTGCACTCTACCCATTTCATGCGGCCCAAATGCACCAAACTTTGCCCATCTGGCTAAAGTGGCACTGAACTATATGAGGGAAGGATGAGGTAATGGTGTAATGTGAAACAAATTGAACGCTCCAAATGGAAAATGTAACAATAAATGCTGATGTGTACTTAATGAGTGAGACAGTAAAAATGCTTCCACTTATGCTCTTGAGCGAGATAACACAATTTATAACTACAATGGCTTTACAAATAGAAACTAATATTTTACACTGAGAGCAGGAATCTCTTTCTTGTTAAATAGACTGAGAGAACATACAAATCTGGAAAGAGCCAAGGAGCTGCTACGAGATGAATCCGCTGTTTAAAAAAGCATGTGTCTCTGATTGAATATTGACTAATGCGCATTAGACAGAAGCATTAAAAAAGTCAGATTAATAATATAAACCTCTTGAACCAATAAAAGAAGAGATCTAGGAGGCTCAAACAGGTGGACGCCGTTAAATAACTAACGACTCTTTTCACTGCTTTACAGCGGGTTTAGGTAGAAGACTTAACAGTACCAGTCATTTCCTTTAAACTCGTGACATTTTACTTTTTAATGACAAGTACTTTTTTATATGATGGCCTGGGTGATGCTAACCACTGTACCTCTACAACAGGAAAGCAACAATAAGATGCAATGTTTACTTTTCCTGTAAGTCATGCTCTGCCCAGCTCCACTGCGTGAGATTAATGCCACTTGACAATCTACTCAGCTCAAAAGTTCCCCTTAACAACAGAGCATTAGTCGACGCAGCCACACAGACCTAGATCTGCTAAGGTCTCATTGGCTGCCCGAGTCACGCGAGAACCGGGTGCAGGGCTGCTCTCTGCTCCACTAGCTCTTTGACTCTGATAGCCTATTGGTGCCACAGGGTAAAACATCCACCGAGGCTACTGTAACAGTCAATCCAGTGAACACAACCTTGGCTGCAAAAATGGAGCTACTTATACACAACGTATGCTTTGAAGCTGAGCTCATGAACCTATCTGATGATTTGAGGGAAGCCAATTCGCAATGGAACACAAAAGAATATTTGAATACTGTAATTTCAGCCACCGCACAGTCATTTGGAAAGAAAACTGGGCAAAAATGTATCACATCCTTTCTTTTATCATGAGGGAACCTACTTTTCCACTGTAAACTTATCCTGCATCCAAGTTCATGTTCCCCTCCCCGAAGGCCAAAAAGGCTGAAATCAGTTTTTCCCACAATCCATCGCTGCTTTCTCAGCACTAAAGGCAACAAAAGAGGTCCCAACAAAGCACTATTACCATTCAGGTATTCTACTCTCTGCAACACAGGCTGTCTTGAACAACACCACCAAAAAACAACAAAAAGGCAGAGCCTACTCTACCTGCTGCTATAATCACAGAAACCACTTTGTTTCAGCATTAGCTTTTCTAGTCCCCTTCTTATTATCATGAGACAAATTGTACTTGTTTGGTACTACTATGTATATCTGATGACACAGATTACAATGTACAATCTCATTAGGGAAGCATACTGTACTCCTTATACTAAATAAGTTACACAAATATCCCCCTTGTGACACTGTTTGCATTTCTAATATATGTAGTTTTAGATAATGTGAACACCAATTTG